>CM046726.1:949342-1046012 GCA_025584915.1 Monochamus saltuarius | reverse complement strand
AGACAGACGAAAGCAGCTAGGATTATTCGTCGGATACCTCACCTATGGCATACTGATGAGAGCTAATAAGCTCGAAACCGGTATATGTCTGGTGGGCGTTTGACGAATGACTCTAGCTGTTTCTATAGGTTTTCCGGGTGTAATTCAATGCTGGTCGGGGCATTAGCCCGCAGAGTAGTTGTTTCCTGGAATTCCGTGTTTGCAAAATATCGTTTCTCGCCGATCGCGATAAAGGTCGACAGCTTTCAATGGTGTCTACTGCATGTAGAACGCTTCGTGCCTGTGACATTTACAGTCCGGCATGGAGTAGCGAACGGCCGATAGATGTAGTTAGTTCTACACCGCGTACTCATGGTTTTTCTACTTTGTAAAAGCGAAGAGTCAAAATTAGACGTGGATTTTATTTAAACCTTTGTGTGTAGGTTTATTCAGATATTATTAAAAGCTTATCTAAGCAGTGCTATTTCAGTTCTTAGAAAAAGTTTCTTGATAAACATTTTAAAAATTAGGGAAATTAATCTTAACTAATACAAAATACATTAATGCAGAAACAACAATTATGAGTTCCTTTTATTACTGTCATTAGTGTCAATAAATTAAATGTCAAAACATTTTTTACATCTATATTGAAATTGCACTAGAATGTGGCTCTGAAATAATCTGAATATATTTAAAAATATACAATATGCGCCAAAAGTATAGAATAAATAGAGATATTTGCTCAAGTGTTATACGTTAAGTTAATATACTTTCAAATAAGTAATGTTACCCAATCAGTAGGTATTATTTTTTATAATTTGGCATTTGCCCATTATAATTTGTCGAGAGTCAAAACGGAATTTATTGTTCTAAAATATCGCAATAGGCTTTTTTATACTGTCACATTTAAAACAGAAATATTGCTCGTATAATATTAGTGTAAAAGCATTTTCTACACTAGAGTCTATAGAAAAAATATCAAGAACAGATTGTTACTACCGTTAAAATATTGTACCTAATAGGCAGGTAAAATGCCTGGAATATCTTATCAAGTTATTTAAATAATTTTTTGCTTCTGTGTTAAGTTAAAATATTTAGTAATATTAGAAAGTATTGAAAAAATCAAAATTAAAATTTGTTATAATAATATAATATATAATAATATCTCTAACCCTCATTCTAATCATGGGGATTAGCCCAGAAGTCGGAGACTTGTGCAGGAGAGGGGGCGGCATATTATTATTAAGCAGGCCGCATTTGCGTCCAGGAATGACTTACGTTGGTAGGCCGTAACCACTATTCATTGCAGGAATGAGGGAAACCTGGAAAACCTCATTAATTAGGGGGTAGTCAAATGTCAACCGGTATCAATCCCTCACATTGACCCAAGCCAACATTCTTCTACCCTACCATACCCGCAGAAAGGGTGCCAATCTCTCCACGAATATAGCTTATATACGGTCTACCGACAGCGGGGCTTGAACCCACACCGATCTAGTCACCTCGATTCAAGTACTGACGCCTTAAACCGCGGGACCACTGACCGACCAAAACGTTGCTACTTTTATAACATCGTAACAGGCGCTCTTATGCTGATGTGAAAAATTGTTGCTTCTGTAATGTCGGTATCAAAATATATTTCATCTCTAGAAAAGAGCTAAAACCCAAGAAGTTGCTGCTACTTTTAAAACAACTTTATTGTGTTGTAGATGGTGGAAAACATGGCCACGTAATATGTTTCCAACTTTTTTTTGAGAATTGGTTTAAGTATTATATTTTATTTTTTAATATCATTTTGATTAGACAAGGAAAACTTTTACTGGAGTGGATTTCTTTAAATTTTTCAAAAATTTGTTATAATTGGTTTAAGTAGATATTTTTTTAATTTGACAGCGCACACTGTAACTTTTTTCCAAATAATTGGATTTCGGTAGAATAAAATTAAAAATTTAACTGAATAAAACGGAAAGCACACGGAATTTTTGACTAGGCAGATGACGGATAAACCTGATCCGCAGTTTGAATTTGATTTACTGGCGGCAAATTCCCCAAAAAGGGCTCGCTAGTCATGCATTCGCCTCATACGTTCGGGTTCCGTGTAAAATGATAATTCCACAAAGGGCGAATGGATGTCTCCGCGGAGCGCAATATATCCCCATTTACTAATATAAGCAGTGCATGTCACCGCGATCGACAGGTATGGCGAAGGTAGGGCGCCGCTGAGGACGGCGGCGGCGGCGCAGAGAGGGCGTCACGCGCGGCGGCGGCGCTCACCTGTCGGGCGCGGGGCGGCAGTCTGAGGCAAGCACCGGCTGCGACACAACCCGGCGCCTCCACCGCGAATACAGCACTGCAACACCTACTCACCTGCGTGCCCCACCCCCACTTGGCCCCCGCCGACGGGCGAGCCGCGGCACTACCGCGCCACAGTCGAGTTCTGATCGCCAGCGGGGCCGGAGCGACTCCTAGTTCACTTACATTCTCTCTCAGCTGTGCCGGTGTTGATTCGTGACTATTCCGTGACATAGTGAGTGCATGTGATCACTATCGACCATCCTCAGGACTATCTAGCGTGAATCGTGGAGACCGCCTCCAACACCACGAAGAGAGGTCGGCATCCTCTGGGAGACAGCTCGTCCCCATCGCCTGCCGCCACTCCGCCGTCTCAGAAGAGGCCCAGGCGCGACTCCGGCTCTTGCAGCACGCCAGACCAGGATATGGAAGCACCCCTAGGTGTCACACTCAGCCAAAGCATGGATTCCGTCAACACAAACAACGGAGAGGAAGAGGTGAGGCCCATTACCCTTCTTCTACCCACCTCGCCAAGGCTTTCGCTTCACTTTTAATTCATGCTTTGCAGTTTCCATGTTTTTTATTACTATTGCTAACGTTTTCTATTTTTAAAACTGCATCATTTTGAATATTAAAAACAATTGTCAAATACAAATTTTGTATTTTCAATCGCCGATCATTTCAGGAAACTGTCGTCTTTCTTGCGTTAATTCGTTTTCTTCAAGACCACGTTTGTTTCAGGAAAATAGAAACTATTGTCTTTTGCTTGTTACTTATACATATTTTCTATGTGTCAAGGAAATAAGGCATATTTCTAATTTCTACTCCTAAAACTGTAAAATTTCCCAAAAAACATGTTAGTAAACATTACACATGTATTATTGAAAACAATTATCAAAGTAATACAAATTCTGTATTTCCAATTGCCAAATTTGTTTTTTGCGTCCAACCTTAGTTCGTTCTCTTCATATCTCCGAGTTCTACGTTTATTTAAAAAAAAATAGAAGCTATTGTCCTTTTTGTTTATGTGTTAAGAAAATAAGTCTTATTTCTAATACTAGGTAATATTTTAGGCACCTCTCAAGACTATTTTATTAAGCGTCATTTACTTTTTAACTTTCATTAATCAATTTAATCCTTTTAATTATTTCATTAATATATTTCACACTTTCTCCGTATATTTTTTTAAATTAGTTTCTTATACAGTTTTTATAAATAGCGTGTAATTTTCTTAGGTATTTGTTTATATATCTGATGTCTAAACGATTGTTTTCATTCCTCGTGTTTTTATGTTGGAATTGTTTACTATAGAGAGGCCAGCATCAGCAGTTGTTCCATGTGTCACATCACACGTGGTTTTGGCGAATTCGCCGGTACAAATTTCCCCGTTCATGTAGTTTGTTGTAATGTATAGAGAGTGCCAAATTTAGGAGTAGTATTTAGCATCTCGGAAGCTATAAGAGATACAGAAATTGTGACATGATTTGTCGCTCAAGTATATGTGGATTAAAAATTGAAGAAACTTATCTTAGAAATTAAAGGATTGGACAATAATTGATTTTATTTCCTGTTTTTATTTCAAACTAAATGTATTATTTCATTAGTCAGTCAGTGGTCGCGCGATTTAAGGCGTCAGTACTTGAATCGATGTGGTCGACTGGTGTGGGTTTGAGCCTTGCAGCCGGTAGACCGTATATCAGCTATATTCATGGAGGGGATTGGCACCCTTTCTGCGGATACGTTAGGGTGGATGTTAGCTTGGGTCAATGTGAGAGATTGATACCGGTCGACATTTGACTACCCCCCCTAATTAATGAGGCTTTCCAGATTTCCCTCATTCCTGCACTGAATGGTGGTTAGGGCCTACCAACGTAAGTCGTTGCTAGGCGCAAATGCGGCCTGCTTAATAATAATATGCCGTCCCCTCTCCCGCATAAGTCTCTGACTTCTGGGCGAATCATCGTGATTAGAATGAGGGGTAGATATAGATATTATTATTGTTATCACTTTTATTTTTCTACAATTGTTTAGGTCAACGTTTCAATTCTTGGCGCCCACCATAAATTTCATTTTTTTTAATACGGATCCGGATTTCAGATTTTGAAAGGGCAGCATCTTTTTAAAAATAGGCATATGTGACATTGGTGATATTATTATTTTCTAAAACAAGTATAACTATAGTGTGTTTTACGACGGCAAGTTTGCCACTCCATGGCACGGCGAATATCATTTCATTTGTATTTACAATACATTTTTTGTAATTGTATGGTGTAGATACTAAAATGTATGTTAAATCCTTTCACATGTGAAGGATATTAAAAATATATTAATATTCTGAATATTTTGTAATGGAACTCCTAAAAATGTGCCTGTATTAATTCAACTAAACAATTTTTTCAACGTTTCCTTGTGGAACAATGAAAGCTGGCACATAAAAATCCTACAAAACACGATAACTCGAACGTGCCCATGAATACAATGAGGTCAATTAAAAATAACAATTAAAAATAACCTTGTAAAAATGTTCCTTGATTTAGAATTTACAACAAACGGTTTTTTTCTCTGTCGGATATTTTGCAATCGTGCCTGACCTACCCGATTGTTCTGAGCAGGTATTTGATGTTGTGGTGTCATTGTAACATCTTTTTAAAGTCTTGTTAATTAACTGCTTACAAAATTTGCATGGGTTGGAATATAAATCAATTAAAAGCTAGTTTGTATAAGATTATGTCAATGAATATTAAGTAATAGTTGCTTAATTTTGATGGATTCCTATTTTCAACTGCAGTAAAAAATGAAAATAAAAGCTTAATTTTATTAAGTCGGTTTGATATAAACATATCTATTGAAAAACTAATATGAGAACAATTTTAAAAAGGATGAGTAGGCTACGCATAGTAATATTAAGACACCTTCAAGGGTTAAAGTCTAATCTAATATTGATTAAATAATAATCATCAACTGGAAATATCATTTGTTACGATTTGAGCATTGACAGAGAGTATTGTTTTGGCCAAACGAAATAGTATAATCGCAAACATCAAAGGAGCCGTAGCTAATTGCTCATCGGCACTGAATATGGGTGTAGGTTTTGATTACGCTAACATAATACATGAAAATGAACATTTCTAAGTTTCAATACCTAAATAAATGTTCTCCTAAAACTACTAGGTATAGATGAACGATTATAGATCCACTCTTTACTTCGTACCTAAAGTTTTTCCCCTGTCGGCACACTTCTCCTTGCCTATCAATATAATATTGATGACAGGATCTTGCGATGGGTGTGGAAAATTCGATTTTATCGAGTACGGTTGTGATATCCCCTCACTATGGACAGTATGTAGTTGGAAGACAACTTTTGGATACTGTAAAATCTAATGGCAGTGCAGTAGGTGGACCAACGTTCATTTTTGGCCTCATTTATACAATCTTTATTGTCGTTAACTTAAAATAACTTGAAAATAGTATGTAAATGATACTGCAAATTATACTTATATCTCACCTGCACTCAATTTATATGTGAACATACATATGAAGGAACAGCCAGTTCTATTGTCGGTCATCTCACCTATGGCATACTGATGAGGGCTAACAAGCCCGAAACCGGTCTATGTCTGGTGGTGTGTCCGACAAGGGTTTTTGGCTATTCATACAGATACTGCAGGTGTAATTCAATGCCGGTCGGGGCATTAGTCCGCGGAGTAGTTGTTTCCTGCAGTATCATTTACAGATTTAATGGCTCGTCGCCCAGGGCGAGAGGTCTGCGTTAAGTACTTGCTGCAATGTAGGTCGCTTCCTGTAAGTCGCGCCGCTTAGGCCGAGCAGAAAGTAAGCAGACCACTTATATCTCACCTTGAAAATAGTATTCTGGTTATATTTCATGAGCCATTGGAAACTATATATCTTAAATTTGTAGTGAGTTCATTGTTATCGCGTTTGAATTCTCAATAATTGACAGATACAAACTATTTTACATTACAATTTTGAAGGATTTTAAAGCTGCAATTGTTTTAGAAAGAAAAGGTATTCTTGTGTCTTTTTTATTTATATCTGCGTGAAAAATATCTCTAAATCTTGTTTTCAATATCGCTGTTGTACCTCGTATAAAGGCTATTGAAGCACTAGCCTAATGGAAGCTGTAGAACAAAATAAAATGTTGACAATGCTTACAAGATGACGTCACAAGGAAAATGCTGTTGTCATTTTTGAGAAGAAGCTTTAATGGAACCAACCATTATTTTAAAGAGTTATACAAGACTGGACCAAATACGTTGAAATATAAGCTCTAATTTATATTTTAAAGGTCGCTAGGTAAAGTGAATGAATCAATGTCTTGATATATAGTCGGTGGTGATGTGAAGGGGGAATCTATCTATGTCTGAGCAAGAGTTATGTCCGATATTGTTATAAAATTTTTGTCACAGAGGGACGTAAAATCCGTTGAACGGTTTACCGACAAAACTAGGAAAGAACAACGCTACGCAAATGTCAGTAAAGGCAGGCCTGGAAGATTATTACATGAAAATCTAACCTTACCGCTCAAGGCGGCTACACACGCTCAGTTAAAACTGTGCCATTTAACTGTTTAGTCAGATTTGCACAGTTAAATCGCTTTTCCACACACTTTTATTTGCCATGCACACGGTCCATTTTATAGCCCATAGTTTTAACTGAGCGTGTAAACTGTAACCACCTTTAATTCTCATGCGCTAGCCTGGTCATTTGGGTTTTTCCATAGAATATTATTTTTTATTTTTGTAAAAACTTAATCAGGATCTCGCAACTTCCTTTTTCGATATCGGAAAAATAAGACGTCATAAAATTTTGTTTTACTGTGAAAATAAATCGAACAAATTGCCCTTTACATTTGATTCACCCTCGTAGTAGTTAAGTTTTTAAAGAATCTTAAGACAACGATTGCTCTCTTTGATCGAACCTCGCCTTTGATAAATGGCGAACCTCTCCAGAGCGCCCAAAAACCAACCGAGGAAGTTATCACGTTGTACGACCACGAAAGGGCCGAACTCGCCGTCAAACCCCGACAGATCGCTACGCCTATCCGTCGTTGATACGCGCCGTACACGAGATTAAGCTGCTGCTGCGAAGGATCATCATCATCATCCATCCCGCCACCGCAGGATCGCGAGATTCCTCTTCGGTGACGAGCCCGCGGAGTTACGTAACCGACAAGTAGGTCGAATCCGCGTGCATCTTGAAGTGGCGAGAGTGAGACATACAGTCTAGCAGCCGCTCAAGAAGTTGGCCTGCGGCCAATGCGGGAACAACGACATCGATGTTTTGTTTGGCCTGTACACGTCGCTCTCGGCTTAATTTTCGGCACGTGCCGGCGTTAACAGGATTTTTTAGCTGGCGTTCGTCGTAGGCCACCGGTGAGATGATGGTGACACGAATAAAGACGTCAACATACGTATTTTATAAGTGTTTATTTGTATGGGAACTTTAGTTAATTATTTACTGAAATCAAAAGATTTTGCATTATGTACTATACCTATAAGATGTGGGGTTAAGGTGGCGAATTTTGAAAATTCCGACGTAAGAGCATGGACCAATAATATACGGAATATGTAAGATAATGTGTTCAAATTTAGCAATAAATAATATGTAACAATTTAGCAGTTTTTCTATTACTTTATTTGTAACAGTAACTTATCACATCTAAGACCTTATACTCTACAGTATTATTTTCAAACTCATTTGAATGTGAAAGATTTATTATATATTTCTTCTTAGTCTTTCTTCTCCTCCTCCTCCTTCTCGTTAGCCTCCTCGTGGTCGATTTAGCTGAAAAGTTGGAGCTGGATGTCTTTTTTCCACTTCAACTAATAAAAAACATTTTCATTCCCTCTCCTACGAAAATATAGTTTTTTATTTTAAAGAGGCAAGCGAAAGCAAAACATGCTAGGTTATCGGTTGCTAAGTATGAAAAACTATCGTGCTCTGGGCAATAAAAAAATAAAAACGTGACATTACTAATGCCAAAAGATTATTTAGAGTAGAAATTAAATGTAAAATTACAATTGTTGTATGTTCCTGAAAGATTTAACGGCAAATGTTTATTGAAATCCTGTTTTAAAATAACGTCACTGGACTTGACTTGTTTATCTGCGCAACATGATCATTAAATTGTATTTGAGAATGTTTGCTTTGCTGAATAGATATCGATTTTTTGGACATGATTTTATTAGAAACTTCTATTTTATGGGACACTAAATCTGAATCTGGGTGTCTGTGAAAGGTTGGGAAATCTCGGAGCTGGAGATACTGGTGACCAAAAAAAGTCGATTGAGCCAAATATGCCTTATCCGAATGTTGCTGGTTTCAAAAATACAGGGCGCTCAATGCTAGAATTTTATTTTGAAATATCTCGATAACTTTGAAACCTGTCGGAGTTTAAAAAAAAATTGGCCTAATTATGTTTTTTGGCACGGCAGAACTATGTTTGTTATAACAATGTTTACATCTATAGTTGTATTTTAAAAAATACGTATTTTGAAAGATTTCAGTACCTAAAAATTTGCTGGATCCCTTTCTGACATTATGTATTGATGTTACTTCGGTACCGTTGAATATTCGCAGGTGGCATGAGATAAAATTCTTGTTATTTGCTAAACTCTATATTATTCAGTTCTTAAAAGTCTAAAATTACTTGTATTTGTAGAAAACACTATTTCAAGAATACGGCGCCCTTAAACTGGCTACAGTACACGTGCCGCTTCTTTTAACTCTACGCTGATCTGTTTTCCATTCTCTCAAATGGCAAGCGCATTCAAATAAAATAAAAATTTAGAAACTCTCTTACAATTCAGTTTACTTGACGTCAAAGCCATAAACAAGGGAGTTTCCTTATCTGTGGTCATAGCAACGAAACATATTTATTCATTCATAAACATTCATAATTTTATCAAATATTAGGAGTTTCTAAGTGAATACATGCCATTTGAACAAATAATCCTTACACTTCGATCGTGAATTATTTTAACGTTCTTAAGATTGTTAACTTTCCTTCAGTCATTAAAATAGTACCTATTTCACGACCTAAGTATACAAATAACTATTGTGCTCTTTCTCAGCCAAATAAAAAATTTTATTTCTCTTAGCGCCAAAAACAATGTCAATGCTTGACCTCAACACACCGTTATTGAACATGAGGCAAACTTATATATTTGTTTTATATCTGTTGAAGTCGTTAGAGTAACCATTTTTGAAATAATCGTATTTGAAATATTCAGTGCAGCGATTGAAAACTGTTATCGTTTCAGGTGAAGTGCCTTTTCTACTGAAAATACAGCAAAATGTTACTTGAAAAACTTGTTCAGAACGGTAAATTATGGAGACGTGCAAAAGATCGGCCTGCTTTGATAAAATCTTTTTTCTTGTTGAAAAATGGTTTCAAAATCAAACCTCGCCGATCTTTTTGAAATTTTCCCAATAATTTACCATTCTGAACAACTTTTTCAAGTAACATTTTGCTGTATTTTCAGTAGAAAAGGCACTTTACCTGAAACGATAACAGTCTTCAATCGGAGCACTGAATATTTCAAATAGGATTATTTCGAAAACTGTTACTCCTAACGATTTCAACATACTTTTTTCAGATACAACAGGTAGGAGAATCGATTGTTGTATATCCTTCCGCTATTTCTGGCGACTTCCACCCCCGTGCCTTTTCATATCTAAAATGTACACACCTGGGACATTTGCTAATAATGTTTGAAATTTTAAGAAATTTAGCTATGTCGTACGGAATTTTTTAAATTGTATGCTTTGCAACCACCTGAATTACACATAAAAGAAGCATAGAACGTTACGCACTAACGCTATTTATATCTATGCGGTTTACTTGTCTCTAGGAATATATCTCACTCCAAAGGAATAGATATATATTTTATTATCGCTCACCGTCCGTAACTACCTTGATAAGACCCTCGAGCGTTAATCGCGCGAAAAATTTGACTATAAATGTATAAAATTTATTTATTTTGACCGATGTTTTATAATCCGCAACAATTTTTGAAACAATTAAATGATGTAAGTTTATCCATTAAAAACAATTCTAATGGGCTGTAAATGACATTCTGTACTTAAGAAAAGAAATCCCACGGCGGATTTGCTTTCTAATCCAAAAATTCTTAATTGCCAAAGCGGAATAGTCGCCGGTTTCAACCTAAGCCGATCGTTTCGCCATTAATGCAATTTCAATAAAATCGATTGTGCCAACAAAAGAAGTGACAATGACTGATTATTTAGGCCTTCATTACAGTTTTAACAGCGGCAAAAACGCCTGCCACCACAGATAATTTCCTGTGAGAAGCAAACAGATTTCAAATTATCGGAGATAGAGTAAAAGAAGTTTCACTGTACCGTAAGCTTTTACAAATTACAGTCGTCGTCTAGGATATCATGGATTATTAGTAACGTATGATTACGTGGGTAAATTTAGATAAGGAGAAGATTGGGTAATTTCATAAATTGGTTCCATTGTTTCCAGTTAATTTTGATGAAAACTTCATTGAAGCATTGAGTAAATTGGATAGTGTAATCCTCTCTACAACCGCTTAGATACTATTTTTAGTCTGGAATGAAAATATAAACAGCTGCTCGAAATCGGGAACTTTACCAAACAAGAGCGTTTCTTTTCATAGTAAATATCTGTTGAACCTTAAACATACAGGATGTTACAAATCAGCTAGCTTAAGCCATTAACCACACCATATTAATATTGGATACAGGGTTATGAATAGTATAATTATTATCAAAGGAAATACCTTGTTTTGATAAACCCGATAACTGAATTTGCCTGACACTAGTTGAAAATAAATTATGATTTGTAACTTCTGCAAGTTCTCTGATAAGTGAAACTTCCATCTTTTGGAAATAATAGTCAACTGTTTTATTTATATCATCGCATTTTTTGGAAAGGACATGAAATTTTGAGTCGAAAAAATGTAGCATACCCTATAGAAAGCCATTTAGGAGTTATTTAACGTCTATTTTGTATGGGTTTTCGAAAGAATTGGAACTGACCTGTGCAAGTAATATGAAACTTTACTAAACTGCTTACGCGAAATGTAGTAAAGCTATACATGTAGTGGCCATTCGCTATTCCATGTTGAACCTGAGAGGCCACAAAGCATTGACTACTAAACTGTTTGTTATGAATGAGCTCTGTGAATTATTGCTACACTTACAATAAAATTGATATGAAAACATATTCTCAATGAAAATTATTATTGAGGTTTACTATTTTCCAAATAATATAATAGTGTAGTTAAATTCATATTCGATTATGGTTGTTAGCTGCTATCCTCCATCTACAAAATCTTAGGACTCTTTGCTTTTGATAATATGAAATTAATGACAAAAATTATGCTGACAGTGTCAATAATAATAAAAATATTTAATGCAATTTTCGAGTTACAATCTTATGGCTCACACCGCTTCACCGCTTTTCAAATAATATAAGAGTGTAGTCCTAATTCATATTCGCTTATTGTTGTTAGTTTCTATCCTTCTTCTACAAAATCTTAGGACGCATTGCTTTTCAAAATATGAAATTAATGACCCGCAGCCGTTCCAGAACGCCAACATAGAACTGTCCAGTCACTGTCTGGCCGGCAGGAACATATTCACGATGAATGATGCCGTGGATATCGAAATAAACGATCAACATTGCCTTCAGTCCTGACTTGTACATCCTTGCTTTCGTTGGCCGCTCTCCACCCTTTTCCACCCACTGCTGACTTTGTTTACGGGTCTCGGGAACATACTCAAATATTCAGGTCTCATCTCCAGTGACTACCCGACTCATCCAGTCTCTACCGTCGCTCCGAATGCGGGACAACAAATTCTCGCAGATCGATTTTCGCATGTCTTTCTGTTCACGGGTGAGAACTTTTGGCACCATCTTTGCGCAAATCTTTCGCATATTCAAATTTTCGTGTAACATCTTGCGAATGGTTTCTTTGTTGACGTTTAACTCGTCAGACAACGCACGAATGCTTAGGCGCCGGTCAGACGTGATCAGTGCACGCAAACGGTCAACATTCGCGTCAGTACGAGAGGTGACGGGAGCTCCTTCACGTGGATTGTCTTCTACCGATTCACGCCCCTCCTTGAACCGTTTTGTCCATTCAAACACGCGTCTGTTCGACATACACTCGTCTCCATACACCACTTGCAATTTTCTCAGGATTTCCGATGGTTTTTCGCCAGATTTCACTAAAAATGTAATCATAACACATTGCGTGTAATTTGAGTTACTCATTTTCACGACGCCACTAAAAAAGTTACTTCCAAAAAATACACATAAAACACAAACCAAACGTGCTATCGGTTTCAATCTTGGCCTGAAAGTAAAAGGAAGGTCTCGCCTCTCTAGAAAAACGTTGACGAATGATGCAGTGTTGCCAGTTTCCGAGTTATAACTAAATTCCCGGAACTTCCCACATCTCGTATGTAGGTAGAATCAATTCCTGGTGATATTGGCGTCCTCGCAACCTACATACCCGGAAGGGACGATCCTGAAAACAGGTCCTAAATTAAATCCGATGTAGTCGTATGTACTTCTTGCTAAATTTCCATTTAAGGTCTACTGAATCGGTAAAACCAATTACATGTTTTGCTCGTAGACGGGGACCGCTCTGGTGAAAAAGGGAGGGTAAGGGATCGCTAGTATGATTCAGTTTTGATTATTATTTAATTGACTAGATTCCTAGAGGGGAACGTGTAGTGAAATGTATTTATAATACGTAATCCGTCAAACGAGTCTAACATTTTAACTGGAAAATCGCAGTTTAAATTTTGTAACACATGTTTCAGTTAATGCTGACGTATTTTTAATGAATTATACATATTTCTTAGTGTAACCGATACGATATTAGTTATTTATATATCTGTGTCGCAATTGAGGTGTTTAACGCTCGCGGTGTGATTAAAGTCATGAGATTATAGCCACTTAGGACATTAAACGCATTATCACACACGAGATTTATTCAAAAATTATACACAGTCGGTATAGAAGAGACCGCTCGCGGGGGGTGTAAAAACATGAGCTTTTGGTCAAGAGTTTTTACATGTTAAGGGTGTTAAACGCCGTTTACGACCGAGATACATACAATATTTAATACTTTATCAAATATTTTTGACATTTATATTATTAATAACAATTAAATAAGTAAATTTGAAAATTTTACACTGACGTTTATAGACCATCTAATACTAATAAATGTACCATTAATGGAGAAAGTATATTTTAAGTATCATCAGTATCAGCCATCTCATCTATGGTATACTGATGAGAGCTGACAAGCCCGAAACCGGTCTATGTCTGGTGGAGTGGCCGACAAGGGTTCTTGGCTGTTCACACAGATACTGCAGGTGTAATTCAATGCCGGTCGGGCCGTTAGCCCGCGGAGTAGTTGTTTCCTGCAGTATCATTTATAGATTTAATGGCGCATCGCCCAGGGCGAGAGGTCTGCGGTTATGTACCTACGACAATGTAGGTCGCTTCCTGCAAGTCGAGCCCCTTAGGCCGAGCAGGAAGTAACAGACCAGTTACGTCTCACGTGAAATGAATAATACCTACTCTAGTTTTCACGGTAGCTACAATAATTCATCCTAAAATTTAGCGAGTTATGGGAGGAATAGGTAATGTAGAAGAATGGGTAGCGGAACTATCCAGGGAGTTCCGTATGAGTTGTGAGTCACCTTATAGTCTGTTTTATATTCAAAGCAACCTCCAGATTACGGCGACGAATCATCCCGTTACGGCCCTGCTCGCCCGCGAAAGTTTCCAGTTGCAGGGAACTTTTAACTAAGCAAGGTTCCCGATCTCAATTTACCTGCTCCGTTCTCTCGATCAATTTTCCATTTATTAGAGTGTTCCATTCAGCTTAGGGCTTAATTCCTCGCCCGAAACTCCGGGAGTTCCCGGCCGCCGCCATCGTAGGCGCTTTTGGAAACTTTCGGATTCTTAAACGTATCTGTAGCTGAAGTCGAGTGGAGCGTTTTGCATAAACATGGAATATACAATTAATTTCAATTTGCCGTCGGGGTAATTCGGGATTTAGCCAGGGAAGGGAATAAATTAATTCCCGTTGTGTGCTTGGCAGGCTCCCTTTTATTTTTCTCGACTTTGCACAGACGTTACTAATGTTAATTACGTTACGTTAAACTATAACTCAAACATTACCAGTTTCTGCCGATATGGTTTACATCAAGTGAACGCTCTAAACTGTTGTTTTCAGAATCTACCGCTGATTTTAATGAATTATTAACTTGTGTGGATATTAACTGTATTTGTTACTTATCTGTAAACGTCAATTTATCAAAAATATCATATTGTTCAAAAGTCAAGAATCAAGAAAGTCTATTTTTACAAGCATATGAAGGAACAGCCAGTTCAATTGTTGGTCATCTCACCTATGGCATACTGATGAGGGCTAACAAGCCCGAAACCGGTCTATGCCTGGTGGTGTGTCCGACAAGGGTTCTTGGCTATTCACACAGATACTGCAGGAGTAATTCAATGCCGGTCGGGGCATTAGTCCGCGGAGTAGTTGTTTCCTGCAGTATCATTTACAGATTTAATGGCTCGTCGCCCAGGGCGAGAGGTCTGCGTTGAATACCTGCTACAATGTAGGTCGCTTCCTGTAAGTCGAGCCGCTTAGGCCGAGCAGGAAGTAAGCAGACCACTTATATCTCACCATTTTACCATATAATTTTAAATAAAAACAAACCTGCGGACCTGAATACTTTCCTTGATTTATTAACAACTTTTTACCATGGATCATTTTGCTCATGATGCATTCGGACTGAATCTAATAGATAGTTCATTCATGTAAACCAATAGAACATGTTCTGTTACCCCAATCACACCATTTTTTTCGCTATATTCACGCTCGTACCTTGAAGATGATTTTTCTGGCAATAAATTTGAAGCTACGCTGGTGGCTTCCTTAATAAATAATTGCTTCGAGCACATTCATTTCCGCCAAAATAAATAAACAGTGAAATAAACAACATATGTAGTCACGGTGGCGCTTCCAAAACTTACGACAAATTATTGAACATTTTTTGTGCACAGGTGGCTTATGGCGAGATCTAGAGTGATTTATGATTGTTTTTAAGGAATCCTGAAACCAGATAATAGTTATTTTCTATATGTTTGAAATTAATATAGGATCGGCGTTCATATTCTGTTGCCTTTGTTTGAAATGTACGTAATTAATTTATACAAAATACGTAGAGATCGAACTTTTTAAAATAAGACTTTTTATTCAGCTATTGTCAAGAAGCTGTCTTATATATATTTTTATATTTGAAAATTATTTGTAGAAAAACTATCCCTTTTAGACATTTTCTTCGTAAAACTATTTTGTTAATTTTAGTCAGATATACAGGGTGGTCGCGATGTAATGGGCCAAAATTCATAACTAGATTCCTGACGTGAAAATATTGCAATTTAGACAAACTCACCTTAGTCCAAAAGTTGATACTTACAGAGATACAGGGTGTTTAATGCAAAATATTATTTTAGTTTTTTCTTATTTATTTCATAACAAATGCTCATATCGAGATGAAATTTTGGTGTTAGGGGTTTTCTGGGGTGAGAGATTGAAATATATCCATGGTTTGCTTGTAGCTCATAGAGGGCGCCACCTGCGCGAGGTCGAATGCGTTGAAAACGGCAGAACTTTTTTATCTTTCAAAAATCTAATTCTCAGGTAGCAAATTCTGATATTACAACTTCTTTTACACAAAAAAGCTATACTTTTTGATAATCGCTATCTTGCACCGTTCTCGTAAAATTTGCCATTGAAAATTCCAATGTATTTGCATTCAATTAGAGTTGTATCCGAATAGAAGGCAACCAAATCGGAAACTATTTCAAGAACTTTTTAATAGACTTGGAGAAACTGGTAGTTTTCGTCCTAAAAGAGACAACGCAGGGCGTACTGTTACAGTTCACCAAGAAGAAGAAATATTAGTAAGAGTGGCAAGAAATCCAGAAGTTAGAAGCAGGCAGGTATCTAGAGAAACCGGTGTTAGTAAACCAACAGTTCTCAAAATCTTTCACAAGGAAAATTTATATCCCTACCATTTTACACCCGTGCAAAATCTTTTAGCAGCAGACTTACCAGCTAGATTACAATTTGCTCGTTTTATACGCAATCAGCAAAACCTTGACCAGGAATTTTTGGATAATGTACTATTCACTGATAAAGCGACCTTTACTCGTCTAGGAATTTTCAATTTTAGAAACAAGCACATATGGGATAATGAAAATCCTCACGTAATCAGTGAGCGTCACTTCCACATGAATTTAAGATAAATGTTTGGTGCGGAATCATAGGAAATCACCTTTTAGGTCCACATGAGCTTCCTCCAAATCTAAATGGTGACTTGTATTTAGATTTCCTGCAGCACCATTTAGTTGACTACCTCGACGATTTACCACTGAATACACGGCAAAATCTATTTTCATGCAAGATGGAGCTCCCCTCATTATTCTGTCAGAGTACGGAACTATCTTGACCATATTTTCCGGATCGTTGGATCGGTCGTGGGAGTCGAATATTATGGCCTCCTCGTAGTCCTGACTTTAATCCTATGGATTTTTGTTTCTGGGGCTACATGAAATCAGTTGTCTATAGAGAAACTATAAACACCCGCGAAGAGCTATGGCAGAAAATTGTAAATACCGCCAAATCATTTCGTAACAAGAATCTCTATTTTAAAATACGGCAGTCTTTGAACAAACGCGTTAATAAATGTATTGAAGTTGGAGGCGGACATGTTGAACATTTATTGTAATATTCGATATTCAATTGTTCATCACAATTTATAATTTGAAATAAACTCTTGTTCTTTTTGACATTCGTACCTTATTTTGATTACTCGAATTACCGAGCTAAATATCTTGAGAACGGTGCAAGATAGCGATTATCAAAAGTATAGCTTTTTGTGTAAAAGAAGTTGCAAAATCAGAATTTGCTACCTGAGAATTAGATTTTTGAAAGATAAAAAAGTTCTGTCGTTTTCAACGCATTCGACCTAGCGCAGGTGGCGCTCTCTATGAGCTACAAGCAAACCATGAATATATTTCAATCTCTCGCCCCAGAAAACCTCTAACACCAAAATTTCATCTCGATATGAGCATTTATTATGAAATAAATAAGAAAAAACTAAAATAATATTTTGCATTAAACACCCTGTATCTCTGTAAGTATCAACCTTTGGACTAAGGTGAGTTTGTCTAAATCGCAATATTTTCACGTCAGGAATCTAGTCATGAATTTTGGCCCATTACATCGCGACCACCCTGTATATGCTCTTTCAGTATCCGGACACCTTGTATAGTTACGAATGACTTGTCCTGACTTCAGCGATAAATTAACTAATGTTTCGAAAACTAGGCTATCTAGGAATACATACATTATATTAAATACAAAACAGTAAAGTCCACTGCAATCACATTATATTAAAAGCTTCATTTGTCACGCTTGAAAAAATTACAGCGATTTTTTTCTAATAACTTGCCAAATATTGTAAGTAATTCTACATTTCAATTAGCGTTTGATAGGCGAATTGTAGAGCCATAACACTAATAGGCAATTAACTACAATTTACTGCGACAAACGTGTTAGTCCCTGCCAAATAAAATTCCAGTCCAGCTCGTAAACGTCTAGAACAACACTAACCCATTAAGAAATTACCTATTGGACTGTATTGGACGAGTTTTTGCGACACTTTGTGGAATTTGTTTCATACTCGCCTACTATGATTTATGACAGCTATCGTAAATTTCACTCGTGACGTAAAGTGCTAGTTGGCGCCTAGGATTTCCTTTCAAAAAGCCATAGATTCGCAAACGATTTTTTTGAATGTTTATACACGCCCGAACGTTAATTTTTGAAAATAAATAAGTACCTAGTGTGCATTTTTAATTCTACAAAATCGTTATTACTTAAAACTTTTCGATAAAATTTTGTACAGGCCCGCATTGAGAGGCGCTCAATCCAGTGACGAACACAGATTTTTTCTAAAAAAAAAATCGCAAATATGATTTATTAAAATTTTGCTTCTAGAAACTAGTCATAGTAGGCCTTGGGTTTTATATCAACCAGGGCATTTTTGCTGAATATGTGCAGTTTTTCAAGCTCTATAATTAAAAAAATCGCACAATTAATAAACGTTATACAGACTGACTCCAAAATGAATGGGTCACACTGTATATATCTTACTTACGAGATTTCGAAATAAGGAACCTTAAAGCCCTTGTTTGTGGTGCATCCCGGGTAGAGATTTCATGGGCGACGGAAATTATTTTTAGTGACTCCGGGGCAGCAACTGCGACACCTGTTTTGATTGCATCTGACCGGCAGGGATATCAAAATAGCTACTTGATAAATCCGCGTATACGCTCCGAAGCCGTCGAGCTAGTGACAGCTGCAAATTCAATCATATATTTTCCAAATGCGACCGGTGGCGGCCGATGTGTAACTTGTCACGATAAAGTTTTTTACGCGCTGCTATTTATATAACGGCAAAACATTTAAATTTCCAAGTGCTTAACTTGTTATGCGCGGCAAAAGTTTTGCCACCCACTCTAAGAGCATCACCAGGGTAACTTAAGCCATCAATTATTTCTCGATATAATGTGGCTTTAAAAGTTGGTGTTAGAAGTATTTACTTTTATTTTGTGAACATTTTTCCAGCGATATTCGTATAAGACATGATGACCTCAAATATAATATTTTGGTTTTTTAAATTTATAAATGATACTGCAGGAAACAACTACTCCGCGGGCTAATGCCCCGACCGGCATTGAATTATACCTGCAGTATCTGTGTGAAACAGCCAAGAACCCTTGTCGGCCACTCCACCAGACATAGACCGGTTTCGGGCTTGTTAGCCCTCATCAGTATGCCATAGGTGAGATGACCGACAATTGAACTGGCTGTTCCTTCATATGTAGTTTCACATATAAATCGAGTGCAGGTGAGATGTAACTGGTCTGCTACTTCCTGCGGAAGTAGTTGTTTCCTGCAGTATCATTTATAAATTTTATGGCGCATCGCCCGGGGCGAGAGGTCTGCGGTTAAGTACCTACGATATTGTAGGTCGCTTTCTGCAAGTCGAGCCGCTTAGGCCGAGCAGGAAGTAGCAAACCAGTTACATCTCACCATAATATTTTGGTGTCTAGTATCTCCAGCTTAGTGTTGACCTATTCTTTCTGACTCACCCTGTATAGTCTAGTAACCTTGTCGCCTGAAGGGGAAGAGTGGCTTTGCGTCAGCTCACATAGTTCTAGTCTAATAATGACACTCTTTAAAATGAATTTTGCGATTCCTTTTAACCTGCTGACGTATTTGTAATGAAACAACTTTTAACATTAGTTCTTAGTTGTTTTTCTCACCAATAGATTTAATTAAATTTCTACTCAGAACTTCCAGAAGTTCAAAAACTGTTTTGAAGGAGTCATTATTTTCAGTTTCATTATTATTGCAAAAGCATGTACCTATTAAAATCAGATTTGGTTTACTGGTACAGGTTGCCAAAATGGACAAATACCAACCTGTTCGAAGAACCAGTGGCGGAGGTATTGGTAAAACTGGTGTCGTTAATTAAAAAAAATAGAAATTCGGCTTTGTCAAGAATTAAAGGTAGCCTTTCTTTCCAATCCGCCTTTTCGTTTTCGATATAAAGGTATTGTTCATATTTAGTAGCATCTACTACTGGTTCACGGCAACTTTAAAGTCAATATATTGCCCATGATTGAAGAGAAAACCTACGCCTATGATAAATATCTGTAACACTGAATACCCGGAACACCCAAGGCTATGGGATAATCGCTTCTACAGATACATTGCCATGCAAATAATACCTAACACACGCTAGATGTAAAAAGAAGAATAAACAGAACCGTAATACTACATTTTGAGGTCAACATAAATGGTACTGCTAGAAGTGATACCAAAGAGTTAATGGCAAAGATACTCGTTGTCTCCCATAGCTCAAATTCAAGAACTATGGATTTGCTCTGAAAATGGCAATTTATTTGCCGAAACTTATACCTACTTAACGCAAAGATTGTGAAATCTTGTGCTACGACAGATATTTTTTATTGCTTCGCTCTGTGTATCGGAGAAAAACTTAGCGATTCTTTACAGACAAGCGGTCACAATAAAGTATCTGCAGTTGTTGGGGTCACAAATGACACGGAAAATGGCAAAGGTATAAGTTGCCGTCCGCAGAGCCCATCAGGCTTAAATCTAATGTTGTTAAATGAACCCACATTGCGGTCGGTTGGGAACGGAACGGAAAATGAAATAAAAGAAGGTAATAATAAGATCTGAATATCTTTAGAATCAGTAGCAACGATTACACTGTAAGAAATTATTAGATATTTCAACACAGAAGACTTCAACATTCAGAGGTTCAGAGGAGGTGCTAAGTTTAACACAATCAATAAAATTATGATAATACAACAAATGTTATTTGTATCTTTTACGCATTGGTGTAATATGTCTATAGTATTTACAGAATTAATATCTTAACGTACGTCATACCGAAAAGTATATCCATCAAAGTATTGAAACAATCGAATCTGATACCTACCTCTTTTTTATCTGAAAAAGGTAACCTACCTTGTTGAAGTCGTTAGGAGTAGCCGTTTTCGAAATAATCCTATTTGAAAAATTCAGTACACGAGTAAACCCTGTTTTGGTTTCAGATAAAGTGCCTTTTCCGCTTAAAATACAGAAAAATATTAATTAAAAAAGTTATTCAGAATGGTATATTATAGCGACGTGTAAAATTTCAAGATCGGTCTGCTTTGATGAATAACCATTGTTAAATATCTAATGACGGTGTCAATTCTGGCAGCAAACATGTCTTGAATCTGAATCGGCAACGTGGCACACCTACTGTGTTAGATGTTTGTATAATAAACACAAATACATTTAATACATTCAAACATACTGTGAATAGTTTTCTTTTCGCAACACACAATAAGATGTGAAATAGTTGTGTTATGTGTTCAAAATGAATGCCATTCCTTGCGTTTACCGTGCGTCTTGTAGTAAAAGAGTTGTGCCGCCATACTGAAATTAGTAATTTACTAATTTTGAGCTCCATTCTTGTCGTTATGAGCCTATTTTTGGCAAGTAACTTTAGAAATAAAGTTCACACAATGGAAAGTTATTCACTTTTATGTAAAGCAATTACTTGTTTTTTGTAACTTCGTAACACAGTTTTGCATTTTATTGAACTGTATTTTTATTTTCAAAATGTATTTATAGAAAAGCTATACATTTAAACATTTTTTTATTACAGTTTTTTATTGCATTTGATCAGATATACAAGCCCTTTGGCTTATATTTGGAAATCCCTGTGTATCTAATATATAAAAAAACTTCCTGTTGATCAATTTTAGAAAGAGATATTTTGCGTGTTATTTCTGTTTATTGACTTTGTCAAACTTGCGTAGGATGATATTTATTATATTCTAGCTATCATCAACAGGAAAGAAATAATTTAGACAATTAACGTATTCCTAAAATTGCCTTAAACATCAACAAGCAGCTCCTGTATTTTTATACGGCGGACATTAACCTCTTTTCTATAGAATATTTTCGATATTTATATAATTAAAAGAAATTTATTAAGGAAGCGACGGACTTGCAAGAACTGCTTATCCATCTATTTCGCGGTTCGAGCTGACACACTGTCGCCGCTGCTAAAATAACCGCAGGATATATGTAATTGCGAGGTGACCTAATAATTAATTAAATTATAGAATACGCCGCTGTACGCGACAGTTTTTAATTGGCGGCGACCAAGATGGATGCACCGCTATTTCTGGTTCGCGCGCTTACTTTGCCTGGCCGGCAGGAAACATTATTTTGCATGTAAGGCCAATTCCATGGAAAACACAACGAACATTGAATTGAAACGATGTAATGATATCGTTGTATGATTAGAACCTGTAGTATACATTTAATAAATATTGGGGGTGGATGAGATGTAAATAGAGGTCCAAGAGAATGGATCCTATTTACGCAGGTCGTAACCGAAATTTTGGCTTTCCATAAATGGTATAATACACAAAGTATGTATAATAATAATAATATCTCTACCCCTCATTCTAATCAGAAGGATTAGCCCAGAAGTCGAAGACTTGTGCGGAAGAGGGGGATTATTATTAAGCAGGCCGCATTTGCGCCCAGGAACGACTTACGTTGGTAGACCCTAACCACCATTCAGTGTAGGAATGAGGGCAACCTGGAAAACCTCATTAATTAGGGGGGCAGTCAAATGTCAACCGGTATCAATCCTCTACCGGCTGCGGGGGTCGAACCCACAGCGACATAGTCACCTCGATTCAAGTACTGACGATTTAAACCGCGCGACCACTGACAGATCCGATGTACTTAAATAATAGATATCTACCATCTCATAATAGACATAAATTACGTATGAAGTAAACTTTATTTTTTTTATATTTATTTAGAAACATAATAAATGCTTTTGAAACATGATGAAGCTCTGGAGCTAGATTTGGGGAACTTTATGACTCCATGCTTTAATCTTGCAACCAGATTTGCTGCATCTGTGACAGAACTACCCGTACCTCCCATCAAAACCATGCCAATTTGAATCACTCTGTATAGTTACCTATATAAAAAAGTTGATATAAATGAGAAAGATGCAGGGATGTGCAAATGAAAGGTGGGACACACTGTTTGTATGCATACCAATCAATTCGAATTCAAATTAACATTTCTTTCGGTGTAGAAACTTTTCCATTTTTATCCTCGTGTAAACCATCGAAAGATTCGTTTTACGGTACGTTATGAAATAAAAGTTTATTTATTTAAAGATGCCAGTATGATATATGGCCTTGGAATCTAATAGTTTCTGGAATAAATCAAAGTTTTCGCCAATGAGCTGTCCCAAAAGCAGACGCTCAAGAATTCGGTTTACTGCAATAAAATTTATTTGTACACATTTGGCAGCATTGCCCGCTGCTCTGCATACAGGTTGCAAATAAACCTAATTGTTTTATTTGGCACCTCTTCAAAGACAAAGCGTTAAGGTGCATTTTATTTTGATATTGCGTGGGTAACCAAAACAGGTGAAAGTCTAAGACAAAAAAAGTTAAGTAAACATTTACGGCTATGTTGATTCAAGATATTTTTCTACAGAAGGTGCTGCACCATGCAAATATTTATGTTGGTACAAGGTACTTTAATGATTCGGAAATAACGCTTATTTTGCTTTACATGGCTTAACCAGTAGGTAATCATATTTGTGGAAAAAGATGACTGATAGTAGTACCTACTTACAAGTTTGACTGGCTCGAGGATTTTCCATAAAAGTACTTATCTTTTAAATACCTGTTGAATAATAATATATCGTCCCTTGTTTTCATCTTCTGAACTAATTTATGTAATTAAGAATCGTTATGCCAACACTTTGGACAATTTTTTTATATTTTTCATATTTCAGTTGCGGGAATACCTAATTAAATAAATAAAAAAATCGGACAAAAAATGCCGCAAATAAATAACTATACGGACAATAACTTAGATATACGTACGTGTTTCTACCAGTTATGTTAAATAAAAATTACATAAATACGTTGTATAGGTTAGTATATTTTTGAAACGTGGCCAGAAGGAATTCAATTTCGAATAATTGGCCACATTTTTTGGGATTAAAGTTGACGCCACATATCTTGCTGTTTCTAAACAAACGCTGTAAATATAGCTTTCATTGTATTTACAATTTAGTTTGGTAGCTGATGGCATATTCATAACATTTTAGCGGTAATATAGAAATAGTTGTTTTATTAAAAATTTATTTCAATTTAAAAATGTACATATTGTATTGAAATTGTCAATAAAAGAAAAATATACATAAAAATTGTTAAACATTGTACTACTATAACAAATATAATACATCATAGTATTCGTTAATATTATAACAATTGTATACTAAATATTGATTCAGGAGCCTTTTAAATAGTTTTGTTGATGTGCATAGTTTGAGTTCAGGAGGTAATTTATTATATATTTTCAGACCTAGGTCCTTGGGTGAACTGCAAATAACAATTAACCTATAAAAAGACACGGATTTATTATTTTTTGTCTTGTATTTATAGGATGGATATTGTCATGATTTATACATATGTTCTGATTATTATGTACATATATGCAAAGCTCATATTATATTAAAAAAGATAGCATTGTTAAAATTTAGTACTTTATACATAAATCTCTACAAGTAACAAAATATGGCAGATAAAACATCGAAATTCAACTTCAGCATAATACAAATTTATTAACAGATTAATGTTTAAAACTATTCTAAGATTTCTAAATCTTCTTTCTAAGTTCATAACTATATGCTCCGTTGATGTCATTGATGTATAGCAGAAATAGCATAGGGCCCAATATGGAATCCTATGGTACACCTATATTAATAATTACTAACTATGAGTTAATAGCAGAATTGTTAGCATTGGAAATGAAAACAACTGTCTTCTTTGAAAGAGATAGCTTTCTATCTATTTCTAGATAGATAGATAGATAGATAGATCATTTATTATCCATTTAGAGCAGTACAGAGATGCTATGGGATTTGTCAATTTAACACTATTCATGTGCCAACCAGGTATATACAATTGATAAAAAAACATATTTGAAACAAACATAGATACTTACATATACATATATACATGCATATACACGAATACAAAGTATATCATCATCATAACACAATTCACATATACAATGAGCAAACACAAAATAAATAAAAAAGGAGACCATTATTTCATTATCACTTATAATTAAGAAATTCGTCAATTGAATAAGCATTAATCCCAGTCAGATATTTTTTAACTTGACTTTTGAAGTTCCGAAGAGATGGTAGGCTTTTATAGATGTCTGGTAAATGATTATACAACTTCAGTCCAAGAACATCATGAGCTTTCGAGGTAATACTGAGATGTCTATAGGGAATACATAATTTATGTAATTATATATTCCATATAAAGCTTGACAAGGAGTATATTTTTGTCGAATGCTCTGTTTCAATGTATCTTATTGTCTTGTTATCCTAATATGTGTCATGTGCTTTTGCTATTGACTTTCCTAATGAAAACCCATGCTGGTTAGGTAAAAGTTATTCTAAATATATATACTAATGTTTTTATAAAATTTGAAGATTTAGTTTCCTTTGCTAACTCTAATAATTATAATTATAGTGTCATTACTTTGATTCAATACGAGCGCCAATTCTGTTTTGATCGCGATGATTAAACTCTGATTTATGTAGGGCGAAACATACATGGAACTTGATTGAGAGATTGAGTAACATTCGCATTAATACTGTACGTCTATACTCCATAGTAATCACAGCTCCATTTGCACAATAACTCAGCTTTCCATCATATGCAGATTTATTGTAATTCCACCCTCTTTGTATCCACATTTACTCGAGTCTCGCGAACATTTTATTATATTAATTTTCTCGACCTGCCACCGTACAGTTAGGAAAGATCTGTTCATTTCCCGGGGGCTTTCACCTCGCCGAAGTCTATCATCGCGTTAATAATTCATTGGTTAGGCTAAAAGCGTTCTAGAAAATCTAATAGCCTGCTAAAGAAACCGTCAAGTGAAGAAATGGGTTAACACTAAAACTGGTCGGGTTATGGTTGGCTAGCTCCGCAGTATCTCGTACGATGTTACACGGTGTCGTTTTTATTACCTTGGAGTGGATGATTTTTAATACAGGGTGATTCAGAAATACAAGGAAAAAATAGAAAATTGTTGTCAGGTTTTGTACAATTCAGGATGTTTTGATTAAAAATTAATAGTTCTTAGTCTTTAAGGTCTTATGCCTTATTTTTAGATAAAAGTAAGGTAGCACTCTAATTTATCACACAGAAGGTGATAGTTATGCGTAACACTATTTTTACGACATTTTTATTCATTTTTTAAAGCACTGTTTATTACTTTTTTATTTCAAACTTTAGAGAATGTTGCTAAATTTGTAGTATCTAGTGTTATTAAGAGGCAGGTGTACCTATTTATTTTTAAAATTTTGAGTTAATTCAAATTTACTTTCACAGTGTGTGTCGCTTACATATTAACTTATTTTGTTATTTATATTTGTATTAATTTCAAATTTGTTTGACAAATATAGTAAATAACGATAAAGAGTTCTTTAGAATGCCATTTGGACTCAAAAATGCTCCTTCTATATTCCAAAGAATAATGAACCATGTGCTGACAGGTATACATAATAAATGTATGTCTATATGGATGCTATACTGATATTTTTCACGTCACTGAACACATTGAGAGCATAAGATTTGAAATGACAATACATTAAGTCGAAAACAAGGATTGTTATATAATTGTTAAAATTGCCGTTTCTAATAAGGAATACAAATTTAATCCAGTAGAAATTCACATTTCATGAATACCAAAGAAATGTTTAAATTTTGAAAATTTACATCGATAGTTCGAATTTCGGAAAAGCTTGCATGTCATAGTCGTGCCTACAAAATCAAACTTCCGGTGTCCTAATGCCTCGCGGTTATTAGCCAGAGAACACACTCGAATAGTTTCGATCTGGCCTATAGAGAATTTCCCGGCCAGGTGATATGAGTGCCAGGATATCCGGCCTGGCGTTCATAATTTCGAAAACGTCGACGGTTGCAGATCAGCGCCTCGCCATCGCGGCCGCTTTGCAAACATAATAGCGCGTATAGCGTAAAGCTGACTCAGACCGTCGCTTCGCCCCGTTTTTTAATTCGAACTGTGAAATTCCGCTTCTGCGAAAAAATCTTTTGTTTGTAGAAGCTCCGTCAGTTTACCAGCGACTGCTCCGTTAAAATTTTTGCGCCTGGCCACGTCGAGCGTGAAAACTTCGCGTGTAAAGTGGAATACGGACGCATTTAATATTTCCATTGTATTCAGAGGGCCTTACACTCAGAGAACAGAGATTGATTATTTTTTTGACGAGGACAATTTTGAAATTGGTTCGTAAGAGTGCGTTTTTGAAATGAACGTTTCTAAACTGAAATTTACGCATTTTCCGGTTCCAGTGTCTGATATTTAATAATTTTAGTTTATGTTAATTTTTTCCTGTTGTTAGTGAAGCTTAATTATTTCCATTTCATTGTTTAAATTCAGTTCATCAATCATAATTATTATTATTTATTTAAATTATCCGTATATAAAAAATATTTACAAAAATGGAAGCATTCACGAACATTGTTAATGTAAATAAGAAAGATAAGTGACCTCAGATGGGATCCCTGAAGTATTCTAGGTATATTGGACATTGTAGAGGAATGTACTCAGTTAATTAAATCAGTCGAATGAATCGATCGGTGATCGAGTGGTTTAAGACGTCAGTACTTGAATCGTGGTTGCCACTCATCGCAGGTTCGAATCCTGCGGCCGGTAGACCTTAGATCAGCTACATTTGTGGAGAGGATTGGCTCCTTCTCTGTGGGTATGGCAGAGTGGAAGAACGTCGGCTTGGATCAATGTGCGAGATTGATACCGGTGCACTGAATGTTGATTAGGATCTACCAACGTAGGACGTTCCTGGGCGCAAATGCGGCCTGCTTAATAATAATATGCCGCACCCTATCCCGCAGAAATTTTCCGACTTCTGGGTTATTTCTCGTGATTAGAATGAAGGGTAGAGATATTAATATTACTATTATTATTATAATTGTTGCAATAAACTTTCGGTTGGACATATATGACTTGATCCATTTGAGGAGAATTTCATCTACACCAACCAAACTAATAATGAGTAGATCAGTTGTTACGTAAGTTACTCGCTACAAGTTACAAGATTAGTTTCAAGATACGTTTCAGAAAAAAATATATCTCTTGGCTCTTTTCTCAAATATATTTTAACGTACGCCTATGGTTTTTAAAATTAAGTTCATTTGATGGCACCTTTATATCGCTTGACTTTTTTTAATTTTAAGTTAAATTTTTTAAATATGTTGCATTTTCTTAATCAGTGTCGATAAAGTTTTACGAACGCATACGTTGAAAAATATGGAGAGAGGAGAAAATAACCAATTATAAGGTTCTAAATGAGTAGTAATATTTTTTCCCAAAAAAGCAGCATAAAGTAAGGAATATTTGTGTCAATTTCCAAACATATCTTTTTTAAATCTTTGATTTTCCTAGATACAGGATGCATCTCGGAAACTAAACATTTCTCTATGCGTATTTATATAAAGTTATTTACGTTTTCTGTTTTTTAATATTATAAAAGTTCTATCTATCACTTGGTGAAGTTTGGCTCCTGCAATCTGTGTATCGACGGTTCAATCATGAATCCTGATTTACACATATTGAACTCGAAGCAGCAGTTTTCTGCGTGTAGAATGGAATTTAATAATTCCATTGTTTCCAGAAAATCTTACGATCTCGTGCTGATGACCTCTCTGTGCAGGGATACGCTTCTGGCGCGCTCGTCTTAGGAAACGCTTTCGTTACGTTAATAATGAAATGAGTTTTTTATGCTCTTGTTTCAGTTTCATTGTTGTGTAACACAAATAGAGTTGCAGAGTCCATCCGCTTTTTACCGAACAACGGAAGGTATCGTCTTGTTTGTTTTGAAGGATGGATGGCTTCTAAAGTTATTCTCTTTGTGACATTGTCACAGTATCTCCTGGTCCGCATAGTCCTTAAGAGAGATAAAGTTTTCTTATTTACATTAGTAAAGTGTAAATTAAAAGCGCGAATATTCTGCCGTTGAATTCTGAACCTAAATGGGGTCATTTAGCTCTTTTCATTACATTTTCTCAATGATTTCGTATTAGTGTAATCAGAAAAAAAATATTTTTTCGACGCCTTTAAAATAATTTGGGAACATGGTCTCGTGGAAACCGTTGTGTGACGTCAGTGCCTCCTATATTATGCCAGGTTGCGCGCGTTACCTTTTATTTGCATTTAGAATGCGAAGCTTAGTAATAGGCCCGTCAGCGCAGTTAGGATTGCGTTTTTTATTTCAATTATGGAAAATTGAAATATTGCAAGTGCTCTTAGAGATTGTACCAAAATGTCCTAGTACAACGATAAAATGAAACTTGTGGCAAAAAGCAATGAAGCTTAAAATGTTCCATTTACCCAAAACAAATAAATATGTATTGTATATTGTATAATGAAATTAGTTTAATATTAATTTATAAAATACTAAATTTATTCTTGATTTAAAGTTTAAATTTTTAACGTGTGGTGATTAAAACTAAACATACCTATGTAGCATGAAGGTATCTTATTAGTTATTTCAATATCGGTCGGTCAGTGGTCACGCGGTTTAAGACGTCAGTACTTGAATCAAGGTGACTAGATCGGTGTGGCTTCGCACCACGCTGCCGGTAGACCGTATACAGGGTGTTAAAAAACAGTGTAAAATATTTCAGGAGGTAATAGTATGAACCAAAATAAGCAGAAAAGTCGTAATAAACATGGGTCCGCAAAGTAACGGTTGCGGAGATATGGACCACTCTTTGTTCTTCAACAAAGAAATCTAGAGGGTTCAGATCAGGCGATCTTGGAGGCCATAAAACAGGTCCACATAGATGGGTAGGAAGGGCCGGCTTTAAGCGAGGACACAGAACTCCAAGAAAATTGAAATAATTGGTTATTATTATATATCAGCGTATTCACAAAGGTTCCCGCTAGTGCGTGAGATAATTTTCATTGCCTATAATATAAAAGGCTAATAAAATAAAAGTTAAAATACCTCCTTTGAGGCGGACGAGCACTGAGAAGCTGTAGGAGGCAATGACGTCACACCTCGTGGTAGTTTAATTCTAATTTGACCTCGTATATCTCCAAAACTATATATCAGATCGACTTAAAATTTTCTGGGTTGAAAATAAATCATGAATGCTTCATAAAATTTGGACAAGTAGTGTAATTTGAGGTTTGGCCAAATATCTCTATTGGGAAACCTACGTAATCTTCTTAAAAAGTATAAACGTACATTTAATTTTTAAACTTTAATTATGTATAAGATTTTGGGAGGATAAAAAATTGGTAGCTTTAATAAAAAGACACATTTTTTGCACTTAGTCATTTCCATCGCTGTAATATTTGCTTGTATAAATAGCCTGATATAAAAGGTTTTGAGATTTATGTATATAAAGTTTATGCCACAAAAGTAACCTGTAATTTCATGTAACGGCTGAAATAATATTACGACGAAAAGAATCCGGGGATATTTTATATTTCGAGCACGTTCTAACCCTGTCTTTTAGTCGGAATAATACATACGTAATTGCTGATAAAAGAGACGCACGTTTAAAAGGCCTGCATTTTTCCACTTGTATAAAATATAAACAGACCTAATTATTTCAGTTAATACTACGGTAGGCAGAAACATTTTAAATGGTACCTGGCATGGCAAACCAGGATGTCCATTTCAAGTTTTGTGCTTTTCTGTGAAGATTTATGTACGTTATTATAAAATAAAAGCGTAATTATAGATGTTAATTGTTTTTCCAGAAGTTTTGTTTGTATATTCTCGGAAATGAGGATTTTGCTCATCTGCAAAGAAACAGCATGAATCAATGCAATGGAATTAATAACAAACTTTTTTCCTTCTTAGTATGAAATTGTTGTAATTTATAGTAAAACTATCAACATTTTACATTAATATAATAACTACAATTAGGAGGATTATATTAGGGAAATATATTTGATACTTTTACCTAATATTAGCCATAGTTGCATACATTATACATTGATTTAGATTTCTACTGTTGGTTCTAAGGTTGTTACTGTCGGAACAGCTCCTCATACAACGGTGGTTCTTTGAGACGTTCCGTAACCTCTGTAACTGGTCGTATCCAATGCAGCTTCACTTCACTGTTGTAATTTATCTTACACAGTTACTATTATTTTTAACGTTACTAGAGCGTGCTGAAGTTGGACTTTCTCTTATTGAAAGATGCCCCTACTTTATTTATTGCGATATGGCGTTCAATTTTATGACAATAGAAAAAAAGCTCAGCTATTCTTCTCCGTAATAAAGATATTAACCGCCATATTTCAGTTTTAACGTGTCCCCCATTTCTAGAACCCTTGTTTTCTGCTTCTCATCGCCAATTTAGTGTAATAAATTTGGTTCAGTTACCAGAAAGGAAGTCATCGTATTGACATAAGAGTCTTTCGGAAGTTGATCCCATTATTCTCGAGGAATCCTTCTTGAAAATAATAGGCTCTTCTTTACCCCCCAAGAATTTCTTTAGTCCCATGTTATTGCGTGTATAACGTGATGTCCCAAATTGTTTGTTTCGTCGTATCGTAATACGGGTTTTAAGTGTTTGTTTGATATCGTTGGCAAAGGCCAAGTTGTTGAATCATTTTTTTACAATTCTTGTCTTCTTGAAACTCTGTTGATTGCACTGCCGAAAAGAATATATCTTGAATTAAATTCGTTTTGTACCTTTGATGTAGCAGAAAACAAAACAATTACTAAGCGAGTGCCATTTTCTGTAAAAATGTACAAATTGTTCAATACATCCAATACCTCATTCAATTTACTTGTTTAAATATTTATGTAGTAGGCACTGTTCGAATAACCAAATGCTGGAAACCGACCATTTTTTACTGTGCATTACTACATATCCCTGAAACTTGCGTGCGGTTAATTGGCAACAGTCAATTTTAACTGGTTAATTATGAACGACTAATTCAAATTAGAAAAGCTAATTAACCTACATGCATAATTAGTACTGCCTATGGTAATTGTGGGCCTAGTTCACATCGCCTATAAAGTTTAGCTAACGACGCTATTTCCCTCTCGCGTACGTTTTGCGTTTGTCAAACAATAGATATTTATACTAGAGTTCTAAAATAATAGAATGTGATTCATGTTATAAACCCGCTCACAGTTTATAGCAGTCAACACAAAGAAAACATACATGCTGTCCGTATATTTTATATATACAATATATCTGATTACACAGCTTCTGCTGCAGCAAATACGCATGCGCCAAATCAGAATGATCGATTTCTATTGGTAGAGACACCAGCTGCAGCGCTAGCATGGGTGTGCGCGTGAGAAAATTTCGGGTATTTATATTTCCGCTAATTTAATTCTGATTATAATTAGTTTATTGTCATTTTGTGTTCTTAAAAATGGAGAACAATTCAAGCTCTACAGCGTGTTCTCAAAATCGTAAACGTCCTAATCTAATAAGTGAGGAATATACGACGATCAAAAACTTGTATGAAGGAAGGAGGGATCGGGAGTAAAATATGAGTAAGTCATGCGATGAAAATATATAGTTCATTGAAAGACTATCTGTGAGTAGTGTATATCGTGCAATAAAGAGTGGCAAGAGCAGCATACAATTGAGTGAGGTTTCGCAAATGACACAAGTTACACAAAATCAAAATTTCCTACAATATTTTTCCTAATATTAATCCTGTACCATGCAAAATAGTTAAATATATTTACACTTTTATTATCAAATTCAATCAATTTTGTACAAGTAAGTCAAAAATATACATATATATGCCTACGTCCAATCAAGATCAAACATAATCGGTTTCTGTTCTTTCAACTCTTCTCAAGTGGCACGCTTATAGAATCTTGTCCCCTGCAACCCTCACCTCCTGCACTCATATAAGTGCTGTAAATGAATCAGTCTTTATTATTTTGGAACTCGGGTGTTGCTAACCAGTTAGAAAAAAACGATTTTTTAGGAACGAGTGGAATTTAGTGAGACACAAAGAGTGAGGTCCTGCAAATGATACACAAAATTCAAATTTCCTACAATATATTTCCCAATTGTAATCCTTTACCATGCAAATAGTGAAACATATTTTCCAAAGAATGACTTTTAGTTGATGCTGATCAATAAATACTTTTATTAAAAGTTCTAGGGCCCTAATCGAATAATTTTTGTACAAATAATAAACTTACATAAATCTACGTCCAACCAATATCAAACATAATCGGTTGATTGGTGGGTATAAATGCCAAAGGAATTCAACTCAAAAATATAATATTTTCTATTTAGACAAGTATTTAACTAATATATAACGTTTTATTTGAAAGTGCTACCTTTTCTATGTGGTGAGAAAATAATCATTTCCTAACTAGTGATGAAATGAAACTCATTTTCTCACTGCTGGTAGTGGTAAAATAATCTTTGATAATCATTTACAGTTTTTAAAAATATCACTTTGTCAAAACGAAAACTATTTTTGCAAATACTAATTTTAGTAGTCCAGATCTGGTACACCTGTGATTTTGGAGGGGTGAGCGGGCCACTTTGCGTACCTTATTTAACGTCTATCGACCTTGAACACCGTCTGCATCTAAAAGTAAATAAAACTGGCAAAAATGTCCAAGTACAGCAAAGGTCGAACCCCGCGTGATGGGCAGAATAGTAGCCTAGCCGTAGACCGAGGTAATTGCGATAGAATGACTATGTAGAAGTGGAGTAAAAAGTGCACGGTAACAGGTTTCCGATTGTGCAACATTTACCTAACGATACGGAATGCAGAAACAATTAAAATCCTTGCTTACGCCTTAAGGCCGACAAATCTGATCCGATAATTTCACCTAGATGGCAATCGATTGGAAATAAATTGCCGCGTCGCCAACAGTTAGGTATTTAAATTTTTCTCCTTAACTACGAGGTGATTTATTTGAATTTGTATGTCACCACCGAGAGATGTCGATAAACACAAAAAATAAGACAACATTGGGTGGTGGTGTACACTGAACCAAAATTGTACATAAATTATTTTAAAGTTACGTCACTATGAATATCTTTATTAAAATTGACGCTATCTACGCAATATCGTCCTAAAGAGTTCAAAAGAAATACCACCTAAAAATCACATTAGTGGCGAAAGGATCAAGTAGTTGTTGGATTTCTTTAATACTGTTAAAACAAAAGATGATGATAACAATAACTAAACTTACAAAATGAGGCAAACGCCGTCATACTACATACATATTCAATTTATTCTCTATAATTATGATCTCTCATTTCAAGACACGTATCCAATCTTCGCCTGACTTCTTTGTAGGCTGCGCTTATTAACAGTTCACCGTTTAACTCATTACAAGCGTGATTTTTTCTTTCTCAAGTGATTAATATCTTGCGAATGTGTTTTGTAAACTTTATTTTTTAAAACCTCCACCTTAAAAAATCGAAGGGTGGTGACTTTCCGGGCCACTGGATAAGTCCATTAATCCCAATCCATTTTTCTGGGAAAGTGTTGTCTAAATATTGCTCGGCGCTGACGTCGAAAGGATTAAAGTTCAATTATGTATCCTGGAAAGAAATAGAGTGAATAGAAAGTCGATTTTTATGTAATTGAGTTTCAGAAACTCTTTATTGATCTCAAATCGTAACTTGACCTAACCTGCTTCATTCATAATTTCAACTCGTTACTAAATATCGGATTCTCCATCAAGTGACAAATCGTTAGCCTGTTCATTTTCTTTGTCATCTTTCTTATCTAAGGTCTCTTCCTCTGCCGCAATAATGTCTTCAACTGAATATCGATCGGTATTGCTGCAAGTAGCGCCTTCAAAATTTTACATGCAACATTGCAAGGGAGGCCGTGCTTCCTACAAGTACAGTTCATCAGATTACAATTTCCTGCACATCCACAGAATATTAGTTCCATAATGTTCTTGGGCGCAGGTTTTTCTATCATTCTGACAGGGATCAGTGTGTCGCCTTCCTTTTTCCACCCCCATTCTGTTGCATCCATGGTCACCTGGTCTCCGTGCAGCCATTCTTGAACCCAAGGCGCTACTTGCAGCAATACCGATCGATATTCAGTTGAAGACATTATTGCGGCAGAGGAAGAGACCTTAGATAAGAAAGATGACAAAGAAAATGAACAGGCTAACGATTTGTCACTTGATGGAGAATCCGATATTTAGTAACGAGTTGAAATTATGAATGAAGCAGGTTAGGTCAAGTTACGGTTGAATTGTATTTGATTTGAGATCAATAAAGAGTTTCTGAAACTCAATTACATAAAAATCGACTTTCTATTCACTCTATTTCTTTCCAGGATACATAATTGAACTTTAATCCTTTTCGACGTCAAATTCTGCTTTGGTGACCGAAAAAACCCCCCTTAACAATTCCTCGTTCGTCTTTTTCGAGTGTGTCTGGAAAGCCTGGAGACGACCTTCAGGTCTAGGTTGCGGTGCACCAGGTGCTCGGGGGATCCTGTTCGACGTCAAATTCTGCTTTGGCGACCGAAAAAACTCACCTTAACGATTTTCGGTTCATCCGGAGACGACCTTCATGTCCAGGTTGGGCGCACCAGGTATCTGGGGTGTTCGCCGATGCCATATTTGAATTCAGCGATCCAAAACCCCGGGCACCAAGTGTTTTTCCTTTCGCGCATGAATTGTGAGTTCCACGGAGATGACGTTCACGTCCAGGTTGTGGCGCACCAGGTGTCTGGGGTGTTCGCTGATGCCATATTTAATTCAGCGACCCAAAACCCCGGGCAAAAGTGTTTTTCCTTCCCGGGATGAATTTTGTGAGAGTTCCACGGAGATGACTTTCGTCGGCGTTCCTGAGCCCCAGGTGGTCAGGGTGGCGATTTGGACATCATAATCGTGATCAGCGACCTCAAAACCCCCGGGCACCCATTCTGGGCCGACTCTTTTTTACCAATTTATTAAGTCGTCCCAAGGGCGTCACAAAAAAAGCATTTTTCGAATGCATTTTTGGCTGCAGCGATGCAACTACGAATTTCAGCATATTCCCACCTAGGTGAATTTTGGATTAATAATTTTAGAACCAAATGCAGAAAACCGCATTCCGATCCATCTTGTACGGAACTTTTCCTATTTAATCCGCAACTTGCTGCGACTAGTTGCAAAGTTCTTCTTGTAGGCAATTTAGGTAACTCACGCTGTTCATATATATACTCCAAAATGGCCTTGGCTTTGAACTGGCTTTACAATGTGGGGATTTTCAATGGACCATTAGTGTTCGTTGCGCCTATTTGGTAAATCATTACTGACAAACCGACTTTCACATGTCCCAAGAACCCGCCGAAAAATTTGCTAACAGCAGTTCGAATGGTTTGTTATCTCTTTGTCCTTTACATTGAAGCCAATAGCCTCAGCAGACGATTTAGTCCATGTATTGATATTATTTTTCCCAACAGGGACATTGTCGTACCAATTGTCGGTTTAAGCTTTTCTCGATTTGATAAGGATTCAAGACAGTCAACTGCCTTGCAATTCTACAGCAGCAATATGGTAGAATGTACGCATAAGACCTTCAGGGGTCAAATCTGAACTGGTCTTGCGTTTACATGGATCTGTTCGCAGTTTCTTCCTTAAAGCATTGCGGGCATCTCGGGCAGGTTTAAATATTATGCTGTTAAACGGGTCAATCATAATCTTATAATCTTCTATACAAGTATGCACGAAACGTTCAACATTGTCTTTACTGTTGCTTCTTTGAATTCTGTCCCATCTTTCTTCCCCATAATGCCCGCCCAATCTTTTAGTATCAATGCCAGTTATTCTACTCTTCCATGCTCATTTAACTTGTATTTTCGTTCACAGCACAACTGCATAAATATTTGCACGTGCATTTGTGACTGTTTCTGGTGTTTTGTGGAATATTTTCTTTAATGTTAAATATGAAAGCGTGAAACTTAAACAATATTGGTGTAATAGTGATTGAAAACATCCCTGAACGCTGTTATTAGTTAAATGTTGAAATGATTGGGAGATTTGGTGTCACATGACACACACACAATAACGAAATTTAAATGGCTCTTAGAACTGCTAAAAAATATTCAAGCTTATTAATTCAAAATTGATAGAGGGTTCCATGTATTCAATTCTTTGAGTATATATGAATGTTGTTTTAAAAACTGTATCTGTGTCTAATACTCATTTAACCTCAAACTATCCTATGACATTGATTTTGTAATGTGTGAATGGTGGTAGATAGTACCTCATGCAATTCATATTTATCGTAGCAATTATACTTTTCTATGGATATCGAGCACGAAAATTATACCTTGTACAAAGCCTGTGGAATGCAATCGCAATTTAAATTCAATAGGTGACGCATTATGGAGTTACTAATTCCGACTGCAACCAAGTGAACGGCATTGTATAGCAAGAATTCATAAACCTATTTTGAGTGGATCAAATGATAGCTGCAAGGCAAGTCATCTAAACATGATTTTCATATTTCGCATTGATATTTTGAGAAAATATGCGAAATAATTAGACTTTATTTGCAATTTTTTATTTACTCGCGTAAAGTTTCGTGTAAATAGGTTTGAATATGTGGAAACTTCAGAGGTACAATTACTGAAACATATAAAATTGCGAAACGTAGCGTGGGAGAAAAATAAATCTGATCCGAATTAAACTAAGTTTTGGAACATGTCCCCAAGCTTACTCAGCTTCTCGAATAAATACACCTATTAGATATTTGGAAGCGGAGATGTAAATATCCAATAAATAAGCCGTCCCCATTAAATCTAAGCGTTGTACCCAATTAGTTGTCGTAAAAATGATGCAGACCTCAATTTAACGATTTGGTGTTACTTTTGGTACATTGCATGTGTCTCAAAATGATGGAAATAAAATTTGATATCTGTTTTCTAGTTGAGATAAAAAAATAACTGAATCAGGCCAATCAGCATACAGGATGTCCTATCGGGAACTACATCGATTGCTATCTAGGAAAATACTGATCCGAAAAATTTCAACCTTTGGCAACTTGACAAAATCCCTAAAGTCAACAAAAATTAAATATCTACTTACAGTTCTTCAGAATTTCGTCATCAACTTCGTTATTCGGGAGGGGTATAGTCAAAATCCTTTTTTAAGTTTAATACACTGTGATCAGAGAACAAAATTCAGAGTTAAAAAATAACCTGATATGTTAAAATTTCAAATACCATAAAAATTGTTCAACATAATAAATAATAACCTGATCATAAATTTTCAATACCTACGTCATAATGAATATGGACAAAGAGTCCACCTTTGTTACGTCATCATCATCATTGGATCGATCAGTGGTCGCGCGGTTTAAGGCGGCAGTACTTGAATCGAGGTGACTAGATCGCTGTCGGTTCGACCCCCGCAGCCGGTAGACCGTATATAAACTATAGTCGTGGAGTGATTGGCACCCTCTCTGCGGGTATGATAGGGTGGAAGAATGTTGGCTAAGGTCAATGTGATTGATTGATACCGGTTGACATTTGACTACCCCCCTAATTAATGAGGTTTTCCAGGTTTCCCTCATTCCTGCACTGAATGGTGGTTAGGGCCTACCAACGTAAGTCGTTCCTGGGCGCAAATGCGGCCTGCTTAATAATAATATGCCGTCCCCTGTTCCGCACAAGTCTTTGACTTCTGGGCTAATCTTCGTGATTAGAATGAGGGGTAGAAATTATACCATCCTCAAACATCATCACTCCCACAGCATGCTCATCGTCCACATTTAATGACTGTATTTCTTTTTATTGTCTACTAATAACTATTATTTGATAAGATTCGATATAATTAATCATTGATGGATAGGCAGAAGAGGGTCCTTAGATGGCCACCCCGCTGTCCTGACTTAAAACCACAAGATTTTATTTGCGGGGTTTAATTTCACTCTGTATTGCCGAATTCGTCTTTAGAAGAGTTGTCTATTTGTATTATAAAATATAGAGCATCATATTTAAATAAATTGTACCACCGAATAGAAAATATTATAGCTCCAGTGGCGCCTCGTGACTGTTTAAATTAGTGAGGCAATCTGACTGGGACTGTTCCAAATACGAACTACAGAATTAACATTTTTTGGAGACTTATTTCTTAATCATTATTTATAGGTAAATCAGAAATGACAAATACAGGATTATTTGAAGTAAGATTTTTTTAATGAATATTAATATATTTTGCAAACTTTTTAAAATATTAATTTTGTTCGCACTGTCCTGCTGCACTTTCGATTACGAGCGAAAATTCCTTCACGCGATGCAGCCATCTTTCTACGGAATCTTGCAAATTTCACAGAATCTGCCGGCAGTAGTTGTAGCGTTACATCACTCCTTAAACACTAATTAGTGTTGTCGGGGTTTTCACCAGAAGCAAAATTAAAATTAGCGCACTTAGTCAGCTAGTTCCCGCAAATATTTGCGCGGGTCGATTAAGGCTTCACGGATTTCGTGTTGCTTGATTTATCGTACCTCCTGAAAACACATCCATCTGCTAGCTACATTTTTTACGAAATTTTAATGAAAAGGTGATTATGGGATATTGCGGCAATAAATATACCTACCGGGAATGTTTATTTCCCCTAAATATCAGGGCAGTATTATTAATGGATTTCATTTGCTTCCCAAATACACTGCTCAAAAAAATATTTATCATTTTTAATATTTCTAATATACGCTTTTTATCTGTTGCTTGCGCTTGTTTGAAACTTAGGTTTATATACTATTAGATAATATTATTACTAGAGTTAGTAGGTCGTTGACCTTCACACCTGACTCTCATCTTGAACTGCGCTTTTAGTTGTAGTTATTTACGAAACTCTGTAATAGTCGCTGTCGCGTCGATATATTTATTTTTTATGCCTGCTGTAAGTTATATTCGCTGTATGTATTTAAATAACTATTTATAAATAGTAACACATTAACAATTATTAGTTGACGGGAAAAGTGAAGTAACATTCTAAATGAGAGAAGAAATAGACGGGAATTATAAATGCGGATTGACAGGTTATCTCAATTTATATAGATATTTTATCTTCGACTTAACCTTTTTCTGCGCAATAACTTTGTCTTTAAAAGTCTTTTAAATAAATTTATTATACCCTGTATCTTTTAGGGGACGCATTTTTGTATATAGGTAGGTAGTTTTTTTTTTACTGTTTAAGAAAGGTATTTTAAGCTAATATGTGTCAAATCTCCTACAATTCAATGAAGTCATATGTATGTTCTCTGATACCAAACATCTAGGTATGCTAATGAACATCCACAGACAAAACTCTATTCAATAATTATCTAAAGAATTTAATCTATTTACTAACCTCTGGAGTGGGAACTCGAAATTCAACCACAATAGATGAGATCTGACCTATTTCTGCATTTTTAGGATTGCTTCATCAGGTGGCCTCCTTTAACTTGAGTCAAATATCTAACTATAAAGATTATTATACCAATAAATTAAAATTATTTGAAATTGAATGTCGACAGTGTAAAAATGAAATTAAATATCGACAACGTCAAACTGATGTTAAATTAATAAAACAAAATTACCTTTTATGTATAGTTTTTTCATATATCATTCATTGATAGGAATTGTAGGAGATTTGATACATATTAGCTTAAAATACCTTTCTTAAACAGTAAAAAAATGTTACAAAAGCTAATAATAAGGAATATATGGGTAGATATTGTGGGTGTAATTCAACGCAGGTTGGGGCTTTTGTCCACTGAGTAGTTAGTTTCACACAATATTGTTAATACCTGAAAATATATGAAAAAATAGGTAGGTAGTGTTAAATCGTCATCATTTGTTGCCAATATGCAGTTAATGGCAACAATGGATGACCTGCCTTTTATGTTAAACCCTGTATAGTAATGTTAATCATCTTAATAGGATTTACTTGATTATTGAAAGGCTTATCAAGATAAACTTGACTTTTTGCCAGCAATTGCAAACTTTATTTAAATGTCAGTCATCATAACTGAAATAGATCGGTTAAACTACTTTCTTTTTTTTCACAATGAATTATAGCTTTACTCCGGTACAGTATAATCCATACCGAAATTTAATATACGAAAACGTTTTTCTTCTATCTGAAGATTAAACTGATTATCACGAAAGAGTGTACCACGTTCAATGGGAACATACAAATGCACTTTGATATTCCACCGTTTATTCGGCCGAAGACCGGAGGGTATTTATAGAAGAATATTTTTACGTCATAAAATATCACAATGGAACTTATTTTTGCACCAGATGGTGGGATACTAACGGTCCGAGCGGTTTCTGGACTAAAATTTTCATTTATGTGCGAAAGCGCAACTGGTGTGTGATTCATGGACCTGCAACATAAAAATACAAGCACACTAGTGTCTGGTAAACAGATTTCGTATAAATTCTCAGTAATGGTAACAGTTATTTTTGTCGAATTTTTTAAATAATGTAAATATCGTGGTTAGTAAATACGAGTTTTATAGAAGTTAAGAAAAGAAGTAGTAACCATGCCACGGTAAAGTATATTTCTGCTAACGGTTGCTTGTGCCCGTGACTTGTATAGCTGTAAATAAAAAATAACTCCGACTTCACACGCTTAAAGGGGTTTAACGAAAGAATATCTATTTTATTAAGATCCGTAGAATTAACAATTAAAAATTTTCAATCTAAACTGCTTATTGCCAAAACTGTATCAATTTTAATAATATACTTTTAAGCCTAATATTTTTTACTTATAAATTCTTCAACTCATAATCATGTCTTTATTATGTTTTACGGTATTTGCTCTATAATTTATTATATTTGCTTCTCCTTATCCCTAACGCTATCCTTATTCCTATCCTTAAATCATATTTTTCTCTCTATCTCTTTTTCTATTCCTATCTATATTCCCATTTCTATACATAATCCTATCTTTTTCCCTATCCTTAACACCATCGTTATCCTTACTGGTGATGGCTGACATAATAAATAATAGAAATATAATATTTACATTTTCAATTAATGTCAACCCTACCCTTCCTTATTTTTTTGCCATAATCTTGTCTCGTCTTTTTTTAAATCATATATTGCCTTACAATTCTAGCTGTCAAGTGGATAATCCCACCTTCATGACCATTCTTATCTCTATCCCTATTACCCCCATCCTTATTTCTATCCTTATCTCTACCCTATCCCTATCGTTAACCCTATTCTTATCCATATCCTTATCCGTATCCTTATTCCTATCTTTATCACTATCCTCAGCCTTATCCCTATCCTTATCCTTATATTATTCCTATCCTTCTCGCTATCCTTACCTCTATCCCTATCCGCACCACCACCCGTATTCTCAACAAGAGAGTAACACTTATATTCTTAAACTTTAATTTATCTTGAATAGAAAATATCGTTTGTGCATTAGATATTAGTAATAATTTCACCATACATGGAACAAGTCGACTTTCTAAACAAGTTAGATAGTACTCGTGTTTTTAACATTGATATTCAGATAACGGAGCTGTCTGGTGAACACAACTGCTAATAATTGTAGCAATATGCGCATATATACCGAGTATCTCATATCTGCTGTCTTATGCTTCTAGAAAATCAATAACATTGTAATTGTTATTTACAGTTCGTAACTGTCTATAATTGTATCTGAATCATTTTCGAGTATTTGGCAGTCTATAAACAAGGAATGAATCAGATGGCAGTACAATTCTACAATCATGTATTTCAAGACATCCAAAATGAAATATACCTATACTATACTAAACATTTACATTCTCTTCACATCTTTTATTCCTTCCTGGCGGTCAGCTAATCGGCCAACGCCCATTCCATTTACAACTGCGTTCGAAGCGTCATTTGTAATTCCATTGTCAAAGAGCGCGCGTTAATTCAAAGTGAAAGTAATGGATACAACGTTACGATGTGACACTACGAATAGAGAGCTGCCCGGAATAAACGAGGCGAATTAATCGTACCGCTGATAATAATAACACGCAAGACACGCGGTTTTTGCTTCTCGACGATCTGGGCAGGTGCAAGTGCGTAACGTCAACTGTAATCGTCCATATGCGATCAGCGTCAACTTTGGAATGGTTTTGAAAGCTGGTTATGTAATCACTCGACGATCTAAATATTTTGTTCTGCACCGCGGGTTTTATTAATTAATGTTATGGCATGTGTTTGTGAGACAATGTTAAGTACGTTCTTTTATTGAGCGATGTGCAGCAGTAACACTTGTCGTGTGTCGAGACTGGTTGGAGTAGTGTCAAGGGTAGCCGGGTAATTTGATAAGATGGATCAATTTACTACCAGCCTTCCTTAGTTAAAGAGTTGATCTTATGATCATTTTGATGACAATATTACTGACAATAGAATATTTTCATAAATGTGAATCTATTACCATTTGAAGTAATTTAAATCGGTTAAAAACTGTGGTTTTGCATCGTGTTAGCCATTATGAATATGAGTCTCTTTTTGTTTTTAGACTTGTTCGTCAGAACCATCTTCATATGATTGAAATATGCATGGCTTTGAATTACAATTCGCAATTTGTTGAATGGCGAAGAGAACATTTGGAAAAGAAAAGTATTGAACCATGGAATTGGAATACCATGGCCATGAACTATGTCTTATCATCCATATTTTACATCGATCAATTTTTACATACTAAATTATTTAATTCTCATAGTAAGAAGACATTATTATTCTTGATAGAATATAATACAGTTTATCTTCGTCATCATCATCGTCATAATCATCTTAATGTCGTTATATTATCATGACCATAATAATCGTCAAACATCATCACTCTGACACTGTTATCATCGTCGGCATTATTTCTGTTCACACAAGAATTAGGGATTTGTTTCAAACCGGATTCACATAGCCTTCGATGAAGCTTAGCAAATATACTGTGATGAGGAATTCTACGATTAGGATACGCTTCTGCATAAAGGCGACAAGCATGTAAGGAATTTCCATTTGCCCGGCCGTACATAAAGTGCATGTCTATCATTTCTGCATTATTTGTGAAAATAACCATTTTTGTTGTATATTAACTTAGTATTGAATCCCAACGTACTCCGCAATCAAACACATCACATAACAAAAGGCAAATTATCCCGGAAACCACTCTCAAAATGTTAAAATAGTACAAACCATTTGATATCTGTCAAAGCAACAATGGAAAAATATTGACAGCAGCCAACTAGTTTTTCCTAATAATGGGTGTAGTAAAACTGCCTCTTCTCGAAGTGCAATACTTTACATTTTATTTTTTAACGCCGAAACAGTTATTTTTATCAAAAAAGTATAAGAGAGAAAAAAGTTTCTGAACGAATCGGCTTAACCTAATTTATTTTTTTCTACGTCGTTAAGGAAGTTTTTTGAAAGTATAGTTAAAAAAACTGAAAGGGATAGTTTATTTCAATCCTTTCCAATTATTTTCAAAAAGTGAAAAAATATGTCACAAGTGTCTTTTGATGATGGTAACACTTCCACAAAACTTTACCATTCCCACGCTTTTCGTTTCCGAGAAAAACAATAAAAACGCTCTTTTTTCCGCCATTTTGCAATATTTTTGCGATATCTCCCTAATGGTTGACTTGTGACCCAACGTTTATATAACAAACTACTTTTTATTTTCAACAAGGAATCATCCCCTGAAATGTTGTTTTGAAACACCCTGTATAACATGGTTATAAAAGATAAATAATAGTCGTTTGGGTTAATTCACTAGAGCATTCTGTATATTACCTTTTGCGTGTTAGAAAATATTAAATAATTAAGATATTACGTATAGATTTTTTCCCAAGGTAATATTTCTTAGATTAGAATGTCGGCGAGTCCTTACTTTTTCTAAATCATTTTGTTTTTCATCGCAATTATTAATTTCTTTGCGACAATTTTGTAATTCGTTGGACAAGCTTCGGTGGGCTCTAGTAATTAGTGTAGTATATATTACAAGGTGCATCTACAAAATGTACAGTGCTGCATAACTTCTTTAAAGCTATATGCAAAAATTGTGATTTATCACTGAAGTATTTTGAAATACGATTAGACTGCCCATTATTGACATAATTACAAAGACATTATTACATATAATTAGATTTCTACAACTGTCGTGACCAATTACGTAACGCAAATGTAATTTAATGGGAAATGATGTAAGAAAATATTATGACGATCATATTACATTTATTACTTCAGATCAAGGTTATTTCCTTTGTTTACATAGTAAAAACGAATAAAAATAATTATACGCTCGGTCTAATATTACGTTCTAAATACAAATCGTAACCACTCAAATAAAATTTGTATACAAATATATTTTTAAGATTGTTTAAATTAGGTTAAATCTATCTTCATATGCATTAAACAAGTTTTTTCGTATAGGAACTTATTAAATTTCCTAATTGTGAGACTTTCCGTCCAAAATCGACAATGAACCAGGTCAGATTATAATTTCAAATGCCACAAAATTTACTCAAATAAATAATAAAAGTGATTTCACCACTTTCAACACAAAACCTAAAACTGCTCTTACGAAATTAATGTTCTATTGTTTCCATTGGAACAATTACACAGTTTTGAGTGCAGTCTAGAACTTTCCTTTCCTAGTTCGACTAATTAGTGATAATCATTGGAGTGTGTAGGAATGGACGCAGCGCCGAGACCATTGGGACCAGCGCCGAAACTTTTCACTCAGATGGTCAGCTACACTGGGAGAACAGATTATGATTATTTGTAATGGTAATCATATAAAACAGTAAAACGTACTGAATTCCTTTATTATAAGTAAATATGTGTTACCTACGATGTTATATACGAGGTAAACTGATCTACCTGATCAAAAAATATAATTTAACAAATTAAGATATAGCAATGGGCTAAGGCTGATGCCTTGAGGTATACTTTATTTCCAAACGGCACCAATGAGATCCAGAGGTCACTAAATAAATTATGATACAGCAGAGGTGAAGGCTGCTTCCTTGTGGTATACCTTATTTCAAAATGGGTCTAATAAGGCAACCTGATGTAAATCGTTCTTTATAAAAATGAAAAATGGAAAATTTACTAAATACGAAACTGAATATTCATTTATTTGATATAAAGAAACAACATTTTCGCTAATACTAATTTACATGTTGTGTTAGTAATCAATAAAATTAAAATCCTAGAATTCTGTTGGTTTATGAACTATAACCAGAATATTATATTGAGATTAGGATAATAAAAATTATTTTATAAAATAGGCTAAGAGATCAGTCGGTGTTAACACGTGGTTTGTAACCGTTTTTTTGTTTTATATTATGTTATTATAAGTATTGTAATTGGTGCTAATAAGTTGTAAGGTTATGTCTTGAATTGTGTTTATAGATTTAGTACAATAGTGTCAATGTAATTCTTGAAGCATACATGGCCAAATTTTTAGATAAGGTATATACCACTCTATGTAATAAGAAACAACCATATTTTATATGTTTTTGTTTTCATAATTTGCTTAAGATAAGTAGAGATTTGATATATGAAGCAAGCAAGAGCACGTGTGTGCCACGGTTGCAAATAATTGTGAAATTATAGTATACTTAAATGATCCAGTAGTGGAAAAATTCTGAAGAATATAGTAAAGTGCAATCAAGTGATTTATATAGACAAGAAAATTGTGAAAAATCTATTCATTAGATGCAAAAATTTTGCATTAAAATGTCACAAAGGAGTAAATAAAGACTAATATTGCTTGTGGTGAGAATACAAAAAGAGAACTATCAGATAGAAAGTTTTTATCATCGTGCTTGATTGAAAACCCGTGCCGCCAGCGGTCTAGAATATAATAAGTTATTCTGATTATAAGGTAGTTAATTGGTTATTGGTTTGGAATAATGATTAATTCTGAAGAAATTTATAGAATAATATTAAAGGCTAATCAAGAACAAACTGAAAAGCTATATAACGTTAATCAAGAGCAAACAAAATTGATTCAGGAAGAGATCAGAACTAGCATTAGAGAAGTACATGAAAAAGTTGAGAACATTAATAAGGAAATAAGTGACTTGAAGAAAAAGAACATAGCACTGGAAAGAAAACTGAGGAAAAACAATATAGTTATTTTTGGCTTAGATCTTAGAAAAGAAGATTTACTTGAAAATACGCTTTCTAAATTGAACAGTTTATTAGGAACTGAAATTCTGCATAATGATGTTAACAATATTTATAAAATCAAGGAAGCCAGGAAATCTCAATACTATTAGAATTTACTAGTTATCTAAAAACAATATTTATTCTCCAACATTAAAAACTAAAAGGCACTGGCGTAACAATAGCACATGATTTGGCGTATGAAGATAGAGAAGAAAGAAAAGTCCTACAGTATCATTTACGAAAAGCTCGTTCACAAAATTTGATAGCGAAGATCAAAGGGAATAAGTTAGTTATTGGCAGCATTACTTACTCTATTGAGGAATTAAAAGAACAGGAAAAGGCAGACATTATAGAAACTGAACTTGATGGAAGTGAGGATGAACGAGTAAAAACTGATGAAGATATAGCACCATTATCTGGACAAACAGAAATAGAAGAGGGAAATAGTCATAAAAGAAAACTTAGAAAGGAAAAGTGTAGAGAGAAAACCGGCGGTGGAATAGTAGCGGCTACACGGCAGAAAAAGTGAAGGACAATTGGGTGGCAGTTTGATTTTACGGGTATTTACATTTTATACTCTAGTTTAATACATATGATTTGTTTAAAAAATTTGAATATTTTATAATTTCCTACTTAGCTGCTAATTATTTGATGTTATAATTTTAGTCTAGAGTTAAGCTTTAATTTCATGTAAACGATCTAAAAATATATTTATAAAATGGATCCTTTTATAAGAGACTTTAAAATAATCTCTTGGAAACATTGGTTTTTGACAAAGTACAAGACTGTGAAAACATAATGAACAAGGAACTTAAATTTAGTATATTGCACGTTAATATACGTAGTATGGCAAAAAATTTTGAGCAGTTAGAGGTACTATTACATCAATTTAGAACTGATTTCGATTGTCTTGTGTTAACAGAAACTTGGCAGATTGCTGGTATTGATATATTTAAGCTGAACGGTTATGATATTGTTTATAATGAGGGAAGGTACAATCAAAATGATGGTGTGGTGGTGTTTATAAAAAATAGTTACAATTACGAATTTCAAATGATAAACATAGGAGAAGTGCTGGCTATTAAATTAAATATTAAATTAACAGAAAATAATTTGGTTTTAACGTGTATTTATAGATCTCCTGCCTCCTGCCCTTTAAATTTTAACCAACATCTTAAATTATATCTTGCAAATCATACAAATAACAATTATTTTAATATATTAGTTGGTGACATAAATATTAACATAGTTGACTGTATAAGTGAGGAATCTCAGGAGTATCTAAATATTTTAAACGAAGCAGGTTTTGTTTCCGCAATCAACAAATTCACTAGAATCCAAAATAATACCGGCTCATGCATAGATCATTTATTTATCAAAAATATTAACAATAAAGTTACCCCTATTATATTGCGTACTACTTTCACTGATCATTTTACTGTAATATTTGATATGACCATTAAAGAAGAAAATACTAAACAAGGAAATACTGTCTCACACAAAACTATTAATTATAAAAATTAAAAACTATGATGGAACTAGAAAACTGGGAAACTTTTATAACTCTATCTATCTAGATTCTCAAACAAATATTCTAATTGACACTATAACTAATAACATTAAAACATGTACTACGGAAGTAACTTTTAGGCAGCGTAAAAGAGTGGGTTACACAAGGTATATTGCAATCAATTAGGAGAAGAGACATCATGTACAAAGACTGGCAAAGAAACAAGAATAATATGGAATTATTTAATAATTTTAAAATTTATCGAAATAAATTAAATACTTTAATTAAAAACAAAAGTATAATTATTTTAAGAATAAAATTAGCATGAATAAAAATAATTCTAAAAGACTTTGGCAAACTGTAGATGAGGCTTGTAGTAAAAGAAAAACCTATGCAGATATTAAAGAAATTAATAATGTTGATAATGTTTTGACCTCTGATTCAGTAGATATTGCTAATATTTTTGTGAACCATTATACAACTTTAGGAAAAAAACTTGCTAATAAAATTTGTCCCAATCAACATTTTTTTAATGAAGAACCTATCATGAGAAATTCTATTTATTTATCGGAAACTAATGAAGAAGAGATTAAGGATATTATCAATAGTTTAAAATTGAATAAAGCGCCTGGACCAGATAAAATAATTGCGGAAACTTTAAAAAGTATCTGTGAGGCAATTGTACAGCCGCTGTGTAATTTATTTAATAAAATTATAGTATCTGGTTATTGGCCCTTAAATCTTAAGAATGCTGTGATCAAACCTATATTTAAGAAGGGGGATAAGCTAGATTGTGCTAACTATAGACCAATATCTTTAATTTCTAATTTGGCGAAAATTCTTGAAACTATAATTAAGAAAAGGATAATTGGGTACATTAACAAATATAACATATTATCGTTTCGTCAGTTTGGTTTCCGTGAATCCAAGTCCGCGCAGGATGCAATAAATTTCTTAACAACAAATATATATAAAGCCTTTAATGAAAATAAACTAGCCCTTTGCATTTTTGTAGATCTAGCAAAAGCATTCGACACAGTTAATCATTCACAATTGTTGATGTCACTAGAAAAACTTGGATTCCGTGGAACGACTTTAAAATTATTAGAAAGTTATTTATCTGATAGAAAACAATATGTTGTGATTGGTAACAGTAAGAGTGACTCTAAAACTGTAGAATGTGGCGTGCCACAAGGAACTGTACTCGGGCCAATTCTCTTTAACATCTATATTAATAACTTATTTACTATAAATACTTGTGCATCTATAATTGGCTTTGCTGATGACACATCGGTTCTATATGTTGGCGATACTTGGACATCAATTATTAATAACGTGGAAAATGATTTTAAACACATAAAAGATTGGTTTGATTCTAAACAATTAACTATTAACTTTTCAAAAACAATGTTTCTTCCATTTTCGCCTAGTAATGTTAGACTCCGCAGTTTAGACCATTAAATATAAATTGTGACGGAAACGTAATAGAGATCCCTCCCACAAGTAAATTTAAATACCTAGGAATATTTTTTGATAGTACGATGAAATGGAGTGTACATATTAATGAACTTGTAATTAAAATTAGAAGTCTTTTATCCAAATTTAAATATTTGAAACATATTTTGAACATTGAACATCTCATGGTACTTTATTATGCTTTAGTGGAATCTCAGTTACGATACGGGATCATTGCTTGGGGTGGGGCTTATAATAATGTAATAAGGAATCTTGAAGTAATACAAAAATGGATTTTAAAAATTATATATCAAAAAGAAATTACTTACCCCAGTGACGATCTCTATAAACTGTAAGAGTTTTTAATATTCGGCAATTATACACTTTAAGTTTAGTTATAGAACAAAAAACGCCAACAAGATTAACATTGTTCATAAGTATCCAACAAGGTACAAAGAGATGGGGTTATGGATACCTTTTACTAATAAAACGGTTATACAAAGGTCTGCTTATTTCCTTGGTCCAAAAATATATAATGAAGTTCCAAATAATTTAAAATTAATAAATTCTTTTGCAATGTTTAAAACTCGCATTAAAAAATGGCTATTAAATACACCACGTATTTTTTGCTATAATTTAATTGCACTTAACTTAAACTGAAAAATTGATCAGCATCTATTTTTGTTTTTATTTCTTGTCTCATATTTTGTGTCTAATTATCAGGAAAGTTTTCATAATTTTTAATAACAACAACTCAATAACTGTTAAATGAAAGAGAGTTAAGTATAATTCCCTTGACAAGTTTTGCTTTTGGGGTTTTTGCAACGCTCTTATATTAGTTATTGCATACGTTATATGTCACTACAGACAATCTTTTTGTCTTTGTGATATTTTTATTTGCACAGGTATTTATAAAAGTGAAAACTAAGTCCTACTGTACATTTTGAGCAAATTTTGTTACTTAATGGATTATTGTATTGTTTAAAAAAATATTTCTTTATGTTAATGTAAGTTGATGTATTAGTAGATTTATCGCATTTAACTAAAATCAATTGTTTTGTTACTGTAATTTATATTGTGTGTAAATAAATATTATTATTATTATATTATTATTAAAGGTAATTGTTTGTAATTTATTTTAATACAAAGGACGTTAGTGATCCCAGAAAATTTGTAAATGCTGGTATAAAATCTCTTTCTGATTAAAAAGTCTCCGAACATATGATAATCCTCGTCATCTGGCAATATTGGTCTTCAAAGTGATGGCTCGTTATTCTACCAGTTCCGTACTAACCATTTCTCCATTCATAATTCTAAATTTTCTTGAGAAAATGTGGATATTGCACGTTTTCACAGTAGACTTTATCATCACAAATCTTACATTTTTCTCCAGTATAAATATCACATCCAGTAAGAACGGTGTTGCTATGCACGTATAATTTCTCTACGTAAAGAATATAGTTCTGTAGAAGCATTCTCAGACAAAAATCTAAACCCGGTTTTCCGTTTTTCAATAGAGGAGTCGACAAAAAATGCGGACTCGAATAAAGTCGAATCAACGAACGGATCTAATCCATATGCATGAACATTCCGCTAATTACAGAAAAATCAAGGCGAATGCGGCTCGCATCGGAGCTTGTTTGCTTTTAATTTAGTCGAAGAAAGGGCCATTGTGCTGGGTTTTGTGAAAAGCTGAATACGAACCATAAAAAATCGTTTAATTTACAAGTTGAAATGTAAATAATTCGCCCGTAAGGGAGAATGAAAAAAATGTATTTTGTGGACACCCAGAGGAACTTTTTATATATTTTTAGAATTTTGTTGATGTACAATGAAATGTACAAATATGGAACTTAGTGGACAGGAATTTAGGGAAGTTGTATAACGCTTTGGAAAAAATCTCTGAAAATGTTTCATGTGTATTAATGAAACATAAACTGATTATTTAATTAAGTGGTGATATATTGGATATTGGATTAGTCCATATTTGAAATTGTGCATAAATAAAAACATATCTCTTTGATTTTCTTAGAGAAACAAGTCTTTTTCGAATATTTTTCTTTAGCTTAAAAGAAATTTACCACAGTTGAATAAATCGAAAATAATAATTTTGAGATTGTTTCATAAAAAAGTAGACATATTATTATCTTGCTCAAAATATGTGATTATTAAAATTTTCCATTTTTAATCCATCAAAGAATTCGAAAGTTTTATACCAATGAATTTTTCGAACGCATTGTTTATCATTGATTTGTAATTTTATGAAGCGAATATGGAAGTTTACAATTATTTTTGATTATTCAACTTTGTATTAGATAAGTTTGATTTTGGCTAAAAAAAATTAACAAAAATCATTTGTGTTTTTTTATAAAAGTGAAGTGGTGTTTCTGTGAAATATATGTATTTTTTAATTATCGAATATATATAAATTTTAAATATCAAATTTTCAAAACATTCTAGTGACGCCAAAATTCACGAGTTTTTTTTGACAGTATATCCCGATACCTTCCATCATTTGTTGATATAACTGTATGTAAATTAATTTATTTACTTTTACGTAGTCAAGTAACTAACTCAAAGTTGATTAATTTTAGTCAAGTATCTTTATATTTGACTTAAATGTAATATTTTCCAAAAATGCAGATCTTATATTAATCAACCAATCATTTGTTAACCAACGCTCTGTATATCTTGCCCTTCTGTGGCATTACGTATTGCGAAATTTCGCAGTCTAAATATTTCTTATATATTTTAACGATATTTGACTCCATCACGGAAAAGTCCGTATACCAGAAAAATGAGTAAGCATTTCTTTCCCTTGCTTTGAAAATGAGGTTGACAGGGCTAAAAAAAGGCGTCGTTACATAATCACCTCTTTTTCTCCAAACTCTTTTAAGTCCGTATTATGACACCAGCAACTCCCCAGAACCAAAATAGGCTTTGTTTGCACAGCAAATTAAGTGTTTGTGGAGGCCACTAATGTCTGTTATATTTTTGGTCGGATTAATGACTGGGATTAGAGACAGCGCAGTCTTTGTCTGTGGATGTATAGACCAGGGTAAACAAAGCCGTTTCCGTATAAGTATTGGAGACCTCGGCAGTTTAATATTAATAAGGCCACACCTTGCAAATAATTGTTTGCATAAAAAATCCTACAGCGAGGAAGAGAGGTGCCCGGTTGCACAGGATTGTTTTATTGTAACGCATTGCAATTATATTCCATATTAAAAGAATTTTATGTATGAGTAGTTATTATTAAAATTATGGATACACTGAGAGAAAAATTGTCTTGTAAATATGTCAAAACTAGTTACATATATAATCGGTAAATTTCTTGTACTCTAAGGTGAGAGGCTGTTACATTTAATGATACTAATAATAATAGCACTTTGTCAGTAAATTAACCAATTACAGGACAATACAAGACCAGAAACATTGATAAAAATTATATTTGATTAAACAAACTATCACATAAGTCATAGAATTGTGCTCTGTAAAAAAATATAGAAATATACTACCTACCATTACAGATAACAATTAAGTAAACCTACTCTTAGTAGCATCAAAAAGTTAATTAAGAGGCTACGGTTACGATGACGATGACACTGATGAAATTAATAAAATGCATGGTGATCAGTAATATAATCGCACTGATAAACATATTTATAGTAATAACGATAATAATGATCGTAAAGACGACAATGCAATAATGCTAATGTTGAAAATAATGCCAACGATGATGATGGTCATGATGATATTCATGATGAAAATGATGCTGAAGACGATGATGATAACAAAGTGGATGAATACGATGACCGTGATATGATGATGATGATAAAGATGATAATGAAGACGATATGTAAATAATGATAAGATGACGTTGATGATAATGATGATGAGGATCATGATGATAATGATCACGATAATGATAAATATAATAATAAAGATGATCATACTTATCATGATAATGATGATAATGATAATAATGTTGACGACGATGACTTTGACAGTTGACAATAACAATGATGATAACATGATAATAATGATGATGATGGTCAAGATAATATTGGAGATAATGATAATGATGACGATGGTGATGATGATGATTATGATGATAAATGCCCAAATTTTTTATGAAATTAGACAACAGTCTATTTGAACACTAATTCATGAAAACAATACAGGGTGTTTAAGAACCTAATGTAATTTTCAGAAACCTCCAGAATTAATGAAATTTATTTATTTATTTTTATGATAAAACCTTAACAAAGGTCTGTTGCATCACTAATTAACAAAAATACTGGATGATTTAAAAGTCGAACAATGTCTTAAAACCCTCAAAAATTCATGAAATTAAAAATATCTATATGATGAAACTTTCTACATCAAATAAAGACGACACCATTCAATTTTTAAAATACAGGATGTTGAAAAAAATGTAACCAAACTCAAAAAGAACCTCAAACTTGACGGAATTTGACATTTTTGAAAATTAAATGGCAGTCATTCTCTAAAATTATAATGCCGGACCGTCTTCACCATATAAAGGTCAGTCAAAGTCGCGCAGTGACCTTGCTGTACCTACTTTTCTAGTTTCGCTCTTGAAAATGAATCAATACACTCAAAGACATGAACCAAAAAACAAATTGTGGGAAAGGAATGGTTCTTAACAAAAATTGGTATTTTGAAATAAGTCTGTTACGAAATTATTCCACAAGGTGTTTTAATATTAGGATTATACAACAACCTTTTAATTAACCCTGTATAATGACTAGAACGCTAGCATTTAACAAAAGACAGGATATCTAAGTTGGAATTAATTATTTTATCTACAGTTTGCTAAAAAATTAGAGACCTCAAATTATATCAAATATTAACTATTTGCGTTTTTTTGCTTGTGAGTATAGATACACTTTGGTAAATAATTTGTAAAAGAAATATAAATTATTTTCTTTGGAGAAAATCCTGTTTATATGCATGCCGCATTGCACCGCGTTCTTGCAATTGATTAGAATTCAGTAATGGAGTTCCAGTAATTTATTAGTGCGCTGCGAAGTTGGCTGTGTGTTTCATATACGTGAAATATGTAATATTAGTTTGTCGCACCGAACCATTATTAATACTTCGATGCGGGCGAATGCGATACTAAATTCCGCCCGTACCAAGAACAAATAGATGTGTTAATATCAATAAGGTGTAATTTGTATGCCCCAATTGTGATAAATATGTTTTCTCTATAGTGGTCATTTTCCAAAGACATCTATTCAATTTCCCAAAGTATCGTACAGATATATTCTATATTTATCAACTTGTACCTATTCCCACCTCAAATTATTATTTGACTCATAAAATGCTCTAAGACAAAGTTATATCATCTAATATCAATTAAATAATAACAGATGCTATCAACGGTTACCAGAAAAAAAGGAATTAGGGAATAGATGATAATCTGTGGCTTTCGTTCATGAAATTCAATTGCTTCAGTGGTCTTTTTAATAACTTCATCGCTTGCTTCTGTCCGTGAATGTCTTATACCCATTTTGGCTTTTATATTTGACCCATCCTGCATGAGTAGAACCTATTCTAGGTACTAGGCCTCCCGTTACCGCATTCAAGTCAAAGAGTAAATAACAAATCGTTGTTTCTTTTCACTATTTACTTATACTATTCAATAGTTATTACTGCTGCCATCCGTGTACCAGATTATTATCAATAGATCACTTCATCTAGTTATTTCTTTATGTTACCAGTTTATAGTATAATTTGCATTAAATCGGAACACTGAACTAAACGTAGATGTCCATGGGAATTCTCCTGATCCATCCGTTTTTGATATCATTGGTAACTTTGTAGGTAATAGTTGTGTTTTTTAAAATAATAGCATGAAGGTCAAATCTGGTAAAATTCCATATTAATTTGACTTAGCTCGTTGGGATTCTACTTCAAAGAGGATTTTGGTGGGAAACAGAGTATATTGTCACTGGGAACACTTTATCCTTTTTGATTTGTCTTGGTTTTTCTCTTTCAGCCATCCATTTACCACTTTGACAATAGATCTCTCTCTGTTGGGTTAGCGTGAAACATGTCACGTAGACATCAAACTTTATTGTCACTCTTGATTATACAAGAAATATCCTTCAAACAAATTTCACAACTGTCAGACACTTTACTATGACGTTTTAGTTATTCGCGATATAAACTAACTGTGACGGCAACACCGATTCGCTTATATAGGTTTTTAGAGTTCTCGAAGTTTCTGCGATCTTGAGAACGTGTCGAGAAACAAATAGAATATAGCCTCGAAGATTCTGGAAAACGTCAAAATAAAGGTATTGCAAAAATTATAAATTCTAACGCAAACAGGAACATAATTAATAAACTAAAAAGGTAGGTGAGCTTCTGTAACAATATAAAGACCAGATCTGATATAACTCCTTTTTAAATTGACTTGTAGCTCGTTGACATGCCGTTCCAAAGCGGATTTTGGTGGGAAAGCGAACATGTTGTCACTGGAAACGCTCTACCAGGGTCGCCAGTTAGTTTTAAGACAACTATCTGCAGACCCGTGCAGATAAATCTTATCCTTGTTAGGAGACGTATATTTAGTCAAAGCGGAGCGACGTGCTGAATCTTACTTATCCAATTAACTTGGAAATGTGCCTCGGATAGATTATTCATTCGTAGTGCACCTCCGGGCTCCATATAGGGGAATATAGAGCGAGTGTAAACGAAAAGACATTTAAAGTTAAATTTAATCAGAAGTTGCCGGAATGATAATACGCGAACACGCCGAATTACAAAAGCAAATGTGTGAATATTGCGCCGTTCATTAATTCCGAACTACTGTCGGGATTCCGGATTCCGAATATGAAAATTACTTGATCCGCTAATGTAAATAAACATAATGCAAGCTATATCCGTCGCTAAATTATCTATAAAATTAGTTCGGTTTAAAATATCTTCCGAACGTAATAAATGGAAATTCATCACGTATTGATATTTGCTTTTTTGTTACGTATCAAATAATAAAATCGCATTTAATTAAATAATGGAACATTATCGAAACGCTTCCTTTTTGACAGTGGCGTTACAGTAATATACATTTTTTACGGTATTGTAATAGTTATTAATGATACTAGTTCGATATAAACACTACAGGATGAGTCAGTCATAATGTCATTAATTTTAAGAGGAGATAGGGAATAATGAATATAATGCGAATACGCGATTAAAAAAAATCTAAATGCATATTTACGCCGAAAAAGTATTTTCAAATCATTATTTAAACCCCCTTTTCAGACTGTCACTGACCGCTCAAAGCCTTGGTCGTTTACAGCTCACAGTTTAACTCGATGTCGACCTGATGCAATGTTGCCAAGTTGAAATATTCTATTACCTACCTACCTAGGTTTTAGACATCACAAATAAACGGTTGTACTGACTATTTTAGAATATAATTTTTTCTTGCTCAGTTCAACTTCAGCCAATAATAATTTAAAATGTTAATATCCAATGAAATCAAATAATTCTATTAAAAATTGCAAGTAACGCGGTCCAATCAAACGATACCCGTACACTCCTGCCCATACGTTGACAACAAATGGCCTCTGAAAGCTAAACCGACAAGTAGCGTGAGGGTTTTCCTCTGAGCAAATTTAGCTGTTATAACTGCAAAGAAATTAGCTTAGTTACATTGAAATCACAAAACTCCAACGTATCTAATAATGAACCGAGTAATAAACCATTTACGTACATTACATAAAAAACCTATACTCAATGGGTAAATTATTAAGAGAAGCTGAAAAGTGTTTCGTGTTTAAATACTAAGTAATAAAAAACATGTTGTCGACAGAAAACTGTCCAATACCGAAATGGCACGCCTCTGATCTGATGCTCAAAAAAGTTATCGAGAGTGAATCTTGACCTACCGTATTATTAGGTCAATAACCTAGTTACCTAGTTTTTGTACTGTTATTTAACGACAAGAAGTAAAACTATTTTTTTAAATCTAGATACATGAATTAATTTTCCTTAAATATTGATTTATTTGTTAATAAAAACAAATATAGATAATAAATAAATGTTTTCGAATGTTAGGTTATTACAGTTTAATAACTTTGATATTACGTTTTCACTACGTTTTATAAATAAATATGAATTTTTGGTATTACTCGTAAGTACAATTGATTATTCGTTTGTAGTTACGTTCATCTAGCGTAGAAATTAATTGTTTTTTAAGTAGTATGGTACCTACTAACCTGTTTAAAATGCCAGTTCGAGCAAAACTGCACTCATCCATCCATAGCACTTTATTAATAAAACGTAACAGCGCCATTCTCCGTATAACACTACCATTTCCGCATATTCGGAATTTGTAAAATTATGAATTGTGAATTTACGACGAATACGCGAGACCGAAATAAACAAACTACTGCTTACTGCTTGTAATCTCTCGATCCCCCTCCAAATGTATGGCGTGATCTACAAATTTGGGGGGAAACAAATGCAGGAAATGCAGAAAGTGCTAAATGGGGGTACATTTGAATAACACGCTAAAGTATTAGACGATATTATGTATGTAAATATGATGTGGCAACGATGTTTAATCCGGCATTCGATTGTCGTATAGGTGCGTCATCAAAAAGCTCGTAGTGCACCAGGAGCGTTTACTCCGTTTACGAAAACAAAGTTATCACGAAATATATTTATCACAAACGGGAACAATGGAAATGGATCGAAGATATATAGCGCTGAGGCCAAGCACCATAGATCATATTCAATATTTGTGGGGCACAGAAATGGAAAATGCATCAAACAACGAGTTGGTATTAATACCTTTGAGAAAATGTCATGTAATATAGTATTGTTCCTCAATAATTTACTAGACATTGTTTTCGTAGATCATCTGAGTTGTTGCTAGCAGATTGCTTGCAAGAGTCGATTTATTAACTGTTATGAGGCATGATGGTTGGTGCTCTAACACAGTGGCAGAAACCTATATAGAAAATTCCAAAGAAAATACGAAGAAAGTGGCCTCTAATATTTTGGGCATTGATGGCCTTTCAACAAGTTCAAGCACTTGGGAAATAAACTTACTCTAAAAATACAGCCCACTTATCTGCTGGAATTAATTTAACACATCTTTCAGAAGTTGCAATTAATGTTTACACCAATAAATAAATGTTGCTGAATTTTTTATAGTTCATAATAAGTAAAAGTGGTTACTAACTTGTTGGCTTAGGAGTTATCCAAAGTAGTTCTAAAATTGAGTTTGGTGAGAGGCTAACAATCATACATTTAAATTTTAAATTCATTGAAGCAATAACGAAACCAACGAGCCTAGACCAATAATAATTATAAAAAAAATGTAAAAATGAAGAAGAACTAGGGAAAGTTGATTCAATTTACTTAAAGTACTGACCCTCGCTTTCATGAACACAAACCTTAACTTGAGTTAAGAAAGTTGAACTGGAATGTCGTTATTTCTGCTTCCATGATTAAGATATGGGTAGCATTTTATATTTACCCCCACAACTATTCCTCGGTGTCTACAGATGTAGAGTATAACAAGGATATTTAATTTCGCCGTAGAAAATAATCTTATGGTGTTAGATACGGGGAGCGTGGTGGCTAGCCCTCTGGAGCTTTAATTGCTCTATCGTTCTGTCTATTTATAAAATGCTAATTCAAATGGTTATGAACGTTTAAAATAAAGGATTTCCCATATTACTTAAACCAAATTCTGGCATATGGCTATAGGAAAATTGTTTAATAAATCTGGTAAAGAATTTTGAATGTATTCCAGATAATTCTAACCATTTCTCGAAGACACTCTTCAACAGAGGTAACTGTTTTGTGATTTGGTACTAGGCTTGGAAATATGTCTCTATACTTTTACATGCTTGTGGCTATTTTCGTGACAATGCTCATAAACATGTATATACATCAAATATTTTACTTTCTTTTAAAACATTTCCATAAAATCACTGTTAAAGTATTGACAAGGGAAAGTTATTATGATCTAATAGTAAAACTTGACGCATAAATATGCAAATATTGTGTTAAAATCCGTTCGATTAGGTACTCTTATACACATAAAAAATAATAGCGCCACGTAGGGTAATAGCTCGGCGTCGTTATCGCATTATTTCTGTATTTTTATTTGTTACCTCAAGTTGTATGCCCATATACGCACTGCGAAACTAATTGCGACGATAAGTAGACGTTCATTTATTTGAGCTCGCCACTTTATTTAAAATTTAAATAACAAATACACGTTCTATATTTATAAATATTTATTCTCGAAGTTCGCATGCAATATTGTATTTAATAATAGTGTCGCCTGATCATCTCGCGCGAAATCTAAGATTTGTTCGTTTCGTAAAGGGCTTTTATGGATTACTTTATTTTAATTAAGTGTAATTTAACATTTTCAGTGACTTAAACGTTTTTGTTTGTTTTAGGTAAGATTTGATGAAGGGTCTGGACTTTAACATTCATCATCAGGGGTACATTTGTGTAGTTGTAAGTAATAAAATAAGTTCTAATGCAGTACAGCTATGGACAAAAAATGTTTTCCAACCTAAGATACTTTAAGTGGTTTAAAGAATGAACTAATAAAAGCTTCTTTTATAAAAGATCGTAGGAGTTCAGATCTGAAGCGTTTTATTGTCTACAGCTGTACAATAACGGATATTAGGTTATTGCTTCTTTAAAAAATGGCAAACACAAAAGTGTTCCGCGCAAAATGCAGCAGGAATTAATAAGATTGTGAAGGAGCAATACGAGTTCTAGAAAATACATTTTTATTTATTTGTTTTTGTTCAAAACATCTTTGAAAAATGCAGAAAAAGTATTGGTGCAACCTTTATATTTATATTATATTATAATTAGGAAAAAGTTGCACATTTGTATGCCTTTAAATTTTTTGAAAAGAAATATTTTGTGTAGTTCTTGAAATACCAGCTGAAAACTGCATTATTTTCCTTTCATAACTTTTTTATTTGTAGTAAAGTAAATTTTATGAAATTTAGTCTCTTATACGACGATATAGGTTTCTTTGCAAACGGTTAGTTTTCTCGACTTTAAACCAGAACATTTTTTAGATACATTTTCAGTCTTTAAATACCATCAAAATTTCAATAAAAAATTATGATCAGTTCTTCATATAGCACGTGCTATTTCTACCCTTTAGGTACTGCAGTTTTAGAAATATTTTATCAGAAATTGCATCTCTATAAAAGCATCAAGTGTACCACATTTGAAAAAAAAATGTTATAGTATCAAAAAAGTTATAGTTAATATTGACTTTGACTACATTTTCTGTGCCGAGTTTCCGCACACCCTGTATATGTCCGAAACAAAATATACATATCTCCGCATCATGAATGTAAAACAAGTATTATATACCAAACTGGTACTGTTGAATGCACACTAACTGAATTTTTAAGTTAGACAATCGAACCTAGTCTTATAAATAAGGAATATATATTTATTTTTAAATAAATTTTGTAATCGTTATGTGTTCGACTGCGGTTAAATCATTATTATATTCAATATTATAGAGTCAATCTCTCGGAAATATAAAATGAGTTTGGATTTTTGTCGGTATTTAATTTCCGTATTGGTTTGTATAATACCTTAAGTAAATAATATCTGATATTTTTCCATGTTTGCAGAAAAACTTCTACGGTTTTATGCTGATTGAACAAAATTAATGATTTTCGTTACATATTTGCATCCGATTTATAAAATTTTGCTTTTAAATTGAGGTAGATATTACCCACCTTTTTATAATGCAGTTTGACATAATCGTTTATCTAATCCTTATTAGATGTTTTTCGTTAAGACGTAACTCGCGAACTTTTTACCAGTGGCGTTGGAAGGAGGGTCGAAGTCCTCTTCGCACGGATAATATACATAAATTTATGGCGTATTGTTTTTGTATTTTTAGATTTTCCGGTTGGTTATGTTAATAATAAGAATTTAAACGAATCATAACGATTGGGGCGACCTCGTTATTTTTTTCGGGGTGCATAATTAAATGGAGGTTGCGTTTTCGTCGGTGAAAAATCCGCTCATGGAATATTCATCAGATGTTTTTGCTCGGAAAGTTATTAATTTTTCTCGTGACTCCGCACGACCGCGATATCTGTTCCAATAAAATGTATTATATTGTTTTTATATTTAAACGAGTTTCAGCGAAAAAATTATGTTTTACTACAGTACCGAGTTATTTATTAGGCATAAATACAATTACTCTAGTTTGTTAACGGTAAATGTGACGTGGTTTTATAAATATTATTAAGTTTAAAAAATGGTTACGACTTTCTTATCGCCTCATGAATTATGCAGGGGGCTTTAGTATGCAACTTATAACATAAATCTAATCAAAAATTGTTATTTTGCGTGATTTTACGCGTGCGATTTATGTTATGTATTCGAGGGAAAATCAAAATTTCTGCTAGACCTCTAAGATTGTGGAACTAGATTCTTCCATTTCGCGTAAAAAATGATGACGAAAAAAATACAAAATGGCAGTACTTGAACTTGCTCTATAAACCCGTTAATTAATATAATTATATTAAACAGGGTGACAGGAAGCATAACTGCAATGGAAAATAATTTTTTCTCCAAATATCTGAAATTACAATTGTTAATGCATGTTGTTTTATTTTGTTCTAAGACTTCCATTCTCACAAAATCAAATGTCACTATTAGCACTTATATATAAATAACAACAATATAAAACAATTTGGTTTTCTATGACTTTACGACATATTATCGCTCTATTAATGATCCTTGACATTGATCTAATTTAGGTAAACGCTTACTGTGGTATGACAACAGAGTGGCAGACAGGCGAGAAATAAACGACCAACATTAATTTGGCGACATGAAAATGACCGAATCTGTAACGGTTTCATTTTATTATATTTATTTTAGTTTTGAGTTTATCAGTTTACATCGACGTATTTACAATGCAGTAATTTTGTGACTTTTTTATTGAAACAAGGTAAAATTTGTATTTGACAACAACATGGTTGTTTGGCTCATGGACATAACAAAAAAAGTGTTAAAAATTATCAATTGTTATGATGAAATTTGAGAAAACAAACCTTGATATAAAAATACACACGTTAAAAGTTTTGTTATATTATAAAATGAGTTGATTAAACCTAGGTTTTTCTTAATGTGATAAAAAAGTACATGTAATAAGATAACAAAAAAATAATGAAAAATTGCAGCCCATAAACTTTTACTTTATTACCAACGTTTTTACAAATCTGGTCAGTTTGGCAGTGTATTCAGCCAAATGTTCCTTTGAATTTTTCTACATTATAATGCCAGGACGTGAAATTTCTGCGTTTACCCGCGCAAGAATAACTGCTTTACATGATGCAGGGCATTCTAATCATAAGATATCGAACATGTAGGGCCTTCCTAGATCATTTGTTGTACGAATAGTACACAGATATGAAAAATTTGATACAGTGGAAAACAGACCTCGTAGTGGACGCCCTCGAGTATCTAATGAAAAGGATCGGTATTTGGTGCCATATCTTCAGCTCTCAGGGCCCACTTTAAAGGTACGTTTCGCTGTGTTATATCGACACCTACTATTTGAAGAGCACTCCACAACGCTCCAAGGCATCGTGCTGCCCATCTCCAGTGGGCGCGAGAGCATAGGGGTTGGCTTTTACGCCAGTGACGGTGAATCTTATTTACAGACGAAACCAGAATTGGATTGCTTGCTGATGACAATCGACAAAGAGTCTGGTGAGAACCAAGGTGTCAACAGCGACTTCATTTTCCTCGTGAAATTGCTCCGTATGAAGGGGGTACCGTAATATTTTGGGGTGGAATAATGTCCAACCACCGCACTCCATTAATGTGCGTACCATAGAATATGCCCAGTCAAATTTACATCGAACAAGTTATTACGCCCATTATCTACCCTCTACATAATGAATTAGGTGAAAATTTTGTGTTTATGGATGACAACGCTCGACCACATCGCGCAAGAAGGGTTCAAGAGATACTCAAAGCAGGACATATCAATAGATTAGATTGGCCAGCCAACTCTCCTGATATGAATCCTATTGAAAACATGTGAAATTTCGTTGCTAGGGCCATTCATAATCATATTCTTCCATCTCAGACTGCAGATGAGTTAGTTGTGGCAGCAGAAGAGGAATGGAACAATATTCCTCAAGACTATTAGTCAAGTAGAAAACTTGCTTTGTTACTTATTTTTAATTTAATAAATTTTGTCAAAAATGTCACATTTGCTGGTACTCAGTTTATCTAACATATTCTTTTGACAAAAAAAGGTTCAGAAAACAATATACTTTTATAAATGTATTTGGTTTTTCTGATAAAAAGATTTCTTTAACAAGAATGAGGGGGAGTCCAAGACTTTTGACGTTGTGTGTACATTAATAGTTATATTTTGTATAAAGGATATACTAAAATTAGTATAGAACGGAAAATTGTTATTACAGTGTAAATCTTCTGGAATTTCTTCAACTATAAACAGATTCAGAAGTAGAGTAGTTTTTATGAATAATTCGCTCACTTCTTCGTAGCCACTCAAAATAACTTTTTGTGGCATACCAAAGTGGTAATTTAGAGATGACTAGGCGATATTTGAACTGTATTGCAACTCTAACCAGCAATTTCAATCAACAATCGGTATTAAAATAGACCCGTTCGTAATACATATTAGATTTAAATGTTTCTATTTCTTTAACAACTTTTTATTTATAACCAATAGGTCAAAGTTTTGAATTACAAATTTCTACAGAAAGATCCTCTTTATACCCTGCTAGACTATTAATATATTCATCATTACGATGGAACAACCGCCTTCTCCTGTTGGATGATTTCGCGAAGAAATATTTGAACAACGTCCGTAATAAAAACGTTGATTTTATGTTTTAATTAAAGTGAAATTCGAAGCAGTTTCGTTCCTTTTAGGCAAATAGCCTGAGGGTGCATAAATATTTATTCATTTTTTTATTACATTTAATTAGAGATATTGGAACGGTCGTCGATATCGGAGTCCTATTTCGTTCACCAATATCCCTCGCTTTATTAATTTTCGCCCGAAATAAACCAAATATTAATGCGCACTTATCTATTTTTTTTTGTATTAGTTATATCTACTTATTCGAATAGAACTGGCAGTATTGTGGAAATGATTTATATGCACTTGATTTTAATTAAGATTTCAGAAAGCATCCATCTAATAACAGTTGAGAATTTCAATGGATTTCATTAAAAATCCAAAATAAGCTTGATTGCATCAGAAACTCAATTAAGGGTTTCAATAAAAATGTAATATAATTAATAGCTTTATGATATTTGAATAAGACTTTTATTAACACTTGATTTCAGTAAGAATTCAATCAAATCTACATACCATTCAAATTCTGGTAGAGGTAAGGGTACTTTGGTTTCATCAAGAATAAAATTAAGAGTTTCAATAATAATCTAGTATACTCAAATGATTCCAATTAACAATTTGATTGGACTTCAGGAAAGAAGAACAGTTCATCTCATTCCAACAAGTGTCTGATAAAACGATTTTACCGATACCCCCTTTACTTAATTTAATTCCGAAAATCTAATTCAGAATTAAAAGAATAATTCATAATATACTTATAAATAGGTCAATTAACAATTTAATTGGACTTCAGGAAGAGTCCTATTAAAAATCTACCTGATTTCAACAAGGATCTGAATAAACCTTTTCTATTGAATTGGCACTAGGTACACTACATCACTTGCATTTTCTTGATGCCATCAAAAATTCAATTAAAAAACGGTAATGCGAGTTGAATTTTACAGTATTGGAATTTTGGAATTTAATTGATTTCAACAAGACTTTAATCCCAAATTAATTCTGTTAAATAGTAAACAGCACTTGCTTTACTTATTTACACTTCAGCAATGTAATTAAGAGTTCAAATAATAATCCAATGTATTACTTATAAGTAGTCCAATTAGCAGTTTGATTGGACTTCAGTAAAAGTGAGGTTAAGAATCTACTTGACAAGGATCTAAGAAAATCTATTCTATTGAATTGATACTAAAAAACGGTAGTGTGAGTTCAATTAACAGTATTGGATTTTTGAAATTTAATTGATTTCAACAATCACAAATTCATTTTGTTAATTAGTAAACGATACATCCTTTACTTAATTTGACTTCAAAAATCCAATTTAAAGTTCCAATGATAATCAAATATACATATAAATAGTCCAATTAGCAATTTGATTGGACTTTAGTAAGAGTCCTATTATGGATCTACCTGATTTTAACAAGGATGTGATAAAAACTCTATTCTATTAAAGTGACTATTATCTGATAAAAAATCTATCTATTAAATTGATGCCATACTACTTTACTTACATTGACTTGATTCTATGAAGAATTCAATTAAAAAACGGTAATGTAAGTTTAATTAACAGTATTAGAGTTTTGATATTTAATTGATTTCAACAAGGCTTTAATAACAAATTAATTCTGTTTAATAGTAAACGACACTTGCTTTACTTATTTTGACTTCAATAATCTAATTAAGAGTTCAAATAATAATCCGATATGCTTATAAAGAGTCCAATTAAGAACTTGATTGGACTTCAGTAAGAATCCTATTATGAATTTACCTGATTTTAGTGAGAATCTGATAAAAGCTCTATTCTATTAAATTGACACTATAAAGTGAAGTGAATTCAATTAACATTATTGGACTTTTATCAAGAATCAAGGAGGATTAAATTGATGCGACACTACTTTACTTACATTGACATGATTCCATCAATTAAAAAACGGTAATGTGAGTTCAATTAACATTATTGGACTTTTGCAATTTAATTGATTTCAACAATTAATTTGAATCCAAGAATCCAATTAAACATTGCAATAACAATTTAATAAACTTATAGAGAGTCAAATTTACAATTCAATTGGACTTCAGCAATAATTCTATTAAGAATTAATTAAGAAGAAAGTTATTGTTGCTTTCCACACATTAAAAGAAGACATTCGGTAGGTTAATATGGATTGATAATTATCACATTATATAAGTAATCTACCCAAACCGGCTACTTCCCGTGCAAATGAGCACGAGAGCACCGTCTAATTTTTAACTAGTTTTCGACGAGCGCACGTTCGAACGAGGCAACAACCTGTCGTTTCACCTGGCTTGTTCCGTAGCAGCTGCCCTGGAAGCAATTGGTTGCGCCCGAGCATGCTAGAATTTACCAACTGGTGCATACACTGCATTAGATGACCTGGGGTGCATGTACCTTCCTTATTTTAGCATCGCACTCAGTTTCCGATGTACGTTCTTAATGCCTTCCTAGTGCATGCGCCGCCGGCAGTCGCGAACTTGGACGGGTAGACATTTCGCCAACTTGGTGCTATATACAAGTTTGCCTTCAGGCACGGTAAACTGTACTTCGCATTTCTCGTTCTTTTCCGATATCTCTTAGACGATTATTTATTACATGAAATAATAATATACCGCCCCTACTCTCGCACAGGGCGATGAGCGAATATAATTGATACTGTCACATGAACAAATATGGTGGTAAAATGTGTAACTGTGAAATTTTACATCCACATGATATGAAGACAGGCAGACCTTCTTCGACAAACTGTGAAATGTCTTCCTTTTTATTTATGACATTGCGGTTTTTCTTGTTCACGATCTTTTTACAGATCGTTCATTTTACCCATGTTTCGTACACTGATAAAAAAAATTACATTGGCAATTTGTGGCCAGTATAAAGTTATGTAGAATTACATAATAATTTTGTAAATGGAATAAGTAAAGTGTAAGTAATATTACAGAAATAAGCATGGATAAAATTCCATATAATATTATGTGGTAAATTTACAAGTATTATGCTATTTTCCATCGTAAATTTCCGACACTTTAATTTGTGTTGGTTTACACATTGAAATTTTTGATATAATATACTTACTTTTATAACTACAACTCAAAAATATGCATAGACAAAACTTTTTACATAACTAACATTATCTCACATATATAACTGAATATCAGTATGTAAAATATATGAATAATAATGGATATGTTAAATTAATTAATTAATGTTAAAAATATATATATACCAAAGAGCACATTAATCAGTTCAAATATTTTCGTTTTGTTTAACCTGAATAATGAACAGAACCAATTTAAACATGTATTAGTATTATTACCCATTATAGTGTGTCGACAGATGAAGTTGAAAACAGGGAACTTTATACTTTTAATGTGATAGAAAAAAAAGAAAAAAAGAAAAACTTCTGCTTGTTAAAATATACAAAAATTCAGGTTTAAGTGAGTCAACGTAAAATTCAGGATGTCTCTTACTAACAAATTAGAAATACAGTAGATTTTATTATTATAATTCAATAATACAGTATGCGAATTAAGAAATATATAAAATGCTATTTTATTTCTAAGTTAAGAAGACCTTGTATGAAGCAGAAATAACTTCTGTGTAGGAAGATTTTTTAGGGGAATTTGTCTACCCAACCTCTAAAAGTGTATTGTTCATCCATCATCTAGAAATGTATTGCAATGTATTTTATTCACATATTCTTGAAACATTATTACATATTTCTTGGTCTTTGCAAATATTTGTTCATATACGTATAGCTGTGTGAAAATAAATATTTTTGTTTACAGTAAATTAACAAGTCACGTAAATGCAACTAATGTTAATATCTATTGTACTGTCACAGCGATAAATATGTGGTTTGAAATGAATATTGTTGTATGGTTTAGAAACACAGGTAATTGCGCAATTTTGATGCAAGCATCTAGTTATTAAAAGTTTCATCAGTATTAATTATTGCTTATTAATTTCTAGTCCACTAAAAAGTGGATTATAGTATATTTTTAATTATTTCTGAAAAAAAGAAGCTTGGATAAATTTGATCAATTAATTATTTAATTCAAATGTTAGTTTAATGTAAAACTAAATTTTTTTTATGGTTTTTACTCTTTCCTTTATTGAATTAATGCGTCTTTTCACACTATTGTTCCGACTTTTTTCATGTTATAAGAGATTTACCGCATCCGCAATGCATTTTCTTGATCTTATCTGAATTTGTAATGCCACATTAGTTATGCTGGGAAAATCTCGGTTATAAACATTTATACAATGTCGAAGGGGTTAGTAGGTTAATTAAAACGGTTGTACTAATTAAATTTGCTCAATAACGCCTTTAGAGAGATGTTCTAGCTGTTCGTTGTACGCTTTACGCCTAGAACGAGGCGTATTACGACAGGCGTAACAGCCAACATAATCTAATGAAAATTTACAGGAAATAAAAGGGCACGTTCCATCCTAATTTGGCTATATATTAAGCAACCAGATGTATAGGACTGTACTTATTTGCAGGTGGTGTCGGTGTAAGTAAGGGTAAACATCTGCATTTGATTATTGTTGAGTCTTTCCACAAATATTCCACGGCCAACTTGCCCCATTAGCAGCGACTGCAATTCGGCTTTATCAAGAAATATGGGGTAATATTTCACTTCAATTGCGCATGTTCTACATTTAAATATAACGCAGACGATAATAAAACTGATGGAAGTCATCAGGAGTAAATTCTTTTCAGTGTCTTACATGCTTCGGATGGGGTCACAATGTACGTCGGCGCGGTAAAGAGTTAACTAGAATAAGTTATGCTTCCAGTGGACGACTTTACAGCACAGCAGCAGCAACAAGAATGGATAAAATACGATGTGGAGTTGTTAGATTAGAAATAACAAGTCCACGGTTTGTAACACGTTAAATATATTAATAAAGATATAACAACTGGGAAAGAATGTTCCACCAATACAGAAGTTTGGGCGGATGTTACGCGGAAGACGAGCGACAAGTAACTACCGTGGTTTTTCACCCGAGGAAGGTGTCGCGACGCTGGCTAATCTCTGACCATCTCTTTATTTGATTATAATTGGACTCAGGTCAGAGGGTACTTTTATTGTTTTATTGGTGTTGATTTGTTTATTGCTTTAGTGCAAATGTCATTAAATTGTAATTGTAGAGATCACAGATGTAGGTCGGTGACCTGTGTCGGTGACCGCTACATACGATACTATTGTTATATTTTGACATTATCCAGTAGAGCTTCGAGTAAATAAATCACGATTTTACTATCAAGATAATATGATAGACGTTTTGGCTTTGGTACCACATTTTATAATTACATATCAATGCGATCGTTGACCAGATGGTGATATGTTTATAATAATGTGATTTTCACTGTTGTGTAGCTATGAAATGCGTCATACCACGAAGAAATAAACAGTAAAAGACGGCAGCATTGTGTTTTGATGAATCCCAGGATTAGTACACAAGTAATAAAGCTAGATATATATTAATGCTTGTTTATATCACACAGTTTGCTATCAAGGTTCAGTTATTATGTATATAATTATAGTAAGTACAGCTATTTACTTATAAGTTTTGGTACCTACCATTTTTTTTTTAATAGAATAATTATAGCTTTCCAGATTAATAAAAATTAGAATCAACACAGAATTAAATTTTAAACCGTGCAGTAATATTCGAAATGACTTGATGTCTGTCTGCCAAAAATAATAAACATGGTGAAGCTTAAGTGAGACGGAAAATTTATGGTGTTTATATATAGACGTCAAAAGTAATTTATGTAGTAAAATATCGGAAATTTATACTGTTATTATGAGTAGAAGCTGTCCAGTTCGAATCCCAGAGGGTGTCTTGATAATTTTAAAAGATATATTACATTCTTAAAATTTACAAAAAAAAAATAAGTACACAATTGTTGACTTTTCAAATTTCAATTCAATTTTCAAATTCATCAAATTGTTGTCTAAATCCATTTTTTTGTATTTAATAATAACGATAATATTATATATAATATTTCTACCCCTCATTCTAATCTCGAGGATTAATTCAGAAGTCGAGGACTTGTGCGAGAGTGGCGGCAGCATATTATTATTAAGCTGGCCTCATTTGCGCCTAGGAACAACTTACATTGGTAGACTCTAACCACTATTTAGTGTAGGAATAAGGGAAACCTGAAAAACCTCATTTATTAAGGGGATGGTTAAACGCCACCTGGTATCAATCTCTCACATTGATCCAAGCCAACGTTCCTTCAAACTGCCATACCCGCATAGAAAGTGCCAATCCGCTCCATAAATATAGCTGATTTACAGTCTACCGGTCGTAGGGTTCGAACCTGCGGCAAGTGGTTAGCATGATTCAAGTACTGACGCCTTAAACCGGTCGACCACCGACTAATGTATATGATATGTAATATACTAGCGTCAAGAATTTCGATATTTGGTCGCGTTAAAAACAATCATTTTTTGCAATTTAGTACAATATATAATGCAAACTTTTAGTGCAGTATATAGTTGTATTACTATCAGTTGCAGTTTCTTAAATATTTTGATGAAAATATAATGAATTATTCATTTGTTCGTATGACGTAAGTCGTCGGAAATCTTGTCGCGAGTATATGTATGTATATACATTGTGTTTCACTTTCCTTTGTAACTCCCTTACTTGTTATTCAGTGGTTCTGAAATTTTGGCAGCTTATAGATATTTAAAACTTGTCCTTGTAGTGGCATTTATATGACGTGAAAATAATAACTTACTGTCAAAAATTTGCAGGGCTGTTTATCATAACATTATTAATAAACATATTCAAACGTACACTTGCTGCTTATTGGAATGACTAACGACATTACATTAGCTAATATTAAGCTGTTTGTTATTATTGCTCCAATTAACCATTCTGTTTAACATATTGTACACACAACTATCAGAACTGTTAATTTTGTTATTTAACTTTATATCATCAGCATACAAGAAGGAAGTAGTTCCAACCTCAGTGAAAATGTCATTAATAAAAATATTGAAAAGGAGAGGTCCAAGAACAGATCCCTGTCTGATGCCAGATATTGATACCAACTCATTCGATTGCAGATTACGGTATTTCATAAAGCTTACTTGATTCTAATAAAATTCTAATAATTTTGTTAAAAATCAGTTGTGAAGAGGATAATACCGATATACACCTTTTTCCTACTTGACACTCCACAAGTATTTGACGATAGCTTGTCACATATTAAATGCAAGGCAAAGTAACAAGATAATTAATAACGTCTACCTACCGCATCATCCCACTCCTGTTTAACAGTTACATACTTAGTACACGTAGGTACTAACGTGGTTGTCGCTTCCTAACTCTCCGGATTAGATATTCCTAAATTAATTTACACGTTCCAGGCGGAGAATGGGCTGATAAGGATTTGTGACATATTGCCGAGAGCGGATCATGTTCCGCAGCCTATAAAATTGTATCGATCATTGGGAATTAGTGGAAGCAATGAAGCACGCCTCAGCGGATGATGAAGAGGAGGAATCGATTTAGGTAATGCAAGCGCGAGTGGTGGCGGCACGATAAGGGGAAGTTTAACCGAATGGGATCAAAATCTACAAGGTTCTGGCGTAGATGACGCCACACTTGAAAAGGGCTTTAAAATTTTCAATCGGAAATGCAATCGGGATTGAGTCCTTGCGAATGCATTACATGGGCAAAGTTCAAGATTATTAAAAAGGATTAGGTTAGGTTAGGTTAAATTAATTTGCCAGTCGCGGCCTTTTAGTTTTTTTTTTAATTAAAAAAAAAAATTACTTACATCCAGAAAATGTGTTAGAAAATTGGTCCTGCCATACGTAAAATGATCCCAAAAATGTCAAAAAATACAGTGTCCCATTTAAAAATATAAATTTACGGTCATTTCCGGTCAAACCGGAAATGTCATGAAATTCGAAATGACCTTAAAGAATTCATGGCACCATCTGGTATAAACCCACTCAATTTCAAATTTTTATCAGGAGTCATAAAAAAGTAACAGCGTGTTCCCACTTTCCGTTGTCATCCGGTAGGTCTCTCATGTTTTGAATCGATGACAAAACAATCAACAGAAATCAACGTGCTTCTGTGTTTCTTTATCAACGCTCATTAACAACACTAGTTTTGTAACTGATTATTACTGGTGACGAAAAACTATGCCTTCATAAGACGCTGAAAAAAAAAACAGACAAAGACTTATCCCTAAAAAATTGGCCTGTGTCTGACTTTACATGTTTTAACAGCTTTATCGCCTTGAGACCACAGTTCAAAAAAGGCTGGCAAGTCATCATCAATTGATAATAACGCCGCTTTTATACCGCTAACATCACAAACGTAGTTGTTCAGGAATAACCATCCATCCGATGCCACATCTGCCTAATTCTCCTGATTTTGCTCCATTAGATTTCTCTATCTCTCTTCACCCAATTCATTCACGTGTAAAATGGAAAAACTGTTGTCATTAAGAGGTAATTATAATAAATGCAGAAGAATATATATTTGATTAGTTTGTCTATTTAAAAAAAAAATCTTGAATTCAGTACTTGTGCACCAACCCAAACACTTCCATAGAATTATGAAATACAATACTAATAAATATTAATACCATCTCTAGTAACCTTCTACAGTCACATTTTCTATTGTAAACAGCATACACTGACCCGACTTAGGTGTGTGGTCTTGTTATATGGAGCATAATTTTTACTACACATTGAGGCTGCGATTATAGAACAATGTTGATCTCATATATGTAGCAGCCAAAGGCGATCCTAAGCCTTGGCATTTATTCATGAATTCATAACTTTTTGCATAACAAGTCGTGATTCCTTCATTTACAAAATATCGATGATAGGTATACTCGCGTCAAGAATTCAGACGTCTTACGTCACAGCTGACGTTACAGATTTGTTTTTATTGTCAACGTAATTTTTGATAATTGGTCGCATTAAAAACAATCATTTTTTGCAATTTAGTGCAATATATAATGCAAACTTTTAGTGTAATATATAATTTTATTACTATCAGTTGCAGTTTCTTAAATATTTTGATGAAAATATAATGAATTATTCATTTGTTCGTATGACGTAAGTCGTCTGAATTCTTGTCGCGAGTATATAAGATAGAGCGATTATAATGTTTTATTGTTTTTGACAGCTACGCCTGTCTTGATTCAAAAGGTCGTGTAAATATTTCCGTTTGATTGTGCTGGAATCTACTCTGGTTCTAAAAGTGCTGTAAGGTAAGATGCAGTAAAACAGCGGAATGAAGAATTTGGGTGCAGTTTTAAATATCTGGTTTCATTTGATGAAGTAGTAATATAAATCATTCAATTTTAAAATTTTGTTATAAAATTAAAATATGTTCTTATTGTCTCGTAGAAATAATGATTACATTGAGTATATCATGGGAAGATAATTATTTATTTACAATCAACCCGCAAATCAATGCTTTCGCAAGCTTAATACTGGTCATCAAACGACAAAATTACACGCATTTGTCCAACCGGAAATGGGTCGGTACCTTACTTTCCGTTTGTACCCGTGTGGATTTTTCCATTGCCACCGTGCTCATTTGCATGGGCAAATGATTATTACACAAAATCGCACAAATTGCTTCCTGTTTACCGGAATCGGCTGGAGATATAGGCCGGATGCAGGTACCCTTCCCAGGGCATTAATTCGATAAAACTCGACAGGTGTGGCCTCATAGAATCGTCCATTCTGATGTTCGCTGTTGCTAGGAGATAATGGATTATGTTTTCCAAAATCAGCGTCTAAAATTCCGAAAAATTATGTCTGTGATATGTCGTTATATGAACGGTTCTTATTCATGGATTAGTTTTTAATATAATATTTAGAATAGAATATAATTTATCTATAAGTTGTTGCTTCACATGCTTAGTTAGAAATTCATGACTATATTAGTTTAATTTAGAATACATAAGTTCTGACTGAATTTGTAAATATATGAGATAGACATTTAAATTTCGATTACAAAAAATCCTCGACAATTTTTCGTAAGCTTTGGAACTATCTGTTAGATTCTGTAGATATGACGAACTTTTCTCCTTGACCATCAATGACGTAGAAAATATGGGCAATTATGTAATTGTGACTTTGCGAAACAAACATTTTTACAAAAAGAAGATTAGCCGTAACCTATGGTAACTGCAGTTTTGAATCCTGCATGTACAGAAAATATGTAATCTTCCACCTCGTAGAATATAAAGCCTACGATTTTTTTGAATATATCGGAATGGAAACAGCATTTTCCTTAGCAGTGGTTAGCACCATATTGGCGCTCTCCTAAAGTAAATGTGCGAAATATTTAGGTTTAAAAGAAGCAGAACTATATAGCGGTCATTCTTTTCACTGATATGAGGCAACTATGGTTGTGAATGCGGGAGAATTATCACTAAAGCAGGGAGATGCAAATCCAGCGAAATTGTCACGAGTTATGTCAATGATTTCACCAGTAACAACATCGAAATATCGAAAAAGTTATATCCTAGTAAAATGCTATGCCGTTGTCTTCCACTTCTGCACCAGTAGATGGTTCAATTTCAACTACTTTATTGTCCAAATTTTGTATTACTGAAAATAACAGTTGTACCATGATTTTTATCATATATGATACAAATAAAACTCTAATGTAAATAATGCTCCTAACTTGTTAATACATTGCAAAAATAAACTTTCTTAGATAATATGGTGTTTTGATAAATTGATGCTTACAAATAAGTAATAAATAAAAGACGAAGATTGAAATCGAATGAAGTTCTTGGTCTGTCTTCATGAATATAGAGTAATTATTACTGACTGAAGTAAATATTTGAAACTTGGTTTGGAAAACCCATAGGTCTATTTTAAACATCTATAATCCTAAGGCTTTCATATAGTTTTAATCTTCAAATTAGACTTTACAGCTTCGACTTTGGTCCCTTTGACCACATAGCTTCTAGCTTATTATATTTTGGTCTTATGACCAGCAGCTACCTTCACCTTTGCACATTACATTGAGAGCAATCTCCTCTTCGTTCTGAGAGAATTTACCTATTCTATCCTTTACTAGCCCAATATTACTTGTTTTTTGAGCCTAGCTTCAAAGCTAACTTCTTCTATGGTGCCTTTAAGAACTTTTTTGGTTTGCATCTGTCCAGGATTTTCTTGCCACCATTAATGTAACTTTAGGTTTCACCTATTCCTGCTTATTCATTCATTATATTAGTTGAACCAACTTTAACATTGATTTATCTTTACATTCTTTAAGAACAACTCTAGATTATATTAACACGACTATCTTCGAGATTCCATTTTAAAAATTTTCAATCAACTAGAACCTGGTCTTATCTTTGATTGTTTGGCAGAGGTCCACTGTGTCTAGAAAACCGCCTAATCAGTAAAGGGCCCATCAATTCATCCTTTGTCGATATTAAACGGATGGTGGTTAGAGCGCTTCGTTACAAAGAGAAATAAGCCTCAATTGTGATTGCATATGGGTCCATTCGGGTCCAGTCAGGAGTGTCAGGATTACTCGAATAGATGCACATGCAGACCGTATAAACAATTGTGAATTATGAATTCCAATATGATTTAGGTATTTACATTAAATAGTCCTAGTGATGAGGTATGTTTAAAAGCCTGATTGTAATTAAATTCGCTTCGGTTTGGTTATTTATTAAATTCGGGGCATTGTGTTGTGCGTCCTAGATGGCTGTGACTGATTGGTGACGAAATATACATAGTGACATCTAGCGGTGACGCTATGCCTAAAATTTAATGTAGGTTAAGTATACAGGGTTAACTATGACTAAGTACAACAAAATTAACCACGTGCTCAAGGAGGCCTAAAAGACAATAAAAAAATTATTAGAATTTTAGCTCGATATTTGAAAAATGGGGCAAAATCCTTTTTTCCTACGGAAAGTCGGCGCCTATGATAAGAACCGACTGAGATGGCTTAGATCCATAGATAAAACTTACAGCTGTCAACAATATCTACTAGCATCGTCGTTTTTTGCAGCATTTCTAAATGTAGAAAATTAACATTCTTAATAGTAATAATACCTAATAGATAGGTAACAGTTAATCCACTTAGCTCCAGTATTTTGCATTCGTTTTCCATTATTTCGTTATAAACTGGTAGAAATACATATTCGCTCATTACAGCCACTCACTACCGATAAAAGACACTTCCCGTAGGTACAATTAGATAGATTAGATTCCTATTTATTATAACAAAATCGAACGAAAGGAATAATAGACGTTTTAATGTAACCGCAGCAGTCTCGTCCCATAACCTAGAAAACCAAACCGGCGAACTATATTGTGGGAACGTATCTGCACCCAACACACATATCTTTATTTAATAACTACAAAACGTTTAAAAATTAAAATAAGGCGCTAAGAACTGAAGGGAAATCAATTATGACATGACAGCGATACTGACTAATGAGCGACTGTTGCATGCTTGTAGAGTATGCAAGCAACAAGCATTGGCGGCGTTAAATAAGGATTTAAAATAATATCGAAAACATTTTTTTTTGGCTTTATAAATAAATTTGGAATTTTTTTGAAGGGTGATTCCGTTAATTCTTATTTTTTCCCATCCCCTCTTAAAATATTTGTACTAAGTCATAGTTAACCCTGTATATTTATATATTTTTCGAAAAGTACTGATCATTTATTTTTACGTACACAGTTTAATGTATTGTTTCTCTCAAGTAATAATAATAAAAATATATAAATTTTAAATAAAATACTTATTTGAGTACCTACCATTTTTATCTTCAAAATTGAAATCAATCCTGACGCAATAGAATCATTTACTTAAACAAGTAAAAGTCTCTCTTTCTGTTTACCTACAAAAGAAAACTATAAGGCATTTATACAAAAATTGTAATGAAAACTTTTATTTAGAACAGAGACTTTAGGAAATAAATTTAGATGGATATAAACTATAGATTTTTCAGTTGTGCCTATCAAGAGAATCAGCCGATGTTAATGTTCAGGTTACTGAATGTTTGAAATATCTTAAAAGCAGATGATACTTTAATGATTTTTTCTACGTTCATACGAAAAACAATCCTTTATTGAACTATATTTAGTGGAAAAAGTGGTTCTTTATTGCACTAGTCATTCTACTGCAGCGTTTTGTCATCATGACAAACATAAACCTTCAAATCGACGTCACATTTTTCTAGACTTAGTGTCATCTAAATAACATTTTTTGGTTTTTGCATGAACGTAGAAAAAATATTGTATGCAACTCGTACAAAAAGTGCTTATTGCACGCGACGTGAAATTGTCCAACGAGGCACTTGTTGCATAAATAACTATTAAACATTGTGTTAGTTACAGAGTAATGTTTGGCTATTTAATTGTTACATAATCTGCATAGATATTTTATATATAACGTAATTTTTTTATCAGATTCAATACGCTCTGCACAAATATTCCGGTCTTGATCGCCTATTACCTATTTCTCTCGGATCCGATGGTTCCATACGTATTTTGAGGTCACTGCAGGCGCCTGAATTTAGTTCCAAGTGCCGGCAGGGGGCTGATATTGTTGGTCTATCTATGCCGTGGCTATACCTTCGCCTGTTATTTTAAACACATGCATTTGTTATGAGCTCTAATGCGTCCTTACAACGAAATTATAAATTTTATAACCATTCTATAAAATATAAAATGGAGGCGGGACGTGCCACGCACTTCGGCGATTTATGGAAAAAATTAAGTGCCCATGAAATCAGGTTTGTATTTTAAATATTACGGTACCATAAAATTTTATGGGCATCATAATATTATAGAGCGGAGCATTCACGATCTCGGATGAAATGCGTTGCGTTGCAATTGTGGATATCTCGAACTAGCTTTGCAATTCCGGCAGCGAAATTTAATTAATTTCTGTTAACGAACGGCGCCGCCAAATAGAAAAATATCCGTTTTCCCGGTTTTCGGTATAATTATAGGAAAATTAATTATCAACGTTTTACATGCAAATGATGTTTGCGGAGCTGAAGGGGGATTTGTACGGTTAAGTGGCTTATTAAAACTTTTCTGATTAAAAAGTCTTGGTCAAATATATGAATTAGGGCGCAGAAGAATTTTATATCCCTACTAATTATTTTTTTTCGATGCTCGGTCTAATTATTTCAATGGCCAGATCTGTTCATTCGCTGGGGTACTAATTACAGAGATTTTTCGGCTAATATTTGAATTGGTGAAGAGTAGAATGTATAATAGAGAGTTCAGGGTATATATCATCAGCAAATTCTCTATTCAGTTATAGTCTGTCTTGAAATGGTGTGGACTAATAAATCCCCAGCTAGCAAAGTAGTTCTATAAATTTAGAGTAATAGGAGTTTTATATTCTGTTAATATTTTATAGTTGTATTTAGAATACTAAATTGTTGAATTAATGTGGCACATGAGACTATTTTGCCTTCAGAAATTGAATTGGTTTTTAAATTTGTTGCAATAACGTTCTTACAGCATATTTATAGAGCATTTATAACATAACTGCTAATGTAGCCCTATAAGTGTGCACAACAACACACAAATTACTGTAAAACTGATACAAAATACTGCTTTATAGAATTATACCATCTCCTGTGACACTCATATATAATTATTTCGTAATGTGGCTTATAGTTTAATTATAGAACTATTGTATAAGGCGTTGTTAAGTTACAATTCTGCTGCGGAAAACAAATTACAAATATGGAAGCTGCTATCAAACTTAAGAAAAAAAGCTCTTTAAAGCAGTTATAGAGAATAATAATACAGTTGTTATAAAATCATTATAGAGTAGATCAGTAACAAAAGCCTTTTTGTTCTATAAAGAAACGCTATAGAACTATCATTACGTAGGTTTCTCATACCCCCATCTTACGAGACCTGCCTGTAAAAGTACGAAATATTTTGATCAAAGTATAATGGGGAAATTTGTATAACATAGTAGTCGTGACTTGTAAAAATATTTATCTGCTTGCAGAAAGAAAATTTCATTACGATAGATACGATTTATTTGATTGCTAATAGAAATTATATAAAAATATTTTGTTTCGTAATCTTTAAAGTGTTTTCATCCTGTTTGCGGCCAACTTTAAAGAATATTTATAGTCAGTTATTTAGCTCCTTTGCGTCTGAAGCATTTAGAACCTAATTATGTGTATACTGACTTATTAGTCCATATTAAATTGCTTAATTATAGCTAGCGAAGTGTTTAGAATTTCAGTTTAAAATTTGTGATTCACTCAATTAATATATAACAAAATAGACATTTTTTCTTCACATTATATGACTTTGCCTCTAAATTTTTTGCTTATTAAAATCAGAATTTGAAGAACAGTATTTGACAACCTCTAATAAACGATAAAAGTTCATTTTCTGAAAGAATGTGTTGAAATGTGGATGTTAATAGAAAAAATTAGTGATTACACATGGGCCAAAGGGTATTATTTCATAGTCTGTTGGTCTTTCATAAAATATAACATCTAACTCGCCGTTTGGAAGTAGGCTTTGCGAGTAACAACTAGTACGGGTAATTATGAATTGCGACCTAAATAGTAGCAATCGATAGAACGTAATTTGAATAATAACAGCCATGAATACTAAGTTGCAAGTTGCTGAACACTGCTAATGAAGTTTTATACTGATTACAAATCGTTATTTGATAGAACAAAGCGAACGCACGGTTGCTGTTTTAAATGAAAATAGAAACTTTAAAACGTATGTTTTCCCTTAAATTCGTTACAAAAAGGTAATTAAAACGTAAAAAGGTTGGCTAAGTCACTCCATAATATTCTTCTCTGGCGAGAGATGATCATGTTGAAATTGTAATCCACAATAGTAATTGCACAAATAATATTAAAAATATCCAATAAGCAGGAAAGATATCACTGCGAAATCGATATGTTTGTAGTATTTTGCCGAAAAGAGTTGCCAGTCTAAACTTATAGGTAAGGTTGATCATACAGTGTACCAAAAAGGACGTTTAGTGATAGCATCTCAAACTCTAGAAATGATGAGTGTATTAGTGTTTCTGTTATCAGAAATTTGATTTGCGTGATACAAATTTTTAACATCAACAAATCCTGTACCAATAATATACGGTGTCTATTTCATAAAATGTTTAAATTGTTAATTTTCATGGTTATATTCTTAAGTTGTGTATACATTATGGTGTATTGTGTTAGTTGCAAGTGTTAAATAAGCATTCTCACAAAATATACAAATTTTGAATCAAGTAAAATGAAATTTAAATTGACAATAAGTTAAAATATATTAATTTCATATTGCAATGTTGGCATGATATTTGCAGATTTGCCAACATAAATTAAATAAAGTATCCATTTTCTGGATCTTAGGATCATAGAAAACGCGGCACCTGTCACGTGATCTATATCATGGAATTCGATTAACTTTTGCGTGTTTCCCTATATCTTCGTGAGTGTAACACTTATCCCTATACAGTGCATCCATATATAAGTAATGCATCAATTAATTATTAGCTAAATAAACAATGTTATTAAAAATTACCGAAACAGGTCGATTTTTGATTTTAATTTACTGCTTTCAAACTAGACGGATATATTTTTTACAGTTTTTTTTGCTCGGAACTTTACATGATTTGACGAATTTGAAATATGATTTTTTTTAATGTTCATGTTACGAAGTTACATACCTATTTCTAGTTTTCAACTGTCTTTACCAAAGTAAGAGTTTACTCTGTGTTTTTTTAAATATGCAATATTATTTAAATAAAGAATATCCATTTCTCCTCGTTTTACTCTACATATTTTTGAACCGCCGTCTCCGCCATAGTCCAATAGAGCGCCACCGATAATATATGGCCTACTCGATTTCTCGACATAAAACGTATTTGTCAAGATTCTCTATACTGGCGAAACGCCAATAAATATGAGAAAATCTCTGCATCAAGTCGTGTTTCCCGAATTGTTGTATATTATTACCGCACGCTCTCCCGATGCCAGTCCGAAACATAACTCGTGGTTTACTACTTGCCAACTTAACTTTCCAGTAAACTGAGGTAATTAAGATTAATTCCATAAACCGAGAAACAATGTCGAGATAAAAGCCTACAGTCTAGCACGGCATAGCTGGAGAATAATTCTCTCTGTATTTGCTAGGAGTAAATTGCGAATTAACCGAAAGAGGAGCGGAGTTCAACGAGACGTGCAAGGACCAGTTGTTTTCCAAAACTATTATTTGGCTCTCCTCTTGGCCCCGCAAACTTATAAATTATATCTGAAGTTCGGGACGTTTTATATTCAGGCCTAGTCGGCTATATATAATTTTCATTCGAGGACAAATACGTACTGAATCTTCGGTACTGGGGAGTTTCTCAAGTTCCCAAACGTTAAGCCAACACACTTAAAATTTCATTATGGCTGTTAATATTCAAAACTCCTGCGACTTTTTTCATGAATATTAAAACAGTTCTTATGTACATTTCCACCTGAATTCCTGATTTAATATCGAGGGCTCTAAAAGAATTCAAATGTGTACATTAATAGCGAAATACTTGACTTTGGAAATTCAGGCTTCAATATTGAGCAGATATAATGTGCCTTACCGAAAGTACGTTTCATTTAAAATTAGAGTAATTTTCATTCTATGGATAAGGAAGTGTGTAATACTTTATAGGTCACCTTACGATGTACACTGAAAGAAATGCTACTGGAACAATTTGTGCTTAAAATTTTGTTGTAGAATAAACTACAAAAATGTCTTAAACCATATAAGTTTGTTGTTATAGTAAATGCAAAAGTATTATAGTAATTTTAATATAATTGTAAAACTTTTTGCCGTTTGCTATATGTGTTTCAAGTGATAATGCATACAGGGCATTAGCCCACAGAGTAGTTGATTTTTGAAAAATAATATATTTCATATACTACATAACAGCGATACTATAAAAACAACAGCAAAAAATGTACTTATGTATACTGTGTAATAAGAAATATACTAGCACTAGCACCACATCCGTCAGATTCACTATTAACGTCACTTGTGCCCTTGACTATATGCAGCAACTCATCTTTCTTCATCATATGCAATATTATTTAAGAAATTCGTGAATATCCTTTTTTATGCTAATATCTGGAATCCTTTATGAAAGTCTTGAATGAAAAGGAACGTTGCATGTCCAATATAAAGATACTATTAAATAAGTCGTTTTTCTAATGCCTTCTGTCCTTCCTCAATGTATTTTATATACATTACATATAATTGAGCTTGTTTACCAAGATGTAGATAGAATTTATATTTTCTATACCGTCCGTCCTAATCACCGCATCTTCTCTATCACTATTCGCTTGATCTCTACTTGTATCAGGTTAGGATTCTTCCGAGAAATCCTCCCAAGGTCTAAATACCACTATATATTTAAGGCGAAAACCACTATAGAGCCAAAAATATTTCTGTAACCAGTATGAAAAAGTAAAGATGGCAAAATTAAAAGATTCCAAAGAAATCAGTAAACCCTGACTTATCGTGCATCATGTGCTCATTGGCCAGTATAAAAAAGACCACTGCTGGTATAGCAAGAATCACAGCTGATAGGTGGAGGGGCATAGTGTGGTTTTTTCTAAAAAAGGTATCCCCGGTCGCTAAAAAATTCAAATATATTTTAAGTACATTCGAATATTTGAAATATAGATTACGAAAATTATATTTTTTGCTTTGCGTCTTTTAAAAGACGTAGAACATAAGAGAAAAATCATCGAAAATAAATCTAAACTGAAGCTAATAATAAATGAAAGAATTTAAAATAAAGAAGATTTAACCAAAAGTGAACAGGAAATGCAGAAGGAAATGAGGAAAATAGCAGCAAAGAGGAAAGAAAGAGCGGAAAAATGGTTAAGATAGGTTATAATAAAATGGTGATTAATGGGGAGGGATGGAGATGGAATAGAAACAAAGAACGGTTGGAGAAACTTGTAGCACAAACTGGTACAAAAAACTAAAATATCATTCGACAATCGAGTATGGAAAAAATGACCAGGCAGTGAAATGGTACTTGAGAAAGGACATTACGCAGAATACATCAACACTGAAGAATGTAGGAATAAGAAATAAAAATAGTGGTGGTGGTTTAAAAATAGAAAATTATTTAAAACTGGGAACATGGAATGTACGAGGACTTTTGAAGAAGGAGAATTAAAGAATCTGATAAATGAAATAAAAATAAATAGTTTTGATATAGTGGCTATCCAAGAAACAAAACAGAAAGGAACAAACATTTTAGAAATTGGAGATTATATTTTTTTTAATAGTGGTAGTGATAGTAGAATATTAGGAACAGGGTTTATTATAAATAAAAATTTTAAAAATATTGTTGTAGAATTTAAACCTGTAACAGACAGACTATGCTATATAAGATTGAGAGGAAAATATCAAAAAATAACAATTATTAACATGCATGCACCTACAGAGGAAGCAAATATCGAAGATAAGGAAGATTTCTACAGTAAACTAGATAATATATACGATGAATTGCCAAGATACGACATGAAAATAGTACTAGGAGATGCAAATGCCAAAATTGGAAAAGAAGATATATATAAACCAGTAATATGAAATTTCAGTAAACATGAAATTACAAATGAAAACGGGAAATTATTAATTGATTTCGCTAAAGAGAAAAACATGGTTGTTAAAAGTACTTTTTTTCAAAGAAAAGAAATTCATAAAGGAACTTGGAAATCTCCGGATGGAAGGACATTTAACCAGATTGATCATGTATTAATTGAAAGGGAAGAAGCACAGAATATTATAAACATAAGAAGTTACAGAGGACTAGATGCAAATTCAGACCATTTTATGGTAGGAATTAAAATGAAACAATTAATACCACAAATAAAAAACCAAAGACAAAAGAGATATAGTAGAAAGAAACTTTATAGGTTAAATGCTGAAGAAGAGAAACAGAAATATATGGATTACTTAAATGAAAATTTAAAAAATGTACAGGAGACGGAAGACATAGAGACTTTGTGGGACCACTTAAAAGAAAGTATGGAAAGAGCAGTGGAAGTATGTGGAAAAAATGAGAATAAATATAATGAAAAATGGTTTGATATAGAATGTAAACAAGAATTGGAAAAACGAAGAAAGTTACGGTTAAAGATGCTACAGGAGGAAACAAATGAAATAAAAGAAGCATATAACAGATAAATAAGGATAACAAAATAATGAGAGAGAAGAAAAGGCAGTATAATGAAAGATTAATAACACGACTAGAAGAAAATTATAAAAATAAAGAAATAAAATATCTTTACAAAGGAGTAAAGAGAGAGAAGAAAGGATATCAGCCAAGGGCAATATTTTACAGAAATGAGGAAGGGGAACTTATAGGAGATGAGGAGGCAATCTTGAAAATGTGGAAAGAGCACTTTGATAAATTACTGAACGAACCTGAAGAAGACGAAGACGAACGAATCAATGACGTAATGGATATAAGTCAAAATACAGATATAGAAGACCCACCTAGTCTAGAAGAAATAAAAGCAATAATACAAATTTTGAAAAATGATAAGAGTCCGGGTGAGGATGGAATTACTGCAGAAATGATCAAGTATGGCGGGGAGCACTTAATTAGAAACATACACAAAGTACTGGAAAAATATGGAAAGAAGAAAAATGCCACCAAAATGGAAGGAAGCTATGTTACAACCAATTTTAAAAGGAGATAGGAAGGACTGTCAAAACTATAGAGGTATAGCTCTGCTCAATGTAATATATAAGATTTTGACGTCTCATATTAAGAACAGGCTAGCTGGGAAAATAGAAAATGAAATAGGAGAATACCAATGTGGATTTAGACGGGGAGATCGGTAGTGGACCAAATATTTGCGTTAAGGAGATACAGGCAGAAAGTTACGAACATCAAGGAAACGTATCTACTCTTTATTGATTTTAAACAAGCATATGATAGAGTCAGAAGAAGCCAACTATATAAAGCACTAAGAGAGATGAATGTAAATCATAAAATAATAAATATAATAAAATTAACGTTAACACAAACAGAAAATAGTGTCAGAGTGAACGGAAAGTTATCGGAAAGATTTGAAGTAGCAGAAGGTCTTAGACAAGGAGATCCATTATCACCACTCTTGTTTAATATACTACTAGAAACAATATTTAGAGAAGCAAATATAAATAGAGCTGGCTTAATATACCACAAACGGCATCAGTGTTTGGCATTTGCGGATGATATCGTACTTTTAACAAGAAGTAAAAAAGAGTTAGCAGAAACCTACAAGAGATTGGTAACATCAGCAGAAAGAATGGGACTAGTAATTAACCAAACTAAAACGAAATACATGGTATGGTCTGACAGGGAATTTGTACGAAGTGAAACACTAAGAATAACAACAGATGAAGGAAAAGTATATACATTTGAAGAAGTTGAAAAATTTACATACTTAGGAACGACATTTACTAGGAAACCGAGTTTTGAAGAAGAGTTGATGAACAGATTAATGGCAGGAAATCGATGCGTTGGGGCTCTTAATAATATTTTAAGGAATAAAGGTATATCAAGGGTCTCAAGCTCAGAATATACAAAACGGTTATAAGGCCCGTACTGATTTTTGGATGTGAAATATGGACATTGACAATGGCAGAACAAAATAGGTTAAGGATATGGGAAAGGAAAATTTTGAGGAAGATATTTGGAGGAAAAAAGGTGGATGATATATGGGAGAGAAGAACAAATAGTGAGTTAGCATCCCTATTTAATGAGCCTGATATTATAGGAGTAATAAAGGCCCAAAGACTTAGATGGATGGGTCATATAATGAGAATGCCGAGACATAGAACTCCATATAAAATTATAGAAAGCGGTATTGGAGACGTGGAAGACCGAGAATAAGATGGAAAGAGGACGTGGAAAAGGACATAGAAAGAATAAATATCACTCAATGGAAGCAGAGATCTACTAATAAGAAGGAATGGAGAAGAATTGTGAATCAAGCCATGGGCCTACTAGGCCTGCAGAGCTGATGTATATATATATATATATATTTTTTGCTTTAGTACAATCACATATGGTATATTAGTATAAATATGAAGCAACAGAAATACTTAATGAAAATTCAGGGTTCTCAGCGTCAGGAAAACCTGAAAACCTGGAAATGTCAGGAATTTGAACTTTGTCAGGGAAACGTCAGGGAAAGTGCCAATAATTGTCAAAAGTCAGGGAATTTTTATTGTCAGGGAAAATTTCTGAATGCTACTCATGCTGTGTCTAAATTCTTTATTTAATGAACGCACTCAGTTGCCTATTTCTGTTTGTTTTAATCACTCGTACCCGCAGATTGATATAATGAAACAGATATATCTGGAGTGTATAGCTGTTTTTTGTACATATTCATCGCCTGTTTCAAGACATATTCAATGGTGACGTTACTTATGTAATGCACCAAGAAAATGTATAGTTTCAAAACGTAACGTCATTAAATATTTGTTTCTCTTTAACATCACACTCACTTTTTGGTTATTGTTTATACAATTTATTTATAACAACACTATAATATTTGGGAAATGTGAGATCTGCAACAAAAATATGGAATTGATTTTAGCAACTGTAAACCAAAACAAATAATTACCTACATGTTCGTGTGAGTGACAGGTTTAATGAAATTTGAAGAGAAAATTTATTTGATTATGCGTTTGTAATGTAATTCAAGATGTCTAAGAATACGTAAATTTGTAGAGGTACATAAAATAATCCACAACCAATTACTTTTTAAATAAACAAGATAAGAAATATAAAAGTATCAACCATTTTAAACATAAAATCTGAAAATTTAAATCACACCGATTTTGAAATCTCTATCTAGCAACTGCTGCATAGACTTTAGCAAAGCATCTAAAGGGTTCAAACAGCGCTCAGTGAACGTTTTAAACACGGTTTAAAAAGCGACCTGTGTGACGTTACTGTTTCAATTTAAAAATATAGTGTTTTGAACCGATTTGAATACATTTAATGACATAAAACAGCTAAAGCTGTTTTTTGTATAGCTGTTTGCTCAGTAGTAAAATATATTTTTATTGGTTTTTCTTGTGTTTGTTTATATATATTTCTATTAAATCTCTTAAATATATATTATATACATATTTCTATTAGATTTCTTAAATATTTATATTTGTTGCAATGACTGAAATAAATATTTCTAATAAAATTAAATATCCATGTCACTTATTTGTCATCAAATGGGCTCATTTATGCCTTATCATTTGACTTCTTTTTACTTTGGTTTAAGTTTTAAAACATGATATTTTGTATGCTTTTTGTCAGGAATTTTAAAAAAGTATGTCAGGGAAAACCTGGAAATGTCAGGGAATTTGGTTCTGAAAAATTGCTGAGAACCCTGAAATTGTATCTAAGAAAATTGTACTTACTGACCTGACTGTTGAATTGAACACCCACCTCAAGGCAATTTTTGTGTGAGCAATAAATATTGTCATAATATTTTCTCAAATATTCATATATTGGTATACCTGAACTAACTGAAAAATCCTTAAATGTATAGTTTATTGTAGGCACAAAGTATTTACTTACACTTCCTTTGTATATTTCCTTATTATTTAACATTTCTTACAAGTAAGCATATCATATCGAAACAGTTACGGTTCCTTAAGTCACATCGGTACGTGGATGACAGAGCTGAAAAGATTATTAGGTCTATTAGATCATCTATTTAACCGGTCGCGACCTGACAGATTGGCTTAATAGAACGTGATGATTCTCTCAACCTTCTTTCAGAAAATTATGTGCGAGAGTTCTTTAAACCATTTACTGTCCATTTGCATTAATTATAATTCGTTTGTGTTTGCGGCTTGTCGAAGAATTATTCTTTCTTTCATACGAGCCTTAAATAATTGTTTCACGTCATCGGCTCATTACTTTTCCCAAGGCGTTCTCGCGAACGCATATATTTTCTATACGCGCGGCTTTCTCCTTTCGTTTCGCCCCCTAGTAACTCATTTCCTCCACGGAATGGATTCGGTGGAAGGAGACGCGCAACGTCTTTATGAAGTTCTGTATTTTTATAAACACGTATATAAGATATTTATCTGGAACGGGGAAAATAAATATTTGGAGAACTTATTTTCAGCGGTTAAATATGAAAAGTTGCTGAAAGTTGGTCCTTTGGCAAGAAAATCAGCGGCGTCGTTGCGAACAGAATGTGAATTAATTATTAACAGAGACTGTCTGTATAGTTAGAGCGGTAAACCTCAGCAATCGTAACGTTAAGGACTTGCGACCCATTGTGTATGTCGTCTCACGCCTGCGCAGCAAGACAGTTTTGCATCTAATGTTGGGGGTCAACTTAAAATTATATTGAAACACCTGGATATGGCCTGTGTGACAATAATAATAAATTGTCTTTATTCAGAAATAAGAGTGCAAATTTATACAATTAAGAGTAAATAACCCTATCTGGTAAGGTAATTTGGATATAATCCAACAGATCAAAATTACTAGATATAGATCATAATTATAATCGGTATACAGGGTCATTCATTAAGAATGGGCAATCTCTGAACTGGAGATACTACACACCAAAATATGGCGATTGAGGCAAATATGCCTTATCCGAATGTTGGTGGTTTAAAAAATACAGGGTGTTCAATGCTAGAAATTTATTTTGAAATACCTAAATAACTTTGAAACCTGTCGAAGTATTAAAAAAAATTGACACAATTAAGTTTTTTGGCACGGCAAATAAGAATTTTGAACTAATTTTGACGTCACTAGTAGAGGGCGCCACTTATGGCAGCATGTTTCTTTTAAATGGCAGAACTTTTTTGCTGTTTAGTATATCCATCTGTCTATTGAAACAATCGATTCTCCTACCTGTTGTATCTAAAAATGGTATACCTTGTTGAAGTCGTTAGGAGTAACAGTTTTCGAAATAATCCTATTTGAAATATTCAGTGCACCGATTGAAAACTGTTATCGTTTCAGGTAAAATGCCTTTTCTACTGAAAATACAGCAAAATTTTACTTGAAAAAGTTATTCAGAACGGTAAATTATGGGGACGTGCAAAATTTTTAGAATCCTATCGCATTTCGTTTCCTTCTACCAGTTCTTTGAAGGTGATATTGTTTTTCAAAACATTTGCCTAACTAGCCTACAAATAGGGCCTAAGAATAGTACAACATAATTTTAGGATTAAACTTTAACATGTTTCCAAAAAAGCTTCCTCCAGATCTAAAAACATAACGCTTCGTAATTGATTCTCGGTATGGGGTAGTAACCTCTAGAACCGTTATCATCCAAGATTTCCGATTAGTTTTGTTGAAGATAATCGGATCGTTTGGTCTTATATACTTTGCCTTTCAGATTCCAACGAAGCTGATCCTCTTACGTAACCCCACCAAACGTGTCTTCATTAATTAGAGAACGCGCTGAATAATAATGCTCTCATTTAACGCCCGTGCCTGTTTAAATGCACATTTTAATGCTCATCGTTCAGTCTCGTCACGCGCTTGTAAAGAATACACGCAGCATGGAGTTATTGCTTGCGCGCTTTCTGAATTGTGTCCAGCTGTAGGTTTCAATTCGAGTGCTGACGCACGACAAACTGATACTCACGACAGCGTAATTTGTTGTAAATAGCAAGACACGCATGATGGGTCCTATGTAAGGATTTGAGCCGTTTGATAAAAATATTCAGAGCTTCGTTCCATATCATATCTTCTTTAACACGCTGTAAAGCTTGAATTGTTCTCCAATTTTTAGAACATAAACACAAAATCACCCACACATCATTGGTAGGGCTGCAGATAGAACAGATGGATCCGTCAATTCGTCATGACCAATAGAAACCTGCTGATGTGGTGCATGCGTATTTGCTGCAGCAGAAGCTGTGTAATCGGTTATGCTCTGCCAGATATGCAGAACATACAGTTCAATGCAATTTTATAGAAAAATATTATTGTGTTGACTGCTATCATAGATATCTTGGTCTTCAATTCAATATGCACCGAATTTTCTGTTCAGTATTGATTTGGTTTTTCAACAAAATAATCAGTAAGGTTTAGGGGGTTGATTTAACTCCTACTTTCTTCGATTCTAATAATATACTCGTATGTTACTAAACATTCCGAAGATTTAAAGCCCCTTTATGATAATTTAGCGCCATTATTAAATAACTAAGTATATAACTTTGGTCTCAAATGAAGCCGGCAGGAATTATAAGCCTCTTGAGGAGCGTAGCAAGTTACCCACCATGCAGTAATTCTAAGTTTCCGCAAACTGTGCCATAAAGGGACACATATATTGGATTTTCCAAGTTCCAATAAAACAAATCAAGGAAAGGTGAGGAATTATTATATTTTCTTTGTAAGGTGAGAAGGAGAGGCCAAGATATAGCCATTTGTAAAGTTGGTCCTTTTCGACAGTAGCTTGGGCAAATCGGATTAAATTTATAAGTTTCGGTCAAGTGAGGATTCCCGTTCCTAAAAAGGATATGGGGATAATACTTTAACTTTATTATGGTCTTGGATAACATTTAATAAAAATAATTCCTAATGATGTGCAAAATGACACAAAAAAATGACAATACAAGAAGTTTACTTTAAAATTTGATACGGAAATAACGTTTTAAATGGTTCGTATTTTCATTAGCGCAAAATACTTGTTTTAAAGCGGTACTGATGGCAGGCACAATGAGTATCGAGAATTCTAGAGCACGGTATATTACATAATATGCAGTACGTTATGGTCCTGGATTAAGTTGAGTAAAAATTGTGTCTAGTGAGGTGCAACGTGACAAAAAAAATTGTGTAAAATTTCACACAGAAATAACAGTTCAAGTGGTTCATATTTTCATTTGTGTATACAATTTATTTCAACCGCTGATGGCGGCAGACACATTGTGTATCGAAAGTTTCTAGATCGCACTATGGGATCGGTCAGTGGTAGCGCGGTTTAAGGCTTCAGTACTTGAATCGAGATGACAAGATCGCTATGAGTACAGCCGCAGCCGATGGACCGAATATTTGCTATATGCGTGGAGAGGATTGGCGCCTTCTCTGCGGGTATGGTAGGGTGGAAAAATGTTCGCTTGGTACAATGTGAGAATTTGATACCAGTTGACGTTTGACTACCCCCCTAAATAATGAGGTTTTCCAGGTTTCCCTCATTCCTGTACGGTTAGGGCCTACCAACGTAAGTTGTTCCTGGGCGCAAATGCGGCCTGCTTAATAATAATCTCTCCCGCACAAGTCTTTGACTTCTGGGCTAATTCTTGTGATTAGAATGAGGGGTAGAGATATTATTATTATTACTATGCCACAAAATATGCAGAACATTACCGCCCTGAATTGAGTTTAATAACAATCGTTTCTAATGATGTTCAATGTGTCATAAAAATATGATAAGATAAAAATTTTAGTGTAAAATTTGACACAAAAATAACATTTTAAGTGGTTCGTATTTTCATTCGTATAAAATACAGTTTATTTAAATCACTACTGGCGGCAGACACAATGCATATCGAAAATTCTAGAGCGTAATATGAAGTATCACGTAATATGCACTACATTATGGGACTGAATTAAGATTAATAAAAATCGTTTCTAATAATGTGGAATCTGATATAAAAGATGGCAGCACATAAGGTTTAATAAAACATTTGACACAGTTTAAGTGGCTCGTATATTGGTTAGTGTAAAATACATTTTATTTAAACTGCTACTGGCGACAGGCACTATGAATATCTAAAAGTCTAGAGCACACTACATAATATGCAGTACCAACATGTGTATGCTGCCTGTATAAGTAACGTGTTAGTGTTATTGAAATATAAATAAAACTTATCATACTGATTAATACTTTAGACATCATTTTCACTAGCATTTTCTTTAAAAATTTATTAAATGTAGAATTTTACGAACACATTTTGCTACCAGTTATGTTTCTTAGTCTTTGATATATGTTCCAGTAGCTTTGTCTGTTGTAATACAAAAAGTTACGGGTAAAATAAATCCACTATTTCAAGAAACTAGTTGTCAGGATTGGAGATTCCCCTTTTTCTTTCATAAATCCCTTGTAATCCAAACAAAAGGGAGCAAGATACGGCGGGCGCCCAACCACCTCGAACATATTGCCATAAGCAGAAAGAAGAAGTCGTATCGTCTGAGCTCCGTTCCGCGATAAATATTTGAGTGTTATATTTTTATTTCGGCGAATCGCCTTCCACATGTGCACCGCACATGCCGCTATTGATTTTTTTCTATACGTGCGGAAATCTGGAAACTAAGATAAATACAGTTATTTTTATATAAAATACGGTTTTAGATGTTTGTGCTGATTCATGGCGTTCGGATCTTTCCTTTCGTTCGCAAATATAATTTTTATAATTAAAGTAGGATGATGAAATATAACCGTTACCAGTCATACATTATTCTGAAAAATAAAGTGTCAGGAGAAAAGCATCTAAATCATTAACGATATAAAAATATATTTAATATTTATTTAGATATTCTGATCATTGTTGGTGCTGTTCTAAATAATAACGCTTTTGTCTGTGCGTGTGTGTGGTATCTTGTGATGAAGATGAGGATGTCGAAGATCCTTGAGGAGAGCCTTTCGCTTGATGTGTCCCAATTTTGTTGTAACTGCAGGAAATCTTTCATATTATATTTTCATTGAAGATTTATTAAACGGAGATGAACCTTAGTACTATTTGTAAACTATAAACAAGTACACGACACAGTAAAAATAAAAGAACTATATAAGGTTTTAGAAAAGTATATCAAAAAGGCAAGTTTTTGAAAACAAACACAAATCGGGGAAAATATACAGGTTTGAAGAAGCGGAACTACATTTGCCAGACAACCGAAATTAGGAGAGGAAATTGAAGCTAGAATCATGTCAGAGAAGAAATGTGTAGGAAGACTGCAGGGAATACTGTGAAATAAGAAACACAACCAAAGACTATACTTATCATACTGATTAATACTTTAGATATCATTTTCACTAGCATTTTCTTTAAAAAATTATTAAATGTAGAATTTTACGAACCCATTTTGCTACCAGTTATGTTTCTTAGTCTTTGATATATGTTCCAGTAGCTTTGTCTGTTGTAATACAAAAAGTTACGGGTAAAATAAATCCACTATTTCAAGAAACTAGTTGTCAGGATTGGAGATTCCCCTTTTTCTTTCATAAATCCCTTGTAATCCAAACAAAAGGGAGCAAGATACGGCGGGCGCCCAACCACCTCGAACATATTGCCATAAGCAGAAAGAAGAAGTCGTATCGTCTGAGCTCCGTTCCGCGATAAATATTTGAGTGTTATATTTTTATTTCGGCGAATCGCCTTCCACATGTGCACCGCACATGCCGCTATTGATTTTTTTCTATACGTTCGGAAATCTGGAAACTAAGATAAATACAGTTATTTTTATATAAAATACGGTTTTAGATGTTTGGGCTGATTCATTGCGTTCGGATCTTTCCTTTCGTTCGCAAATATAATTTTTATAATTAAAGTAGGATGATGAAATATAACCGTTACCAGTCATACGTTATTCTGAAAAATAAAGTGTCAAGAGATAAGCATCTAAATCATTAACGATATAAAAATATATTTAATATTTATTTAGATATTCTGATCATTATTGGTGCTGTTCTAAATAATAACGCTTTTGTCTGTGCGTGTGTGTGGTATCTTGTGATGAAGATGAGAATGTCCTTGAGAAGATCCTTGAGGAGAGCCTTTCGCTTGATGTGTCCCAATTTTGTTGTAACTGCAGGAAATCTTTCATATTATATATTCATTGAAGATTTATTAAACGGAGATGAACCTTAGTACTATTTGTAAACTATAAACAAGTACACGACACAGTAAAAATAAAAGAACTATATAAGGTTTTAGAAAAGTATATCAAAAAGGCAAGTTTTTGAAAACAAACACAAATCGGGGAAAATATACAGGTTTGAAGAAGCGGAACTACATTTGCCAGACAACCGAAAATAGGAGAGGAAATTGAAGCTAGAATCATGTCAGAGAAGAAATGTGTAGGAAGACTGCAGGGAATACTGAGAAATAAAAAACACAACCAAAGACTATACAAAATAGTAGTAAGACCAGAACATAGGCTAGTGAAACATGGATGTTCAATAAAGCAGAACAAACAAGACTGGAAGTGTGTGAGAGGAAAATATTGAGGAACATCTTTATTAGTGTATATATTGTAAAATGCATTTGCCCTCATCTGCCTATATTACTAAAGTTTCGTTTCGCAAAAAATTAAGAGGTTAAGGTGTCTAGGTGCATACTGAGATGATGGTAGAATTTATTTCGCAACGACCAAAAGAATAACATTTTTAACAATTTCGTCCATTGGAAATGAGTTTCATTGATGTAACACAATTACTTTGAAAATGGATTTATATAACAGCAACCTTTGCGTGTGTGTGTCGGTCTGATAAATTATTTTAGTATTTAGAGCATTCAATTCATTTTTAATCAGAACTTTCATAGAATTAACTTAAAAGATTCTTCGTATCTCAGAGAATAGCTGAAATGCAATGTGAATGGCTAGAAAATTTGAATTGAAATGAATTAATTATTATTAACAGATCATTCCATACCTTTGATGTGAGTGAAAATGCTACTGCAGTGATGTGCAGCCATAAATCACTGTGATAGGTCAGTTACGATGTGTAATCAATTGGTCGTACAAAATATTCTTAATCCAGTGTTATTTACATAGATTTATTAGTAAGTTAGGGAGTAGTAGTAATTATTGTTTATATTTTGAAGTAATTGGAGAATTTCATTCAATTTATTAATCTGGGCGACTGGAATGTTTCTTACGGAGATTGAGTTTTAAGAGTTGCCATATTTTCGCAGCAACAATCTGCAGATTTATATTAGTGCTTGGTTTAAATTATTGTAAACTGTTAAAAAAAATTATACATTTCAACACAAAAAATATTATAATATATAAAACGTCAGAATCCTAACATCTTTAAGAGTAATAGTCCTAATTAGTTTTAGTTTTATCACAATTATCAGCAGTATTGGTTATAGTTAGGTAAGTATTTACCATTTTCTTTGATAAAATTTCAATTTAGACTTAAATGTTCTCCATTTGAACACAGCGAACGAGAGCTAACTGCACACAACAACGCTACACGACCAACATGGCATAGTGACGTATGTTGAAACAGCTGATATACTGCAGCTGCGCAGTTGTGCTCAACCAGTCAGGAGTAGGGATATAGAGCACCGGTGTGTTAAGTTTATACAAAATGGTGTATTTTAAACACTAAATATTACACAAACTCAGTGTATTTTATTATAATACTAGTAATTTTAACACATTTTGTGTACGTATAAAAAGCCATAGTGTGTAAAACTATTAACACGGACATTTTACACACCCTAAATTACGCAACTTTTTTTACAGTGTAGTTATAATTTAATAATGTCAGAAGTTTGTACCCTATTGGTGTTTTTTTAAATATTAGTCACTATTT
>CM046726.1:937125-949242 GCA_025584915.1 Monochamus saltuarius | reverse complement strand
ATCAAACACTGCCATTATGTGCCTAGCACCTATTCCTACCGCTGCCTAAAATTTTCCGAGGCCCGGGCGATTAATAATTTATCCCGACCCATTTCGCCAACGTTCAGCAAGCCATATTTATGATCCTCGGCTCTGTTTATAATCTCTTACAAAACCAACTAAAAGTTTACGGGCCGACCAAGTTTGCTCGGCCGATATTACTTTTAAGACTAATTGAACGTCTGTTTGGGAACTTTCGCCGCCGCCTGGCAGACTCCAAATTAGGACAGGGGCTTTAGGTAACACATTAAATATTCAAATGGCTGATTTACCGGCGCTTGATTGCGCGCCGCGGCTTACTTGATTATTTTCCCGAATTTCCGAGTTTTATTTGTTTTGCGACAATAATTAAAATGGGACGCGATGCGACGGGCCCCGTACCCTCCCTGTTTGTTCGTCTCGAGAGGGGGGGTGTCCCTCTCGCATAATTCAGTGTGTTTCTAAGGAAGATTAAGCAGAAGTCATAAATACGCCGCTTTCGCAATAATGCGGGGCATTATCATTTCGGCTGACAAAGGGGTGACGGATAGTTGTCCCTGGGGCTGTGCGGGTGCCCTAGATTTTATTTCGCAGACAGCGGCGTCCGTTTCTCTCGATACAGGAGCAGAATTCGGTAATTTTTGGAAAAGTCACAAAATGTTGGACAATAATAATATACAGGGTGTCCGGGAAAATGTGGGAAATCTCTCGGGTGCAGATAGAACATGAAAAAATAAAAGGAAAAATTCCTATAATTTTTTTTCCTACAGGCTCTTCCTACGGAGATATGTGTCCCTGAAGGACGCCGCTGGAAATCGGTTTTTCTTGAATAACTGAAAATACTTAATATACTTTAATGTGATGGACACGATTTCTTACTTGTCATCTTATTTTTTCATGTTCTATCTGCACCAGAGAGATTTCCCACATTTTATCGAACACCCTGTATAATAATAATAATACCTACCCCTCATTCTAATCATGAGGGTTAGCCCAGAAATCGGAGATTTGTGCAGGAGAGGGGGCAGCATATTATTATTATGCAGTCCGCATTTGCGGATCACCCTCAAAAGAATTGATAAAATGTGGTGTTGCGCTTTTTTCAAAATTGTTATTTTGCAAAAATACACTAACTATGAATGGAACATCAAGATTTTAATTTTGAGCTTAATTTTGTTCTGTTGTTCAATTTTGAACTTCTGGAGATATTTAATAACTTTGCCAGTATTTTAATACCGAGTATCTATATTTTGTTTGTGCCTAGCAGCAATAATTAAAGAAGGTACTTAAACATTTTTTAAAATATATTATTTGACAATTTCAATGTATTGCATATGTCTCTTTATTTTCATTTTCTTATTTTTGTTTATCACTCAATGAAATATTGCAGTTCAAGAACAAAAGAATAATTAGAAATAGGTTCATTTTGTAGGGACATTATGTTTTTATATTAAATTTGAATATTTCCTTATAATAAAAACTTATTTACATTGAACATAAGCACATATAAGAATATTAGGGAATTTAAAAGACGGAACATCGATATAAGGAACGATTTCGTTATGAGCAGTCGTGGCCGAGCGGTTAAGGCGTCTGACTAGAAATCAGATTCCCTCTGGGAGCGTAGGTTCGAATCCTACCGACTGCGAATTTTTTTTTTCGAAAGTTTATCGACTATCCGATTTTTTTCTTTTTATAAGTCGATGTCAAGTAATATGAAATTTTCTGTTACGCCTTGTGACATAACTGTGCAATAACAACTTTCAAAAATTTAAGAAAGTTAACTTTTATATCATCATCTTTGCCTACCGAGACAGTGCAGTACAGGGTACAGCAACGTTCCACTATTTTTCTAAGCAAATATAAGAAAATAAATTTCATATAGATTCGCATATGTTTGGTTTCTAAGATACGGGGTGGTAAAACTTTATGTTTCGTTTCGTTTTATTTATATTACGAATTTTATAATTATGATTTCACGACGATGTTCGACAAATTAAAATAAAGAGACTTAAATAATCAAAAGGAGGCAGTAAGTGTAGACATTTAAAATAGAAGACAGTAAAACATAAATGTACCTAGTTGCGGGGTACAGGGTGATCAAGCGAAAATTACACCTCCCCCTTTTTCTCCGTTATTATTCGAGATACGAAAAAAAATGTAATAATAAAAGTTGTAGGGACTTTTAAATATTTTTAACGCGTATATCACAAAAACAGGCCTTAACTTTGTTTAAATGGAACACTCTGTATATTTTTATGCCATTAGAAATATCGTCAAATAGGTTTTCCAAAAATAATTATACATGACACTTATCTTTTACGGTTTTCGAGATACGGTATATTTATTTTTAATATGCAACGTCATCGTAGTAAGTCGTGAAACTTGATATCTTTATAAAAAAAAATACTTTTTTCAACCAATACGTAAGTATTTATAATTTAATAAATGAAAGATGCGAAATTAAGCATTTTTTATTACAATTATGATTTTTAATAAATGTAAAATTTTATTAATAGCTAGAGATGTTATCTTAAAACCTATTATTAGCTGTAACTGAAGGTCTAATAAAATAGAAGAAATAAATTTATAAAAATAGTTACTACCAGATCCGTAAATTCTTACATTACATTAAAATCTAATAGCAAATGATTCCTTTATTTATTGTTACTTGTTAGAAACAAATTTAATATATTTTAAAAAAAGTTATTTTGTTGGGAACCGTATTTGTTCAAGCCCAATCTGAACCAACACCTTTTAAAGGAATCCATTATTTAGGTAAAAGGTTTCGAAAAAAAACCGAGGGGTTGCTTAAATATTCAGAACGCGGTCCCGATACAATCGAACAGGATTCATTAAGGATAATTGATCCCTGCGGCGGCCGCCCTTTTTCTTGAGAGGCCTCCTCCGAGGGCATATTCCACTTTTTCCGTTCGGACTGTTCGACAACTTGTTGTGCTCTCGGCGCCTCCGAATTAGGAATTTAATCATGCCTCGCCCCCGAAACTTTAATTAATTTGCGTTGGAAAAGACCGATTTTTACTTTCGCCCCGCTTTTACGGAATGTTTTCCAACTTTTCTTAGCGCCGAGTTTGATATCCGTTCAAGGTCGTACCGCGGGGTCCGTCGCTCAAAAAACTTTCTACGGTTTCGTTTTCTGTGTAAACGATGACCGACCGGGCAGAAACCGCTCCGGATAATCCGGTTTTATGAATTTTATTACCTCCGCCGCCCCCCAACCTGTGAAATTCCTTGCGAAATATTAACTTAATACATTTTTAATTATATTTAGGGGGTAAAATGGTTCTATTCAATAGCGATTGGAGTTTTGATGCTAATGTAATATATAGGGTGTCCCAGTGTGAGCGTACAAAAATTTACCAGAGGGTTGACCAGACTAAAATAAGAATAAAATTCTTATAAAAAAAATTCTCTGATGCACGCCTAGCGAGTTACAGGGTTATAGGGTGTACAATTTTCCGCAATAACCTAAAAACCGTTTCGTAGATTTAGGTAATTTTTGGGTGACGTGTACATAAATTAAAGGTCATTAAAATTACATGGTGTTTGTTTTAATCTGACACCAGTGGTGGCTTAGGCCTACCATTTTTTTATGATTTTGTCTTCATAACTCTTGCATATCCTATTTTTATGTGAATTGACTGAGTCTCCTTAATCAGTGATTAATTCTGAACAAAAAAGGTGCTCTTGTTACACAACTCTAAAATCAACCATTTTCACGTAAATTGAGACCAAAGTACCGACTACATTAATTATTTATTATATATTTTTAGGTATTAATAATATTGTGTGAAACTAACTACTCTGTGAACAAAAGCCCCAACCAGCGTTGAATTACACCCACAATATCTACCTATATATTTCTTATTATTAGCTTTTGTAAAATTTTTTACTGGATTAGAAAGGTATTTTAAGCTAATATCTCCTACATTGATTTATATTAGCTTAAAATACCTTTCTAATCCAGTAAAAAATGCATTAATTTATGCAGAAAAATACAAGCAAATATTTTATTTGTTGTCATCTAGTAAGTAAAATGAACTAAAGATAAAATTAATATAATGTTCCTATTTATTTAACATGAAAAGAAATTATGTTAGCAAAATAACAAGATTAACAATAATTATTCATTCCGCTGTATGTTATAGCTCACCGTCCATAATGATCTTAAAAAGCGTGTAGTTTGCAGGTTTCCTTGTCACTTATGCTAGTTGTCAATGGTTGAATAATGAGGTCATTATTAGGGCTGTCGTCAGTCACGGGATCCCGAAAATTCAGGGACATAACTTTCGATGGTTTGTCGCGTTAAAAACAATATATTTTTTGTAATTTAGTGTAATATACTGTGCAAACATTTAGTGTAGGATATAGTTTTATTATTCTCAGTTGCAGTTTCTTAAATCTTTTGATGAAAATATAATTATTCATCTGTTCGTATGACGTAAGTCGTCTGAAATCTTGTCGCATCTATATATGATTAATCATATTAATTATAATTAACATTTTTTACATTTACCATTTTGTTCGTTTTTAATAAATAAAACTTAAATTAATATTAATTTTTCGTAATATACTTATTGACGTTGTCAATAGTAATCAATCCCGGGATTCGGGATTATACATTATTTCTAATCCGGAAATCCCGGAATCAAAGTTTGTTTCCGGGATTGATAGCCCTAGTCATTATGTAAGTTTTTTATTACATTTTCTGACGTTTATGTAAAAAATGAACATTTCCGCATATTATGAATGAAATAGAAATACATGGTTTACTATAAACGTATTGGTACTTTGTTACATAAATTTCTATTCTTAATTGATTGGTGTTAATGACGATTAATTAATGACTTCCATGTTAGTGCAGCTAGACTTGCTTCCCCAGACGCGAACAAAAACGCCCTCAAACTATAGTAGTTAGTTATTCCAGTCTGGACCCGAATGCCTATTATAATCCTTGACGGAAAACCAGACATGTTTGACGGACGATTGCGCCAGTCAATATTATAATTGGATTAATCAACCCCTTGTTGTTTCAGGACTACGCCGAAAGGGGGGATGAGAATAGTTTGATCATAGAGAGAATATTAATTCTCATAAGGAACGTACTGTACGTGCCAGCTGACTCCATGGAAAAAAGACCGGACAACGACGCTAGCGTCCACGACCAGGTAAATGAATAGTAATCCGAGTTTACCATAAATTTGAATTTTGTACGCTTCTGTCTGTATTTTTAGGCTTCAAATTAAGTCTGCTCTGTGTTTTCTACTCTAGGTTCACGGGATGGATATTTGTCTAAAAGATTTCGTTCCGAGTTTTTGTTTACTTTGTATTTATAACATTTAAAAGTTGTGATGATAATACCTGGTAAAATAATTCTGTTGTATTATGCATATTTTCAGGTACTGTGGGCCTTGCATCAATCGGGAATGTTGGATATAATACTCTACATTACCAGCTCCTCTAACGAACAGGCTTACTACATGCACATCTTGGAAATCCTCTCTTTTATGCTGAGAGAGCAGAAAGCTTCGGAACTGGCCAGTGCCGCACTACAACGAAGCCAGATTGAAAAAGTTCGGGACGAAGCTGAATTATTGGCCATTAGACACCAGGAAAGCAACCAGAAGCAGAAGAAGGTGAAGATGTACAGTGGAACGAGGTTAGTGCAGTGTTGGTTCAATACTTTTTTACTAGTATTATGTTAAAATAATCTCGAGGTATGTATATCCCACTTCTGATAATAACTTTTGAAATCAGAAGTGGGATATTCATACGTTCACGAGATTTCAGGTTATTTAAAAACGTTTTGCATGGAGAAAACAAACTGCAATCGGCACAAGAGCTTGAACAGTTATTAAAATAGTGAATGCGTCTTGAATATCGTCCTTTCTATTAAGCGCAAAATGCTGGGGGACCAAAATTACGATTTCACTCTTGAGCGAACCTCAAAACAACATCATTCCGAGACGAACAGAAAAATGATTACAGTAATGTGACGGGCCCAGTATTAAAAGCGGAGGGAGATTGTAGATGCCTCTATTAAAAAGGAAATCTTATTTGCATAAGCCTTGGGTGGAATCCGTGGAGCATCAAGTGGGGGATTGATTTGGGGATACACTTTTTATTTACTCGTTCGTTGAATTATCCACAGGTTTCGGGGTGAGCAGTGGTGTTTACTTAGGCAGTATTTTTTCTATCTCTCCGCACTTTCTATCAGCTGTACAATATTCCTTTTTTTAAAATATATACGAGGTGATGAATAGAAAATTGTTTGCATCCTACGATTACAAATGTAACGGAAATTTATCAAATATTTGGTACTTATAGGATATTCAATAAAAAATGACATTTATAATTCGCATTGCAATTTCCCTTCCGTAAAGCCGTTCCGTCAATTCCGATAGCGTTTTTATTTATTGCCTAGATTGGACTGATTGACGGCCGCTTTTTCGGAGTCGAGGCCGGAGCTTCGCGTCGGCAAAACGAGGGGGAAAGGCCGTTTCCCGGAATCAAATTTTAACAAGACTGCGAAACAAGACGTCGATAATGATATATCTTTAAATAATGTCGTTTTTCGCCCGAAAGTTTCTTGTAATTAATTTCCCATTATTTGGGGAAGAAGTGTAGCGAAAAAGTTTGCCATTACGGTAACTTTGACACGAGCTCGATCGGCATTGGCTGTTACAAAAATAAAGAGGTATGCGGAAAGCAAGAAGTAGATTGATCGACGCTATTGTAAATAATTTTAATACAACCGTGTCATATATGTAATGTCGAGTGATATTTCAAATTTACTGTATGAAAGAAACCTATTTCTGATTTTGACATATATCCAGATTGGAAAGTAAACACTTTCCATCCAAACAAATGTCACTTTCACCCCAGGTTGTCAACATTCATTGAATAACCAAAATGTTGGTTAGAAATTATTAATTCATGCTGAACATCCTGCGTAGAGATGGTTAAGTTTTTAGTACTGGAGCTTGGCTTTTCTCCAGTTATTTTTGTGACAATTTTAATCTGATACTCTATAGGCTTATCGGCGTACTCTTCCGCTACTGTGGAATATTTCAATCCCCCTAATCTTTTCAACTGCAGCATGTCAGCACCGCTCATTACGAATACTATGGCTGCCGTTCTTCGGAAGCAGTGTCCCGTGTATGTTTCACATTGTGGAAGCTTTTGACTGGTAGGTTTCTGATGTAATTTTGATGTGAACCAGTCAATTTTGCTGTTTCAAAAATGTCAATAACTCCGAAAATTTGGAGATATCCACTTTATTTTTAATATTTAAAGTAGTAGTAGTACACAACATTGAGTAAATGGACCAAAGGGTTGACGGCTTTTTGATTTTGGCAATTAGTATAGAAATCTCGATGAAAAGTTTCATTGTTGTTTCGAGAGAAGAATGAAACACTTTCCACCTCGGTATGCATATAAAAACTGCTGCGTATAATATGTGTTTATTAGATTAGAATGAGAATTAAATATTTAATTAAAAATGCGTATAATTTCATTTTTTTGTTGCTTTACCGAATGGTATGTCTGTTATCTCAAAAATGACATCACGCGCAAAGCTTTGAGATCTTATTCTAAGCAGTAATGGTAGCGTGTATATTTATTATATTCTAGCAATATTTTTACAAGTTATATCGAGTTCTTTATCTTTTTTCAGACATTCCAGATTCGGTGGCACATTCGTCGTGAAATCGATGAAGTCAATCAGTGATAACGAACTGATTTACCACAAACCCCTGAACAAACTGGACGCGGTGGATTTCGACGTCGACAAAAAGAAGCCGAAGACCCCGAAAAACCGGCTGCCGATAGTAAGCGGCACGTCGGAGCGGCGGTCCGCGTTCACCATAAGGCTGTTCCTGAAAGAGTTCTGCGCTGAATTTTTAAACGGCGCCTACAACACGCTAATGTACCACGCCAAGGACAATTTGGTTAGGGCGAAGGCCCAGGCGCACGACGAATCCTATTATTTATGGGCTCTTAGGTTTTTCATGGAATTTAATAGATGCTATAAATTTGAAGTTAAATTAGTTAGGTAAGTCTTTTTGCATGTTTTAATCTACTTAAATGTCCTTCCCGCTCTTTGAATACCGTCACGGTCGGGTCTTGATAGTGTAGAAAAACCGAGAGAGGGATTCAGCCCTAAATCTGTCAACTGTGCCGCTCTGTAAGGGTTTTTTTGGTTTGACACTGAAACAGCGCAACAGTCGTCCAAACTGAAGTTTTCATTAAGATTACCAGACTGTTGTTTAGTTACAGTTAGAATTAAATACTTACTCGTCGAATGTCAATCGAGGGCAAATTAGATTGTTTCTTTGCCTATATCCCATTTCCTTTTAAAGAAAGAGACAAAAATCAATCGAATATCTAAAGTAAGTCATTTATTATGCAAAATTCATTATATTTTAAATATGTACTCTCTAATTTCGAAACAATTGCGCTTTCTGTGCGGTATTTAGATTTATGTCAAAAATTAGTAAACACCATAGTTTCAAAGTATAATTGTCCCACTTCTGATGATCGTTCTTGACATCAGAAGTGGGATATTGGAACTTTTATATAATCACAGATTTGTATAAAAGTCAGCAATGATGAATATGCGAGGCTCGAAAATGGCTTTGATTCCCCTTATAAAAATTCTTAATCGCAAAGCTCCAAAAGCTAGTGAAATCGAAGTTCCAGAATCATTTTTCTAAGCTGACTTTCGGATAATATTCATTGTTATCGGACAATATTTTGTAATTAAAGACTGCCGCAGGTGCATTCGAAGTTTTCTGTTGCCCATTAGTATTCCTTTAGTTTGATTTTCTGATTTTCTTAGAATAAATGGACATTTTATTTAACTATACGCGGAGTATGTTTTGGTGCTAGTGGAAAATCGTGAGGATCACAGTTTAGAACGAAAAATGCAAAATGCTGCAGCTAACCTGATTAACTGTTATCTATCAAGTATTATTATAAATAAAAACGTTAATTTTCGTCGTTTATACATTTGCTGACACTAAAAAAACGACCGCACTATAGTTGACAGATCTAAACCGTCTCGAAAGATGGTTTATCATAGGCGCCAATTTTCCGGAGGAAAAGAGGATTTTGCTCTATTTTTAAACGAGTTAGAATTCCGAAATAATTTTTTAATTGTCTTTTAGGCCTCCCTGAGCACGTGGTTAACATTTTTGCAGTTAGTGGTAATCAACCCAGTATAATTTAGATAAATATTTTTTCTGATTAACATCTAAGTTTACTTATTTAGTATTTTTAATAGTTTCTGCCAGTTTTCCCTAATTTTAGAATTGTATCGATTCAGTGCTGTTCACAACTGCTTGCAGTTACAAATATTTATATTATTTTTCTCTCTCATCAATGATGGTATATGTATCTCTGCGTATATTTCCATTATTATTAATTAGAATCGTTTTCGGGAGGCAAAGTAGACCATAAAATATTGGTGATACCTGACATATACCTCTGAGCCCTTTCTACTTATTTGTAATATACCTGTCATGCTCAGGTATGCCCTATAATAAGGTAAGGTAAAATACAGTCAGCGGGAATTCGGCTTTGAAAAAGATGTGATTGACACATGATTTTTACAACCTCTCATTTTTTATTCATGCATGCAGAATTTATATTGTGAGGTCTTAATCTCGACACAGATCCGTGTGGCGTCACTGGCAGATCTGAAAAGCTTGAACATATCCAATTCTATTGCAGCGAAACAATGTCGGTGCAGGCATTCCACTACGTGCAGCAACTGAGCGAAAACTATTTCGACCTCATGCAGACCGACAAAGGGAAGTTGCGTCTGTGGTCGCGACGACTCCACCTGGCTCTATTAGCATACCGAGAGCTGTTCCTTACACTGAACGCGATGGATCGCTCCCCCGACGGGACTGTACGGGATTCCTCTAAGGTGATAAAGAGCAACATCTTCTACGTGGTCGAATACAGGGAGTTCGTTCTGACGCTCCTGGTCACTTACGACGAGCTGAAGATGTCCGACACTTATCTCACGGACCTGATAGAGACCCAGCACATCTTCCTCAAGATGTTCGAGGGTTTTTGCGGCGGCAAAGAGGGCTCCCTCATAGTCCAGAAAAAAGCGAAAGGGAAAAAGCGTCGGAATAAAAAAGGTAAGTGTATAATGGAATCGGGGCTTTGTTGCGGGCCGGGGATAATATTTTTGTAACCCGCTTGCCGAGTCATTAATCACCATTCGCCCGTTTTATACTTAAAATATTATTACTTAAAGTGGTTTCGCTGAAAAACTAATTCCTTTGACAAATTGTTTTTAAACGACCTCACTCACAGATTGCCCCAATAACGCCATAAAGGTCCCGAAAATAAATTACTTGCGAAGTGAAATTTTTACTCCGAGGCGGCCCCCTATTAGCGCCAAAACTTAGCGGCAGAGTGCGATTAATTTTTTTTTGTTACTCGGTATGTGCCCTGAATTCAGCGGCTTGGATACATTTACTAAGTTTTTAGGTTTGCCCTAGAAATGTTGGCTCTTGGGATAAAACTGGTTCCCATACTTGATGACGATAAACATTTAACTGGCCAACAATATCCAGGATGTTTTTAAATGAAGTATCAAAAATGAGACCTCAAATTGCTTAGGTAAAAATAAATCGATTTAACCTCACATACCTATAATTCAAGTCCCATAATAAGAAAGATACAGGGTTTGATACATGGTGATTTTCCGGGTTGTTGTGCCGTGACCTCGGTAACTGGTAGCTGCCAGAAACAGAGTTAAAATGCTCATCCCTAGCATTAACCGGGATTTTTTTACCTGCCCTGTTTGTTCTCGGGCTAGGCTCTGTGGGGACAGACCCGCTATCGGTATCTATGGGCCCGTCCATTGATTTCGGTTCCTATTGTTGGTATTAGGACTTCTACGGTCGGAACCGAAATCAATATATGGACGGGCCCAGACTTCAGAGACACCGATAGCGGGTCTGTCCCCACAGAGCCTAGCCCGAGAACAACCAGGGCAGGTAAAAGAATCCCTGCTAATGCTAGGGATGTGTATTTTAACTCTGTTTCTGGCAGCTATCAGTTACCGAGGTCACGGCAAAACAACGCGGAAAATCACCATGTATCGAATTACAGCGCTGGCCGTGAAAGCCTAAAAACCACTATAAAGATACAGGTAACTTCTTTAAAAGCCCACATATTTACATAAAATTTGTAAATCGGAGGTTTTTGCGGGCGAGAATTTCAAATTTGTTTCTAATTTTGACGTCACTAGTAGAGGGCGCCACTTATGACACATCATGTTTCTTTTAATTGGCAGAACTTTTTTGCTGCTTGGTATATCCATCTGACTATTGAAACTATCGATTCTCCTGTTGATGTTGAGAGTCCAGTGGCACTGAAAATATCTTTCACTCTCAGGTATCTCTTCTCTATTCTCATTCCCTCATCATTCCTTGTCCTTCCGCCTGACACCCTGGCAGCTTTCAGAAGGCAAAGTTTGACCGACTATTCGACGGACAATACACGGTGGCTCGCTTCCAACTATATCGTCAAGGGATCCTTGATCAGTAGGATCTAAGGTGCCTACAGATAATATATTTTGTTAACCTTGCCAGTATGTACAACCCATTATTGACTTCTGACTCGCGATGAGCAAAGTAAAGGATGCAATTATTTTGAATGTAATTATCACGATTTTCTACGTTATGATTAACTCGGTGAATTAGAAGAGTTTTTACACAGAGGCAATGGACATGGAAATGTTTGGTTAACTCTGGATTGCATTAAATAAATGAAACAGGACCTCTGCACTGCGTATTCTTAGGACGTATTTATAGAACGTGTTTAAGTTGGACTATAATCCTGTCGGTGCCGTTAAAAGTTTTGATGAATTCGAACTTTAAACGACGTCAAGAATCCCGCCGTTGAAATATTCTCCGTCGCCTTCAGATTTCCGACATTCCCGGACCGCTTTCGATATTCACGACATGAAGTTATTAATAAATCCGTTTTTTTCCTTTCGTGTGTATGTATATATGTAGCCATTACGGAATATGCTCCAAACAAAGGATCCGAGCT
>CM046726.1:924963-937035 GCA_025584915.1 Monochamus saltuarius | reverse complement strand
CCGACAGGATTATAGTCCAACTTAAACACGTTCTATAATACGTCCTAAGAATACGCAGTGCAGAAGTCCTGTTTCATTTATTTAATGCAATCCAGAGTTAACCAAACATTTCCATGTCCATTGCCTCTGTGTAACAACTCTTCTAATTCACCGAGTTAATCATAACGTAGAAAATCGTGATAATTACATTCAAAATAATTGCATCCTTTACTTTGCTCATCGCGAGTCAGAAGTCAATAATGGGTTGTACATACTGGCAAGGTTAACAAAATATATTATCTGTAAGCACCTTAGATCCTACTGATCAAGGATCCCTTGACGATATAGTTGGAAGCGAGCCACCGTGTATTGTCCGTCGAATAGTCGGTCAAACTTTGCCTTCTGAAAGCTGCCAGGGTGTCAGGCGGAAGGACAAGGAACGATGAGGGAATGAGAATAGAGAAGAGATACCTGAGAGTGAGAGATATTTTCAGTGCCACTGGACTCAACATCAACAGGAGAATCGATAGTTTCAATAGTCAGATGGATACAATAAGCAGCAAAAAAGTTCTGCCATTTAAAAGAAACATGATGTGTCATAAGTGGCGCCCTCTACTAGTGACGTCAAAATTAGAAACAAATTTGAAATTCTCGCCCGCAAAAACCTCCGATTTACAAATTTTATGTAAATATGTGGGCTTTTAAAGAAGTTACCTGTATCTTTATAGTGGTTTTTAGGCTTTCACGGCCAGCGCTGTAATTCGATACATGGTGATTTTCCGCGTTGTTTTGCCGTGACCTCGGTAACTGATAGCTGCCAGAAACAGAGTTAAAATACACATCCCTAGCATTAGCAGGGATTCTTTTACCTGCCCTGGTTGTTCTCGGGCTAGGCTCTGTGGGGACAGACCCGCTATCGGTGTCTCTGAAGTCTGGGCCCGTCCATATATTGATTTCGGTTCCGACCGTAGAAGTCCTAATACCAACAATAGGAACCGAAATCAATGGACGGGCCCATAGATACCGATAGCGGGTCTGTCCCCACAGAGCCTAGCCCGAGAACAAACAGGGCAGGTAAAAAAATCCCGGTTAATGCTAGGGATGAGCATTTTAACTCTGTTTCTGGCAGCTACCAGTTACCGAGGTCACGGCACAACAACCCGGAAAATCACCATGTATCAAACCCTGTATCTTTCTTATTATGGGACTTGAATTATAGGTATGTGAGGTTAAATCGATTTATTTTTACCTAAGCAATTTGAGGTCTCATTTTTGATACTTCATTTAAAAACATCCTGGATATTGTTGGCCAGTTAAATGTTTATCGTCATCAAGTATGGGAACCAGTTTTATCCCAAGAGCTAACATTTCTAGGGCAAACCTAAAAACTTAGTAAATGTATCCAAGCCGCTGAATTCAGGGCACATATCGAGTAACAAAAAAAAATTAATCGCACTCTGCCGCTAAGTTTTGGCGCTAATAGGGGGCCGACTCGGAGTAAAAATTTCACTTCGCAAGTAATTTATTTTCGGGACCTTTATGGCGTTATTGGGGCAATCTGTGAGTGAGGTCGTTTAAAAACAATTTGTCAAAGGAATTAGTTTTTCAGCGAAACCACTTTAAGTAATAATATTTTAAGTATAAAACGGGCGAATGGTGATTAATGACTCGGCAAGCGGGTTACAAAAATATTATCCCCGGCCCGCAACAAAGCCCCGATTCCATTATACACTTACCTTTTTTATTCCGACGCTTTTTCCCTTTCGCTTTTTTCTGGACTATGAGGGAGCCCTCTTTGCCGCCGCAAAAACCTTCGAACATCTTGAGAAAGATGTGCTGGGTCTCTATCAGGTCCGTGAGATAAGTGTCGGACATCTTCAGCTCGTCGTAAGTGACCAGGAGCGTCAGAACGAACTCCCTGTATTCGACCACGTAGAAGATGTTGCTCTTTATCACCTTAGAGGAATCCCGTACAGTCCCGTCGGGGGAGCGATCCATCGCGTTCAGTGTAAGGAACAGCTCTCGGTATGCTAATAGAGCCAGGTGGAGTCGTCGCGACCACAGACGCAACTTCCCTTTGTCGGTCTGCATGAGGTCGAAATAGTTTTCGCTCAGTTGCTGCACGTAGTGGAATGCCTGCACCGACATTGTTTCGCTGCAATAGAATTGGATATGTTCAAGCTTTTCAGATCTGCCAGTGACGCCACACGGATCTGTGTCGAGATTAAGACCTCACAATATAAATTCTGCATGCATGAATAAAAAATGAGAGGTTGTAAAAATCATGTGTCAATCACATCTTTTTCAAAGCCGAATTCCCGCTGACTGTATTTTACCTTACCTTATTATAGGGCATACCTGAGCATGACAGGTATATTACAAATAAGTAGAAAGGGCTCAGAGGTATATGTCAGGTATCACCAATATTTTATGGTCTACTTTGCCTCCCGAAAACGATTCTAATTAATAATAATGGATATATACGCAGAGATACATATACCATCATTGATGAGAGAGAAAAATAATATAAATATTTGTAACTGCAAGCAGTTGTGAACAGCACAGAATCGATACAATTCTAAAATTAGGGAAAACTGGCAGAAACTATTAAAAATACTAAATAAGTAAACTTAGATGTTAATCAGAAAAAATATTTATCTAAATTATACTGGGTTGATTACCACTAACTGCAAAAATGTTAACCACCTGCTCAGGGAGGCCTAAAAGACAATTAAAAAATTATTTCGGAATTCTAACTCGTTTAAAAATAGAGCAAAATCCTCTTGTCCTCCGGAAAATTGGCGCCTATGATAAACCATCTTTAGAGACGGTTTAGATCTGTCAACTATAATGCGGTCGTTTTTTTAGTGTCAGCAAATGTATAAACGACGAAAATTAACGTTTTTATTTATAATAATACTTGATAGATAACAGTTAATCAGGTTAGCTGCAGCATTTTGCATTTTTCGTTCTAAACTGTGATCCTCACGATTTTCCACTAACACAAAAACATACTCCGCGTATAGTTAAATAAAATTCTAAGAAAATCAGAAAATCAAACTAAAGGAATACTAATGGGCAACAGAAAACTTCGAATGCACCTGCGGCAGTCTTTAATTACAAAATATTGTCCGATAACAATGAATATTATCCGAAAGTCAGCTTAGAAAAATGATTCTGGAACTTCGATTTCACTAGCTTTTGGAGCTTTGCGATTAAGAATTTTTATAAGGGGAATCAAAGCCATTTTCGAGCCTCGCATATTCATCATTGCTGACTTTTATACAAATCTGTGATTATATAAAAGTTCCAATATCCCACTTCTGATATCAAGAACGATCATCAGAAGTGGGACAATTATACTTTTAAACTATGGTGTTTACTAATTTTTGAGATTTCTATTTGACATAAATCTAAATACCGCACAGAAAGCGCAATTGTTTCGAAATTAGAGAGTACATATTTAAAATATAATGAATTTTGCATAATAAATTACTTACTTTAGATATTCGATTAATGTGTCTCTTTCTTTAAACGGAAATGGGATATAGGCAAAGAAACAATCTAATTTGCCCTCAATTGACATTCGACGAGTCAGTATTTAATTCTAACTGTAACTAAACAACAGTCTGGTAATCTTAATGAAAACTTCAGTTTGGACGACTGTTGCGCTGTTTCAGTGTCAAACCAAAAAAACCCTTACAGAGCGGCACAGTTGACAGATTTAGGGCTGAATCCCTCTCTCGGTTTTTCTACACTATCAAGACCCGACCGTGACGGTATTCAAAGAGCGGGAAGGACATTTAAGTAGATTAAAACATGCAAAAAGACTTACCTAACTAATTTAACTTCAAATTTATAGCATCTATTAAATTCCATGAAAAACCTAAGAGCCCATAAATAATAGGATTCGTCGTGCGCCTGGGCCTTCGCCCTAACCAAATTGTCCTTGGCGTGGTACATTAGCGTGTTGTAGGCGCCGTTTAAAAATTCAGCGCAGAACTCTTTCAGGAACAGCCTTATGGTGAACGCGGACCGTCGCTCCGACGTGCCGCTTACTATCGGCAGCCGGTTTTTTGGGGTCTTCGGCTTCTTTTTGTCGACGTCGAAATCCACCGCGTCCAGTTTGTTCAGGGGTTTGTGGTAAATCAGTTCGTTATCACTGATTGACTTCATCGATTTCACGACGAATGTGCCACCGAATCTGGAATGTCTGAAAAAAGATAAAGAACTCGATATAACCTGTAAAAATATTGCTAGAATATAATAAATATACACGCTACCATTACTGCTTAGAATAAGATCTCAAAGCTTTGCGCGTGATGTCATTTTTGAGATAACAGACATACCATTCGGTAAAGCAAAAAAAAATGAAATTATACGCATTTTTAATTAAATATTTAATTCTCATTCTAATCTAATAAACACATATTATACGCAGCAGTTTTTATATGCATACCGAGGTGGAAAGTGTTTCATTCTTCTCTCGAAACAACAATGAAACTTTTCATCGAGATTTCTATACTAATTGCCAAAATCAAAAAGCCGTCAACCCTTTGGTCCATTTACTCAATGTTGTGTACTACTACTACTTTAAATATTAAAGATAAAGTGGATATCTCCAAAATTTCGGAGTTATTGACATTTTTGAAACAGCAAAATCTAGGATATGTATCCAAAAAGTCAAACACTTTCTCCATTAGTGAGAACATTGCGCCATTTGTGAAGAATGCACCTGATGATATGCTACCTATAGGTAGCATATAATTGGTGTATCAGATGCATGTCGAAGTGACAAACTGTATAAAATAAAATTGACTGGTTCACATCAAAATTACATCAGAAACCTACCAGTCAAAAGCTTCTACAATGTGAAACATACACGGGACACTGCTTCCGAAGAACGGCAGCCATAGTATTCGTAAATAGCGGTGCTGTCATGATGCAGTTGAAAAGATTAGGGGAATTGAAATCTTCCACAGTAGCGGAAGAGTACGCCGATAAATCTATAGAGTATCAGGTTAAAATTGTCACAAAAATAACTGGAGAAAAGCCAAGCTCCAGTACTAAAAACTTAACCATCTCTACGCAGGATATTCAGCATGGATTAATAATTTCTAACAAACATTTTGGATATGTTGACAACCTGGGTTGAAAGTGACATTTGTCTGGATGGAAAGTGATTACTTTCCAATCTGGATATATGTCAAAGTCAGAAATAGGTTTCTTTCAAACATACTGTAAATTTGAAATATCACTCAACATTACATATATGACACGGTTGTATTAAAATTATTTACAATAGCGTCGATCAATCTACTTCTTGCTTTCCGCATACCTCTTTATATTTGGAACAGCCAATGCCGATCGAGCTCGTGTCAAAGTTACCGTAATGGCAAACTTTTTCGCTACACTTCTTCCCCAAATAATGGGAAATTAATTACAAGAAACTTTCGGGCGAAAAACGACATTATTTAAAGATATATCATTATCGACGTCTTGTTTCGCAGTCTTGTTAAAATTTGATTCCGGGAAACGGCCTTTCCCCCTCGTTTTGCCGACGCGAAGCTCCGGCCTCGACTCCGAAAAAGCGGCCGTCAATCAGTCCAATCTGGGCAATAAATAAAAACGCTATCGGAATTGACGGAACGGCTTTACAGAAGGGAAATTGCAATGCGAATTATAAATGTCATTTTTTATTGAATATCCTATAAGTACCAAATATTTGATAAATTTCCGTTACATTTGTAATCGTAGGATGCAAACAATTTTCTATTCATCACCTCGTATATATTTTAAAAAAAGGAATATTGTACAGCTGATAGAAAGTGCGGAGAGATAGAAAAAATACTGCCTAAGTAAACACCACTGCTCACCCCGAAACCTGTGGATAATTTAACGAACGAGTAAATAAAAAGTGTATCCCCAAATCAATCCCCCACTTGATGCTCTACGGATTCCACCCAAGGCTTATGCAAATAAGATTTCCTTTTTAATAGAGGCATCTACAATCTCCCTCCGCTTTTAATACTGGGCCCGTCACATTACTGTAATCATTTTTCTGTTCGTCTCGGAATGATGTTGTTTTGAGGTTCGCTCAAGAGTGAAATCGTAATTTTGGTCCCCCAGCATTTTGCGCTTAATAGAAAGGACGATATTCAAGACGCATCCACTATTTTAATAACTGTTCAAGCTCTTGTGCCGATTGCACTCTGTTTTCTCCATGCAAAACGTTTTTAAATAACCTGAAATCTCGTGAACGTATGAATATCCCACTTCTGATTTCAAAAGTTATTATCAGAAGTGGGATATACATACCTCGAGATTATTTTAACATAATACTAGTAAAAAAGTATCGAACCAACACTGCACTAACCTCGTTCCACTGTACATCTTCACCTTCTTCTGCTTCTGGTTGCTTTCCTGGTGTCTAATGGCCAACAATTCAGCTTCGTCCCGAACTTTTTCAATCTGGCTTCGTTGTAGTGCGGCACTGGCCAGTTCCGAAGCTTTCTGCTCTCTCAGCATAAAAGAGAGGATTTCCAAGATGTGCATGTAGTAAGCCTGTTCGTTAGAGGAGCTGGTAATGTAGAGTATTATATCCAACATTCCCGATTGATGCAAGGCCCACAGTACCTGAAAATATGCATAATACAACAGAATTACTTTACCAGGTATTATCATCACAACTTTTAAATGTTATAAATACAAAGTAAACAAAAACTCGGAACGAAATCTTTTAGACAAATATCCATCCCGTGAATCTAGAGTAGAAAACACAGAGCAGACTTAATTTGAAGCCTAAAAATACAGACAGAAGCGTACAAAATTCAAATTTATGGTAAACTCGGATTACTATTCATTTACCTGGTCGTGGACGCTAGCGTCGTTGTCCGGTCTTTTTTCCATGGAGTCAGCTGGCACGTACAGTACGTTCCTTATGAGAATTAATATTCTCTCTATGATCAAACTATTCTCGTCCCCCCTTTCGGCGTAGTCCTGAAACAACAAGGGGTTGATTAATCCAATTATAATATTGACTGGCGCAATCGTCCGTCAAACATGTCTGGTTTTCCGTCAAGGATTATAATAGGCATTCGGGTCCAGACTGGAATAACTAACTACTATAGTTTGAGGGCGTTTTTGTTCGCGTCTGGGGAAGCAAGTCTAGCTGCACTAACACGGAAGTCATTAATTAATCGTCATTAACACCAGTCAACAAAGTACCAATACGTTTATAGTAAACCATGTATTTCTATTTCATTCATAATATGCGGAAATGTTAATTTTTTACATAAACGTCAGAAAATGTAATAAAAAACATACATAATGACTAGGGCTATTAATCCCGGAAAAAAACTTTGATTCCGGGATTTCCAGATTAGAAATGTATAATCCCGAATCCCGGGATTGATTACTATTGACAATGTCAAATAAGTATATTACGAAAAATTAATATTAATTTAAGTTTTATTTATTTAAAACGAACAAAACTGTAAATGTAAAAAAATGTTAATTATAATTCATAAGATTAATCATATATAGATGCGACAAGTTTTCAGACGACTTACGTCATACGAACAGATTAATAATTATATTTTCATCAAAAGATTTAAGAAACTGCAACTGAGAATAATAAAACTATATCCTACACTAAATATTTGCACTGTATATTACACTAAATTACAAAAAATATATTGTTTTTAACAAGACAAACCATCGAAAATTATGTTCCTGAATTTTCGGGATCCCGGATTGACGACAGCCCTAATAATGACCCTATTATTCAACCATTGAAACCTGCAAACTAGACACTTTTTAAGCTGATTACGGACGGTGAGCTATAACATACAGCTGAATGAATAATTATTGTTAATTTTGTTATTTTGCTAACATAATTTCATTTCATGTTAAATAAATACATAGGTACATTATTTTAATTTTATCTTTAGTTCATTTTACTTACTAGATGACAACAATAGTATATTATTTAACGAGCGGTAAAGCAGGTCATAACTCACGCAGATGAAGTTTGAAGTGACCATTACCGCAAGTTGAATACTATACTTTATCTACGACTATAACATCTTTTTTAGGACTATTATTAGAAATTGATTTGAAAACGTCAAAATTATTTTGTTAAAATATCAAATGACATTAGTCCCCTCAATGATAATAATTGACAGTTCCGCCTACTGACAGGCGTTGGCAATTTAATAATTTTAAAATCTTTTAATTATTCATTCCTTTCCACTTGTTAAAAATTCTTTCCATTTTACACCAATGGAACGTATTTATCGGCTTAAAAATTTCCAAGAATTTACTGCGTAGGTACACTATTTACATACCGAATTAATTGTAGAAGCCCAGCGTGAGTTATAACTCACTATAAAAACTGACGCTATTTGTTTATTGATACTATTAATTGCTCAAAAGCAGTTGAATAATTAATATATAAATAATAGGAGTAGATAAGTAAAATCTTTGCATGTATTTTCTGCATAAATTAATGCAGTCGGTAGTTTGGACTCAATTTACGTGAAAATGGTTGATTTTAGAGTTGTGTAACAAGACACCTTTTTTGTTCAGAATTAGTCACTGATTAAGGAGACTCAGTCAATTCACGTAAAAGTAGGATATGCACGAGTTATGAAGACAAAATAATAAAAATTGGTAGGCCTAGGCCACCACTGGTGTTAGATTAAAACAAACACTATGTAATTTTAATGACCTTTAATTTATGTACACGTCACCCAAAAATTACCTAAATCTACGAAACGGTTTGTAAGTTATTGCGAAAAATTGTTATTTAAAAAAAAACACCCTGTAACTCGCTAGGCGTGCATCAGAGAATTTTTTTTATAAGAATTTTATTCTTATTTTGGTCTGGTCAACCCTCTGGTAAATTTTTGTACGCTCACACTGGGACACCCTATATTATCCGGAGCGGTTTCTGCCCGGTCGGTCATCGTTTACACAGAAAACGAAACCGTAGAAAGTTTTTTGAGCGACGGACCCCGCGGTACGACCTTGAACGGATATCAAACTCGGCGCTAAGAAAAGTTGGAAAACATTCCGTAAAAGCGGGGCGAAAGTAAAAATCGGTCTTTTCCAACGCAAATTAATTAAAGTTTCGGGGGCGAGGCATGATTAAATTCCTAATTCGGAGGCGCCGAGAGCACAACAAGTTGTCGAACAGTCCGAACGGAAAAAGTGGAATATGCCCTCGGAGGAGGCCTCTCAAGAAAAAGGGCGGCCGCCGCAGGGATCAATTATCCTTAATGAATCCTGTTCGATTGTATCGGGACCGCGTTCTGAATATTTAAGCAACCCCTCGGTTTTTTTTCGAAACCTTTTACCTAAATAATGGATTCCTTTAAAAGGTGTTGGTTCAGATTGGGCTTGAACAAATACGATTCCCAACAAAATAACTTTTTTTAAAATATATTAAATTTGTTTCTAACAAGTAATTTTTTTTAAAATACATTAAACTTGTTTCTAACAAGTATGTAACTAGAAATAATGCGCTTAATAATGCTTAATGTGTCGCCGCTTCATTTGCTACAAGATTCTAATGTAATGTAAGCATTTACGGATCTGGTAGTAACTATTTTTATAAATTTATTTCTTGTGTTTTATTAGATCTTTAGTTACAGCTAATAATAGGTTTTAAGATAACATCTAGCTATTAATACAATTTTTCATTTATTAAAAATCATATTATTATTATTGGTTGAAAAAAGTTATTTTTTATAAAGATATCAAGTTCACGACTTACTACGATGACGTTGCATATTAAAAATAAATACACAGTATCCCGAAAACCCTAAAAGATAAGTGTCATGCATAACATATTTGAACATTGAAAAGCCTATTTGACGATATTTCTAATGGCATAAAAATATACAGGGTGTTCCATTTAAACAAAGTTAAAGTCCCTACAACTTTTATTATTACACTTTTTTCGTATCTCGAATAATAACGGAGCAAAAGGGGGAGGTGCAATTTTCGCTTGACCACCCTGTACCCCGTAACTAGATACATTTATTTTTTACTGTCTTCTATTAATCTATAAAATGCTAAAATAAGATACGAATTTTAAAACGTCTACACTTACTGCCTCCTTTTGATTATTTAAGTCTCTTTATTTTAAATATTTGTCGAACATCGTCGTGAAATCATAGTTATAAAATTCGTAAGATAAATGAAAATTACGAAACACAAAATTTTACCACCCTGTATCTTAGACGAATGTGAAATTTATTGTCTTATATTTGCTTAGAGAAAGAATGGAATGTTGCTGTCAAAGATGATATAAAAGTTAACACTTTCTTACATTTTTGAAAGTTGTTATTGCACGGTTAGGTCACAAGGCGCAACAGAAACTTTCATATTACTTGACATTGACTTATAAAAAGAAAAAACTCGAATAAAGTCGATAAACTCGAAAAAAAATTTCGCAGTCGGTAGGATTCGAACCTACGCTCCCAGAGGGAATCTGATTTCTAGTCAGACGCCTTAACCGCTCGGCCACGACTGCTCATAACAAAATCGTTCCTTACATCGATGTTCCGCCTTTTAAATTCCCTAATATTCTTATATGTGCTTATGTTCAATGTAAAGTTTTTGTTATAAGGAAATATTCAAATTTAATATAAAAACATAATGTCCCTACAAAATAAACCTATTTCTTATTATTCTTTTGTTCTTGAACTGCAATATTTCATTGAGTGATAAACAAAAATAAGAAAATGAAAATAAAGAGACATATGCAATACATTGAAATTGTCAAATAATATATTTTAAAAAATGTTTAAGTACCTTCTTTAATTATTGCTGCTAGGCACAAACAAAATATAGATACTCGGTATTAAAATACTGGCAAAGTTATTAAATATCTCCAGAAGTTCAAAATTGAACAACAGAACAAAATTAAGCTCAAAATTAAAATCTTGATGTTCCATTAATAATTCATAGTTGGTGTATTTTTGCAAAATAACAATTTTGAAAAAAGCGCAACACCACATTTTATCAATTCTTTTGAGGGTGATCCGCAAATGCGGACTGCATAATAATAATATGCTGCCCCCTCTCCTGCACAAATCTCCGATTTCTGGGCTACCCCTCATGATTAGAATGAGGGGTAGGTATTATTATTATTATACAGGGTGTTCGATAAAATGTGGGAAATCTCTCGGGTGCAGATAGAACATGAAAAAAATAAGATGACAAGTAAGAGATCGCTATTAGTGTCCATCACATTAAAGTATATTAAGTACTTTCAGTTATTCAAGAAAAACCGATTTCCAGCGGCGTCCTTCAGGGACACATATCTCTGTAGGAAAAAAAAAATAGGAATTTTTCCTTTTATTTTTTCATGTTCTATCTGCACCCAACATCCTGTATATTATTATTGTCTAACATTTTGTGACTTTTCCAAAAATTACCGAATTCTGCTCCTGTATCGAGAGAAACGGACGCCGCTGTCTGCGAAATAAAATCTAGGGCACCCGCACAGCCCCAGGGACAACTATCCGTCACCCCTTTGTCAGCCGAAATGATAATGCCCCGCATTATTGCGAAAGCGGCGTATTTATGACTTCTGCTTAATCTTCCTTAGAAACACACTGAATTATGCGAGAGGGACCCCCCCGAGACGAACAAACAGGGAGGGTACGGGGCCCGTCGCATCGCGTCCCATTTTAATTATTGTCGCAAAACAAATAAAACTCGGAAATTCGAGAAAATAATCAAGTAAGCCGCAGCGCGCAATCAAGCGCCGGTAAATCAGCCATTTGAATATTTAATGTGTTACCTAAAGCCCCTGTCCTAATTTGGAGTCTGCCAGGCGGCGGCGAAAGTTCCCAAACAGACGTTCAATTAGTCTTAAAAGTAATATCGGCCGAGCAAACTTGGTCGGCCCGTAAACTTTTAGTTGGTTTTGTAAGAGATTATAAACAGAGCCGAGGATCATAAATATGGCTTGCTGAACGTTGGCGAAATGGGTCGGGATAAATTATTAATCGCCCGGGCCTCGGAAAATTTTAGGCAGCGGTAGGAATAGGTGCTAGGCACATAATGGCAGTGTTTGAT
>CM046726.1:906541-924863 GCA_025584915.1 Monochamus saltuarius | reverse complement strand
CGTGGAATATCCAGTTATAAATATGACATTCTGAGAACATTCCCGTGCCAAAAATACCAGATTTCCGGAAACCCCGGCACTATCGCTTTAATATTTCATTTGCATTTTCAATTTTTCCCTTTTCCTCGCTTGTCCGCCATCGATTCGCCCTTTGCCTTTGTTCGCGGATGCCGCACGTCGGCGGCCGGCATCACAGCAGACGGGCCCTCTATTTAACTCAAATTAAACGTAAGTCAATAATTTATGAGTATAAATTACGGCCGAACGCAAAAGTTGGGCGCGAGGGGTGGTCGGGGGGTGGCGCCGACCGGCTGGCGTACGTAATTTATTTCCACTTAGGCCGGATGGGGGCGGCCGCATTCTTCTCGGGGGCAATCCCAACGCGCCGTACGTAATAATCGTGCCCCAGGCTCGGACTTGTTGGAATATAAGCGTCGGCCCCTCGGTCGGCCCCTAGGAAGCTGGATATGATAGCCTTGTCGAGTCTCGTTGTACTTGTAACGATGATGCAACCGCTGAAAGCTGAAGAAAAGCATTTATGGTATATGGTCCAGAAGAGAGTTGCTTGCCATAGCTCTCTATGGGCAGTTGTTCGTCTTGAGAACCGATCATGTTTCCTTGAAGTGACTATTGCAGTTCAATAATCTGGAAGGCCAAGTGGCAAGATGGCTGCAACGGTTGCGGGAGTACGACTTCAAAATTGAACACCGGAAATGATCATCGCACCATCGGAATGCTGATGCCTTATCCAGAAGACCATGCCCTCCAAACTGTAAACACTGTCTGGGTCAGAGAAGATGAATTTCTTTGTAGAATAACTACTATCCCGTGCCCAGAGGATTGGAATAATAAAACTACTTCTAAGGAACAAAGTGAAGACCCGTATTTTGGAGTCATTTTCCAATGGAAAGTGAAAAACATGGACAGGTCCACGTAGCAGGATATTTCTGATAAATCTGTTTCTCTAAAAAGCTATTGGGGGCGGTTACAGATACCGTTGAAGTTACACTCGAGAGAATAGCTTTTAACATAGCTAAACTTTTTCCTCTTAGTAGCAGTGGAAATTGCTACTTCAGTAAGTGGTCAGAATTATATCCCTTGCTTTACTTGAGAATTGGATATGCCGTTATGGGATCTCTAGAGAAAACCATTTCGACCAAGGACGGATCTTGAATCTGAAGTATTTCAAAACGTTTGTGGACTGCTAGGCATTCACAAAACCAAGACTGCACCTCTTTACCGCAGTCAGATGGAATGGTGAAAAGATTCAACCAACTGGGATACCTGCCTTCCTCCATTTTTACTGGCTTACCAAGCAGCAACTCATGAGACCACGAGTAAAACACCAACCAGCGTAATTTTTGGCACGGAATTACGGCTACCAATACTAATTATGAACCGACCGCAACACGAGGAAAACTTACATGATTATCTCAGCCATCTGAAAGATCGAATAAAGATGGTACACGAGAAAGTAAGAGAAAAGCTAAAAATGCAAAGCGACAGAATAAAGATCAGATATGAATTGCGTGCTAACAACAGCGGGTTTCAAGAGAAGGAGAAAGTGTGGCTGTATAACCCTTAAAGAAACAAGGGTAAATCTCCGAAGCTGCAGAAATCGTGGGAAGGCCCTTATATCATCGTGTCAAGATGAATGAATAACGTGATGTATGTATATGATCCAGGTGAATCCCCGAGCCAAGGTGAAAATTGGTCACATCGATCGATAGACACCTTATCAAGAAGGACATACAGATAACGGAGTAACCTGATCGGAACGATCAGTTCGAAGAGGAGGGCAATGTTACGAAAACTCACCTACCTTTTTAGTTTGTGTTATGTTCCTGTTTGCGTTAGAATTTTTAATTTTAGTAATACTTTTATTTTTACGCTTTCTAGGACATTCTAGGCTATATTCGATTTGCTTCTCGACACGTTCTCGAGACTGCAGAAATTTCGTGAACCCTAAAAATATAATATATAAGCGGATCGGTTTCGCCGCCAGAGTTCAGTTTATATTGAGCAGACGAACACGAATAACATAAATGTCAAAGTAAAGATTTTACAGTTGTGAATTTGTTTGAAGGATATTTGTTGTGTAATCAAGTAGTGACAATAAATGTAGAGGTTATAATACGTATTTATGTTACAAAATTAATAATAAAATGTTTTGTTTTTGAAAAAAAAGTGTATCCCAATGGAAATTATCATGGGAAACGTTTATTTAGACTTTTATTAACGTTTTTTAAACCTATCACGTCACGTTTTATAAAGTATTCTTCTACACTAATAAAAAATATGGTACAATTTTCACTAGCTAAAAACTCCTGAGGAGTGCAACTTGTTATATAGTCAAGTTTGGTTAAATTACAATATTTTGGACACCCCTACCTGCTGTATCGGTTCTTATGGCCACCCTGAATAGGTAAGAAGGACTAAATCGTCGTATTTTGTCGTCAAAAATAAGCAGTTAATAGGACACTAGATTTCTGTACGATTCATTTCAATATCCCGAGGAAAAAATCGTATTCCACGGAAACCTTCACCCTGTTGTCCGCCCCCGCGGAAAAGTCGATACGGCCCTATCCCCAAATATGAAGTTGTACGGGCGCTGGGCCATTGTCAGCGGTAGAGGATTATCTCGGCGACAAGGCCCGGATTGCCCTCTCCCAAATCATTTATCTTTTGTCCCCCCGTTGCGGAATTCACTTTTACTTGTATTGTGGCGCCTCTTGTTAGGCGCAAAAACTTTTATGCGACGGAAATTGGGGTGCAAGAGTCTATGTAAACGATCCCGAACACATGCCAGAGATTAATGGTGCGGGGAAATCTCCAGGAAAGATCGTCAGGTCCCGCGCCGAATTAGAATGTCATCCCGGTAGTCCGGGTTGTTCTCCGGGCGCCTTAAGAACTTCGCCTGACAAATCGGGCCAACTTCGCTAAATATACGCGGGGACAATCGGGAAACTTTCCGAAAAGTTTTCCGTAGAGACGGGCGACTATTCTTTCTCATGTAAATATTTCGGGGCGGGCGGGGCTTCTGACAAAGAGCCGAGGAGTTAATAAAACTTTTGAAGTTGTCTAGCTTACAGGTTTTTTGTAGGGAACGTGTCAGCAGTCAGCCCAATAGTGAGCAATAAAATGTACCGATTCGATTAAACTCGCATACGCGAGGAAATAAGAAAACTTACTTTCAAATTTTCATGATGTTATGGAATTCAGGCTGAACCGTTACATGTTATCATGGTTGTAGTGAAATGTATTCAACATATAGTCTTTCAGAGCAACTAACTACCAATGTGCAGGTCTATGTTGACACTGACGTCTTGAAAACTATTGACAGATTGGACCATGGTATTTTACTTACCAATCTTCGAAATGCTGGTTTTTCACCTTCATTTTTCACTATCTCCGAAAGCTATTTAAGTAGCAAATTGTGGAAGCCGTCTCTAGAGTACCATAATGATCTAACCTAGGTCCCCTCTTATTTTTATTATTTATTAACGATAATAGATTAGATGTTAACATACTGCTCCATGCCGATGATGCCAAAATATGTGAATGTAGCATAAAAATTACCAAACATTGAACAAAAACTAGGTACAAAAATAATTAACGCACCAGTCACAATACGCAGCAAGCATTGTACGATTTATAGCTATAGTCGTGGTCCAAAATAACATAGTGATTCATATTCATTCAAAGATAAATACATTTAGTCCCTTTATTTATCGTATATCGCCACATACCTCTGCGAGCATACTCGATTACACAGCTACTGCTGCAGTAAATACGCATGTGCCAGATCGGACTGCTCGATTTCTATTGGTAACCATGCTCACACCCCAGCTACCATGGGGGTATGCGTGGAAATATATGAAATATGTAGTTCATTATCAAGAATGTCCGTGAGTCCTGAATATAGTCAATAAAGAGTGGCAAAGAAGAACATACAACTCGCGGAAAGAAGAGATAGAGACTGTTGATACAAAATACGCGTACAATTCATGGATGGTATTTTAAAAATAAGCTTCTGATAATAAAACAAAAATCAGGTTGCTATCTCACAATGAAAATGTCTAGAATATCTAGAAGGGTGCTTTTGAGAATTATGCATGACATAAATGCACTTTTAAATGCAAACTATTAGTGATAGATTCATTCAACGTCAACTTTTTTGTCAATTTTGTGTTCTTTGGACCCTTTTCAAATGGCACGCCTATGGAATATTGTCCCCTGCAACCTTCCCCTCCCGTGCTCATCTAAGTGTTGTGAATGAATCACTTTATTATATTGGACCTTGACTATAGTGTGAGGTTAACAACTACAGGTAATTGACAGTTAGTAGTAGTACAACACTTTACAGTTTGAAATATTTTTTGGGGAGCTTCTACTAATACTGATACAAAAAACAAATTGCATTAAGGAGTTTTAGCTTAGTTTACAATTTCCTAACACATTTATGCATTTTATTATAATGGTTTTTAATTTTTGATATGTATTTGTAGAAAAACTATTCATAGACATAAGTTTTGTTACTTTTTGTCAACCCATTCAATATTGCCACTCATATTTCAATACCCTGTATTCCTGTTAATGATTGAATAATTTGATATTTTTATCGACCATCTCATCTTGGCTGCTATTCCTTTATAGTACGGTAATTTTAAAGACCGTAAAATTTTATACTTTCCGATAAGTTCGCATGATCTCGTGTAATTATTAGCAGAAACATAAAGCTGTCACTAATCCTATTAAACTCATCTCCTCATGCCCCTGTAATAGAGACCATTCAGATATTTTACAGAGTATAACCCCTCATACCGTCTAAAATACGACTCATTCCATTTTAAATTGAATTAAATGAACATTTTTAAGGGAAGTGCTTTGCGATTTCATAAATATTACAAATAAAGCTAAAAGCTGCATTTGCATTGTTTCACGTAGAGTTCCACAAGGATACCTTTTGCGACCACTTTTTTCCAATGGCAAAATGATAAACTTAAATTTGAAAATATCGTCGTCATCAGTATTTCAGTACGCTGTGAACTCTTAGAAAATCTTAAAATTATTTATAAAAAAAAATATTTTTGGAAAGGTAGCATAAGACTACGAGTATATATTAGGAAAATATGTAGAATCTAATAAATTGAATCTCACTTTGAAAGTGTGTTGGTATTTGTTTAATTCTTGGTCCAATATGAGTTCAAATCATCGCAATCACTTTTGGTCAGTCGCGTAAAATTTTTTATGATATGGTTAATGTGTTTTTTTAAATCTTACTCATTACTCATGTTTTGTTTATCTTTTTACGAATGTTGTGAATCATAGTGAAGGCACTGACGGTAACGTTTCCTATTTTCAGGACTTTGTAACTCTATAAATTACAGTGTCTTATTTCACTGATTTGTGCTTTTCATTTATTTTTTACTAAATTGATATTTATCGTTATTTGTATAAATATACAGGGTGTCTCAGATATTACTGGCATCCTTGGAAGGGGTGATTGTTCAGTCAGAATAAATGAGATTTATCTTAATATAAAAGTTCACCGTTTCCGAGATACAAGGTGCCAAAATTTCGAAATTTTTATTATATTTTTTATTTACATGAAAACATTTCGAGATAAAACAGCAATAGTTCTAGGTTGCAATACTTGCAATGAGATATATTTAGTCCAATTATTCAGTATGCTTAAATATTTTATTTAAAATAACGGCACTGTGTTAATTATAAAAAAACGTGAGATTCTTTAAATTTTTGTTATTTTGGGCAAATAATTAGTCTTTAAAATGCATCGTATTTAGGTAGGTAACTATTATTTAAAAATATTTCTGCATTTCGCAGCTTGTGCGTGGTGAGACCTATTATTCTTCCCAAAATTAATGCACCATAGAGCTACAATAGATTGTTTACAGTCAAAAGTTGATGGTTAAAAAGATAGAGGGTGTCAAAGTAAAAAATTTATTTTAGATATTTGTAAATAATTTTTTAAAGAATCCAAATATTTGGATACATTTTGGAGATCGGAAGTTTTTGGAGACGAGAAATTCAAATTTGTTTCTAATTTTGGCGCTACTAGTAGATGGCGACACTTATGGTACATCATGCTTCTCTTAAATGGTAGAATTTTTTATGGCTTAGTGTATACATCTGACTATTAAAACAATCGATTCTTCTTGTTGAAGTCGTTAGGAGTAACTATTTTTGAAATAATCCTATTTGAAATGCTACAATGCACGGATAAAAAATTGTTTTGGTTTCAGGTAAAGCCTGAATTTTCAAGTTTCCTTCATCTTTTGATACAAATATGCATAAAATACGAAATGCAGAGAACAGTGAACAGTTACTTGAATACAATGAATTTTAAAGAAAATTGCAGAGTAATTATTTATACACAATAATCAAAACGTTTTTTTATAATTAAGACAGTGGTGTACTATTTCGATTATAAATCAAAAAAGAGTGGCACAGTGTTTCTACGCCACTGGTGATAATGGGAATATTTAAATATATTGAATTATTAGACTTAAGACTGACATACGTGAACAATTAGATATAACTCGCGTCAAGAATTCAAACGTCTTACGTCACGGCTGACGTTACACATTTGTTTTTATTGTCAACGTAATTTTCGATATCTGGTCGCGTTAAAAACAAAAATTTTTTGCAATTTAGTGCAATATATAATGCAAACTTTTAGTGTAGTATCTAGTTTTATTGCTATCAATTGTAGTTTCTTAAATATTTTGATGAAAATTAATGAATTTTTCATTTGTTCGTATGACGTAAGTCGTCTGAATTCTTTTCGCGATCAATGACTATGTTTTATTTTGTCCATGACAATTTACATTTCCAATGTATCAGAAGTTTGTTTGGTTTTATCGCATTTTTAAATCGTATCCCTTTAGAATTGTGTAAAAAACGCTTTCAAATTCCCATACAATCGTCCCCAAAACAATCCGCACAAAGGTCTGACTCACAGCTCGTGGAATAAATAGTAAAATTACGGGGCTTATCTGCAGACAGCAACAGTGCCGTCCAAAGCCACCCACGCCGGCCAGTTTTTGTCCGGCATTGTTTTCGGGAATAGTAAACGTCGATATTTAAAATGAATAATGAAACAGAATGGCTGGGCGGTCCGATTCGTGCGCGAAAAGGACGGGTTGGAAGGGAAAAGTCTGGCTAATTAATCGATTCTGATTCACACATATCAGAGTGAATTGACAGGTGAATCAGTAATGTGTACACTAGGGAAATACAACCTCTCTTATAATAATTAATTCGATTTTAATCTTTAATTCTTTTCGATTGTTCCATGTTGGAGCAAATTTTCAGGAAATTTTGGCAAACCAGTTTTTGTTTCTAAATCTTCGAAGCTCTCTGAAGGTTAAACGAAGCAATTCCGGATATAACCAAAGTTTAGAGAATACATATTTTGTAAACTTTGATATAACTAAGTTAGTTACAGCTATTGACGTTTGTAGACCATCAACATCCAGAGTGCATTACGATCGACGCTGTCAAATCTAAAGAACTGCGCCAGAAATAGAGGCAATTTGTTACTTAAACTTTTATAATGGGGAGTAAAATTAATAATGACAAGTGATTAATTTGTGCTACTTGAAACCAGGCGACCTACAAACGTCGAAATGGATGGCCAAAAGTGCAGCACTTTTGTACATAAAATAAGCCTGCTAGAAGTACCCAAGTTTTCTTCCTTCAGGTCACCTACAGTCATAAACAAATTTCATGACATAAATTTTGTATTTTCTCGGATTAAACATCTTTAACTTAAAGTTTCCTGTTGTTTGAATGACTTTCGCACATTGCTGTTGAGAAAAAAATAGAAATCATAGGCCTTTTTATTAAAAATAAAATACCATTTCGTTTATTATTATTTTTCTCGTAAACGGTTCATTTTATCGATAATAAACAAGAGTACCTTTTTTTAATTTAAGGTTAAAGCGACCCTGATTTATTATTTTAAAGTCTTTATTTACAGGGTGTTAAACATTTAGGTACTAAGTTGCAAAGTTTAGCCCGCCCCTGGTAAACTAAGAAAGCTAAATATGTTTCAAGGGCATTATTTTAAGAGATCCATGACACTAATTTTTTATTAAATTATACTGACTACTTTAAAATTGTTATTTCCTATATTGTTGATTATAGAATAAATTTTTAATCCGAAAAAACCAGTTTTTAAACAAAAATGGATCAGGAAGAACTCCCGCAAGAAATTATTGATGACGGAAAGGCGGTAACATTGCAAATTTTACCCGAAAAATCAAGTAACGTTTAGGATAAGGAGTTCAAAGCGTTAAGAGAGATAGATAAAGTTAAGCACGTTAAAGGTATAAATGAAAGCGTTTTGCTTGCTTACTTTCTTGAGCTACACAAGAAATTTGTTGTGTCATCGTTATGAACCAAATATTCAATGCTTCAACTTTCCAGCTTTACAAAAACATTATATCTCTAATTTTCCGAAACTTCAAAGCTTTTTGAAGACCAAAGTAAAAGATCACAAGTCAAAAAAATCAAAAACTCAACTCTTGAACCCACTGATATTAACAAATTTGTGAAAGAAGTATCTGAATTTGTGCTCATGAAAACAGCTTTAATTATGGGAATTGCGGAAGCTTGTAGATGTGGTGAACTGACTATTTTGATTGTGGAAAATGGTCAAGCCAAGGATTCCTATTTATATGTAATTATACCTGATACAAAGACCACGAAATCTCGTTGTTTCACAATAATGCAGGAAGGATTTCCAATCAGTTCTATAGAATAATGTAGAAAATACAGATCTTTAATACCAAAAATACTACCCATAAAAAAAATTTTGTATTTTATAAAAATGGCAAGTGTGCGACACAATTTGGAAGGATATAGAAGAATCCATCATCAACAATAAAATTGAGATAGCAAACAAAAATCCAGGGCGCTGCAAGTGGTCCAAAATGGCCTAACGTAATAACAGAGGCTAATTCAAGTACTAGAAGCATACAAGGTTTTATCATTTCTGTATCCTCAATCTGCATTTCATTCTCATTTAATATTAATGTTAATTGAAGTAAATAAATTGTATAATTTTATAAATAAACCTTGAGTATTTCTAGAAAAAAAAGCATGATTCATAACACACTAGTGTGTTCCACGCCAATTTGCATGTTCTTCGTTAACACAGTCTTGCATTAATATTTTTGTTTCAGCAAAAGCGACCCATGACGATGACGATGACACCGGAAATAGCAGCGCGTCCGAATCCGAAGACGACAGTTCCGATCTCCCCCAAACCTCTTCAACGTCGGCGGCGCCTCGACGCGCTGCGAATAAAAATTCCAAAACAACTTCCAAGAAAAAAACGACCAAAAAGAAGCAAAAAAGCTCCCACGTTCAAACGCCCAGAGCTGAATTAGTGAAACATCTTTTAAATGCCATGGAAAGAGGTATGTACTTAATAATCTGTCTGTTTTGCGATTAAGTTCCAAGTAAAACCGAATCTTGACATTCTCGAATGTTAATCAACGTTCTTAAAAAACTGCATTTTCATTGTAAAATAATAATATATCTTTATTTGACGTGATTTACTTTCTATTAAAGGTTTAGAAGACGCCCTCGGCTGGTTCAAGGAGAGTCTGTCAGACGCTATCGAAGACTTCGGGGACGGAAGCAACGAAGGCATCCCCTTAGTTCCCATAATGGACTACGCGGAAACCGCTATGGAGAACGTCGAATTTCAGCGGATGCTGAAAGCGTTTGGCATGTCCGAACCCTTCGACGAACAGGTATTCGAATAATTCCGATCAGTTCTTCTAGTTAGGACTTGACGCGACATCTGTTTGTAATTCTCTGAACTCTCTTGCCTTTACAAAAAGTGTCCGCCGTATTGGCATACATATCTTACAAATATATAGATCAACAATGAAGCAGACTCTCCCGACAAGAAGTAGGCCATAAACAAAGTATCTATTATTCTATATATGATTGCATAATAGGATTTTTTGGTGAGATCTCACATGGAATTCAGTTTCATTATTGAAATAATTATTTATTACAAGCTTTACATATTACAATACCATAAAAGTCTTATAAACGATATGCTCGATAGTGAACCTTACATACTAAACGAGTGCGGTTCAACTTACAAATTAAAACACTAGATGGCGACTCTCTCAGAAAATCCCTATCCCCTTTGGATATTATATAAAAAACTCATAAACAAGGTTAACAGATGTCTGACAGTGAAGCCATCTGTTATCTTCATTCTTACATTTGACCAGTTTAACCATAAATTCATCAACAAGGGAACAAAGTTGAGTTAGTATAACTAAAAAAATATAATATAATAATCAAAAATATACTTAGAGCATTATGATATTCCAGACCATTTACTTTTTACTAAAAAGTAGTAAGTATCTTCTGCTCCAAAATTCCTTAATTCAGGCGCTTTAGGAATCAATCATTTTAGTTTTATATCCACTTTCTAATTTTTAGTTGTCTCATTCGACGCGGCATGAACTCCCTATAATTATCACGGTATTTGGACAGTAATTAAAATACAATAAATCCGTTTGATAAAGAACGAAATCGTTCCCGCCAGTGAGTAATACACCGATTAATCATGCAATTGTGGCACCCATCAGTACTGGGTGATTTATGAGCCGAGAACTATAACTATGGAGTGTCGCGTTGATAATTACCCGTGAGTAATAGGTCCTCTACAAAAGGACGAGCTACATTAAGCCCTATAGTATAAATTATTCTTCACCTCGCGCAATATTAGTAACTGGTAATTTATTTTCCGTGAGACAGAGAGCGTTGCGTCGTTAATTGAATATTTGTTAGAGTACGTTTTAGTTCTATTTACACTGCTTGTAATGTGGTGAAAAAATCAGAAGTGGGATAAGTTTCAAATTATAAACATTCCATTTCTCTTGTTCTAGGAAGTTTACTGGCGAATTCCCGGACATCTCACTGTGACTACCCTCAACAGCTATTGCAGCTTACTACAAGAAGCACTGGATAAAAGTCTTACGCTTGAAGAGGCCAACGAAGCGAACCCAAATCAAAACGTCGAATCTGACGACGACGAGAACGTATTTGATAGGTTAAGGCAAATGACAAAGCCAGCAGAAGATGAGGAACCTAATATTAATGATGCATTTGATAAATTGAAAGAAAGCAGATTTAAGAAAATAGAAACAGCGGGACGACAACAAATCGATGATTCTAGCGATGACGATTCCATTTTCGATAAATTAAAGAAAGGCCATTCCCAGAAAAATACTGGTGCTTCCAAAGAAATTGGAACTGCAGATAAAGGAAATGAACAAAATAGATCCGATGCTGAAGCACTAGACACTAGTTTCCAGAAAAGGAAAACTGTAAGGATAATGGATAGTGATGATGAAGACGAAGATGTGGACATGAATGAGCCAATGGAAGAAATAGAAAGTGAAAGTAATACAAACGTTTCCAAGAAAGGTAGAAATGTAATAGAAAGTGACAGTGAAGAGGATGGTAATGAAAATGATAAGGCAAACGCAAGAATAGGTGATGGGAAAAGAATTAGATCTGCATCTAATTCTGATTCAGAGAAACCAATTGGTAAAAGAAGCAGGGTGATTGAAAGTGACGATGATGATTAAGTTTCTTAGTATGTAAACCATTAGTTTAATAAATGAATGTTTTCTTAAAGTGTTTCTCCTTCCTTTAGGAAATTTTATATATGTTTGTATTTCATGCATTATTTTGTCAATAAATATTATAATTATGTCTAGTTTGATTTTCTACTAATGCTATATTGAAGAATACATTTAGCCTTAGATTACTATAGAATAAAACTACCTACCATAGAGAGTGGGTAAATCTAGACTCAAACTTAATATTCAACAACGAATTTTTACACAAAAACAATATTCAAAATATTTTAATTCTTCCGGCCTTCAAGTAATTATCTTCCACGTGAACTGTTTTCAAAATAATCGAAGTCCTTTCGTAAAAATGTTATGATTACAGAGAAATATGCGAACAATTAAATAAATTTTCTACACTGTGTCACAAACCAGTAACAGGTCTAAAGTAAATATTTACGAAATAGCGCGTTTTTTGTTTATAAATTGGTCAAAATTAAGTAGGGCATACACAGTTAATAGATCATAAAAGGTGTTGTTAATAAGCTTTACCTATTATTTAAATGAAACATTTTTATCGCCATTATTCGTTATTACTGCTCTCGGGCGTTTGTTATAATTAATGAGCGGATAATTTCGCGATAGAAATTCTTATGTTACAGATGTCCTATTAGCAAATGCCTGAAAATATTTTTTCAGACTTGATTTGCATCTATGAATTAGTAAATAATGATAATATCTGTACCCCTCATTCTAATCACGAGGATTAGCCCAGAAGTCGAAGTCTTGTGCGGTAAAGGGGGCGGTATATTATTAAACAGGCCGCATTTGCGCCCAGAAACGACTTACGTTGGTAGGCCCTAACCACCATTCAGTGCAGGAATGAGGGACACCTGGAAGACCTCATTATATGCCTACTTTATTTCCCCAATATACAAAAGAAAAAATACAAGTGCAAAAAAAATCATCGGACACTTTGACCTTCATTTTCGTATTTTTTAATATCACATTTAAATATACAATAGCGTGAACCATGTAGATGATATGTTTTCATCGATTTTTTTTTAGAATGGAACCCTGCCATTAAAAATAGTGTCAGATGAGCTTTTTCTCATGTATTTTTGAGATGCTCAGTTGACGGTCTTTACAATGACATAAAAATATATGCTCCATTTAAAAAAATAATCGATGATGTCATATACATGGTTCATCTTGTATACATAAATGTGATATAAAGAAATGCGAAATTAACATTAAAAATCGACGTATCTGAGGATTTTTACCAAAATGTTGTAGTATGAGTTTTATTCCATAAGTAATAATACACGTTAATCTAATGAACAAACTATCTTTCCTCCTACTGATGTATTTTTTCATTTGAATGTGTTTTTGACATGAGATTAAACAAAAAGTTATAATTATTATTTGTATATCCTGTCTTCACTCTATATATGCAAAATAGTTGCAATAGCTATCTTATAATTTGTCACCTATTAACAGTCTTTACTGCTTATCGCCATTAGTGAAATTCAAAGCAATTATCAGCAAGTATATAGCTGCAAACTGTCAACAACTTTCGTAGTCATTTACAACAATTTTGAAAATGAAGATTGCTTCGTATTGCACTATATTGCTGGGTACAATCCAGTGTGTCTACACCTGCAGTGTTTATGGTAAGTATTATTTGGGTATATTAAGTAATCAAAGCAAAACTACGTTGCTACTACCAACTTTAGCATTTTTCACAAACAAAAAATTAAAAAAAAAGAAAATTTCCGAAATGTACTGACAAAGTTGATTTAATTTACTATTTAGAATATGGCGTCACTGAAAAAGACAAGCAAACCATTATTAACAAACACAATGAATTAAGAATATTGATCGCTAACGGGAAGGTTCCAGGACAACCAAGAGGAACCAATCTAAAGAGAATGGTAAGAGAATAATGGGTGAAAATTTACCTTAAAAATCACAAATATATTCTTACACGGTATTTACTTGATCACTATACAGCATCGACGAGAAGAAAATGTTAAGTAGTTTATAAATTTTATCTATTTGTGACAGATTAACGACTTTATTAACTCCATAACAACCGTAACAAATATTTTATTCACTTGTGAATTATTTTTTTTAAATCTACTATTTTTACATCACTGCACCTTGGTTAGGAAACTGTTATTATTAAAATACGCCAACAAATTATTAATCTTTAAATTAATATTGCAATTCTTTAAACCAGTGAAGTTGAGACTGATGGCACTACCGACTGGAATAGACACTTGCTCCGAAATGTTAGAAACAATTTTCAATAGAAGAAACTTGTAACTTATCTTCTGATGTTTGGTTAATTATGTTAGCTATTACCACCTCAGGACGCCCTTCGCCTAATATATATTTTTTTGATATTTCATTTTATTTTCAATTGGCTGCTCTATATATAGCCTTCCGCAACAGAATCAGCGCCATCCGCCATGTCTTTGTAATACTGACAAATCAGCATCTGCTTCAGCAAGTAAAGTAGCCGAAAATCTTCGAAAACCGTGCCCAATACTCGTACATTTTCAATTCCAAGAAACTGCTATCTTTTGTGGCATCTTAGAGAATGTATTAAAACCTACAGGCTGGACTGTGTAGTTTTGATTTTTATAGGTTAAAAAGATTCGTCGATGTGGTATATTTCTTGGCCTCGGTTCCATATATTTTCCAAATACATCAATTACATGTATAACATTACTTCCATTGACAACAGTGAATATTCTTTGTTTATAAGTCTTAGTATCTGGAATTGTGACAACCAATACACTTCCTCTGTCTTCAATATCATCGATAGACATAGCTACAAATTCCCCAAGTCTACAACCTCCAGAAACTCGCATAATTAAAACTACTTTTAGCAATAAATAACTTTTTGGCTCATTGATTTATGCTTTAAAAAGGCGTTCACCTGGTGAAATCTACAAAAAGTAAAACTACATACTTATGTACCAAATATATTTTTTGTTTTTCTTTTTGTACAGATGTGGATAGAAATGAGGAATTACCTGCTAATGCCCACATTTTCTTTATAGACATTTTCTCAAGCTGCAAATAAAACCATAATAATGATTTCACACTTTTTGATTTTTCAGATATAAGCCATGGTTGTTTTGTCATTTACACCACTTGTTTGCTTTTTGTTGCGCCATTCGCAAAAATTAATGTATACTCTTTTCATAAAGTAACTTGGATTTCTCCGGAATTACTTTGCATAAAGTCACTTGCGCTTCTGTAATATATCGTCCGGTACACAATCTGATAATATCGAATCTTGTTCCTTTACTTCCAGATACTTTTACTTTCAAACAATTCAAAACAATAATATTGAACGTTGACATGAATCACACCTGAATTGAACTAATAAACAATTAGTTGCTATAGTGTATCCAGGCATCTTATACAATCTCACAGATCACTGAGTTAACTTATTTGTTCTAAATTAGCGAGTTAAATATCAATAATCTGTCACAACTGGTTAGTTAAATTAATTTATTCACTAGAATTACTTTTTTCTCATGTATAAATATTCATTTCATTAACTTGGTGTATAAATATCTATTAAGTAGCTAACAAAATATAATTTTACGAACAAATTTGACCTAGTCCTACATTACTTTTAGGTTTGGGATGATTACTTAGCAGGGCAAGCTCAAAATATTGCAAACACCTGTGACTACAACCACAAAGAAGTCAGTGACAGTAAGTGAAATCAATTATATTACACAAGCGCTATTCGCTAATCAAGTAGTTATTAACACAGATTGCTAGATAAATCAATTCAAAAACGTATAAGCTAGCACAGGTCTATTTTTTAAGGCAGATGGTCAGTGGGACAAAATCTCTATCGCCAACCTACTAATAAAATTGAAAAAGGAGCTGATTGGAACGCAGCCGTACAGTACTGGTTTGATGAACATACCAAATATCATTATACAAGAAAATATGTGTTTGATGAAAACACAGCACATTACACCCAAGTAAGTTCCGAAATGTTAAACATTTACCACCAAGTTTAAACTGCACTATTTAATGCGATTAAAAATAGGTAATAACAAATTTGAAGTCACAAGTAAATATTATTTTGTATAAATATGTTTTAATTAGATAATGATTCTCAAACTCACAGCATTAATACATAGATAAGTGATTGCATGTGTAGATTTAAATTCTTGTTTATTGCAAACTCGCAATCCGTAACGCTCGTGGTCTGCTCGTCGATGTTAGCATAGGCGTGCCTTGTAGCATGTTTGTAGGTTACCAGGTGAAATAGACATAAATACTAGAGTAAAATCAGTGCTTCTCAACAATGCTTTATTAAAAAGTGAAGATATTTATTTTCATGTCCATATTTCAACATTCAATTCAATTTTGCAACAGGCCTACTTTGATTTCTTGCTTGATTTTAGATTTTTCTCAAAGTAGGCTTCCGAAGACATATAATTTTGCACATGATAATAATATATCTCTACCCCTCATTCTAATCACGGAGATTAGCTCAGAAGTCGGAGGCCTTGTGAGGAAAAGGGAGCGGCATATTTTTATTAAACAGGCCGCATTTGCGCCCAGGATCGACTTACGTTGGTAGGCCCTAACAACCATTCAGTGCACTAATGAGGGATACCTGGAAAACCTCATTAATTAGAGGGAAGGTCCAATGCCAACCGGTATCATTTTCTTACATTGATGCAAGCCAACGTTCTTCTACCCTATGGTGCCAATCCTCTCCACGAATATAGCTGATCTACGGTCTACCGGCCGCAGGATTCGAACCTGCGGCGGGTGGCAAACACGATTCAAGTATTGACGCCTTAAACCGCTCCGCCATCACTCAACACAATACATATGCTCAATTTTTCGTTTTGAATAACTTTTTTTTAATAACATTTTATCGTAATCAATAGAGAAAGGGTGCTGCTAACGAGAACATTTCTCAATCAAGCAAAAAATCACAGTAGACCTAGGATTGAAATTTTGCATGGTTTCAATTTATCAATTTTACCCTATTTCATACTACTAGTGAAAAAATTTAGAGTTGTTTAGTTACCAAAGCTTACTTGATTTTACTGTATTAGAACATTACAACCAAGTTAGAAGAGAAAAATAAAATATTTTTAATTAGGTGGTTTGGGCCAATACAACAAACGTAGGATGTGGCTACACTTACTATCCTATAGAAAATAGATATGATAAATTATACGTATGCAACTATGGACCCTCGTATGTATACAATTATTATTTGTATTACTTGTATTTTTATATAAAATCTTTGTTTTTCAGAGGCAATGTCGATGGCGCGACTATATACATCGTAGGAGATTCCGGATGTAATAACTTGTGTTAATCCCTATTAAGAAAATACCAATTACTGAAATATTCATGTAATAATCTGAATTTATAAAATAAAAAGGAGTTAAATATACAAGGTACCCGAAATATAACTGTCTTTATTCTGCTGTAGAGCGCGAACGCTGTGCAGTGTTGTTGAATGTGTCAATTCTAAATATCCGCTTGCGTTCTAAAAAAGGTCCGATTTTACCCAATATTATCCGCTCACTGAAATTAAGTGAAAATGCATCTAGCATTAAATTTTTCAAATACATAGATATATGTTAGAGCCGTGGTTGGAAATTAGAATAGAATATAATAGAGAGTAAACCAGTGCAGCCACAACAATATTCACACACGCCAAAATTCGCTTATAGTTATTTTTTATGCCATGTTACTAAAGTTTCCAAAGTATCCGAAAAAATCCGAAATATGGTAGGATCCGAAAAAGGTTAGAAGTATAAAAAAAGTCCAAAAATCGGACTTTTATCCGCCAATTAACAACTGCGACTATGTAACTTTATACACCTAAGAGCCGGTATTATAATCAGACCTATGATTGAACATTCAGGTTAGCGTAACCGATGACAGTTGAGTTACGATAACTGGGTGGGCATAACTGACGAATATTATGATGATGAATATTAACAAACAAAAAGAAATATATATTATTACCTAATATTATTAATAATTCATATATGAATAGGAGAAAGGCACAATGACAAAAGTTAGGTACCTAGTTTTTAATTATTGGTAATAATTTAGATTCTATAAAGAGTAGGTATAAATAATACATTTTATCTTTTTTAAATAGTATTTTTATTAGATAGTTGTGTTTTTGACAATAATTTCTAATGGATTACAGTAACATTGATATGATGCATCCTATACTATCCTCCTATAATTATAATATATTGCAACATGGACTCCACTAAGGCGTAGTAAATTGTAATTAGCAGAGTAGCACAGATCACATGCCTAAAGGTACATTTTTGATTACCCACGTAAACTGTGTATAAATATTGAATATGTGCATCCAGGTTTTACTAGTTTTTGATCCTGATGAAGTTTTCTGCTCTTCATTTTTACATTCTGCTTTCACTCTGCATGAATCTAAAATAATTTAAATAATTGTATCAATAAGTTAATATGAAATATTTCACTTACCTACCACCACTGTTGGGGATTTGTTTGCGGTCCATACACTAAAGAGTTGGCAATTTCGTAACACAGTTATTTTGAATTTTATTGTAATTGTATTTTTATTTTTGAAATGTATATATAGAAAAACGTCGTTTTAGACATTTTTTTCATAATTGTTT
>CM046726.1:866177-906441 GCA_025584915.1 Monochamus saltuarius | reverse complement strand
ATCGAATTGAAGTGATATCATTTGTTTTGTCATCCATTCATGCCATAAACTTCAACTGACGATGCCAAAACAGTGGAATGGCGTTCGAATATTCCAAATTTCATTCCAAGACTTGTTATGATTTTTAACTTAACGAAAATGCTTAATAGATTTTCAGTGAACAGTTTATTTCACAAATCAATAATGCTCGTATCAAGTACACTTATATAGATGTTAAACACAAAATTACAAATATAGTGGCATTCATTAATAATTACATATTTTGTCAGGTATTCAATTTAAATGTCCCGCTTTAGCCCAGGTGGGCGGGGTCTTAATTCACAGGATGTGACCGCTGTTTTTCCGATATGTAAAAATATTCCCTAAATGTATAATTAATAAATGAAAGTAACCAATTTATTTAGATATTTAGTTTAAAATATTAAGTTATATTCTCAAAATATAAGAGTATGGTTAATTTGTATAAATCTATTAAAAGAGTAATTGCATTATTCATTTCATTCTTGAAATTTATTACAATTTTTAGTACCATACACGCTAAAATAATTGACAACGCAGCTGGTGGAGGATCTGACCTTTCAGAAAGTAAATTGTAACCATCCCCTTAGATGTAATAACGTTGCTCTTAAATTCCTATTGAAGACAGGGACAAGCAGCAATTTGACACAGTAACTTATTACTTAAAATATGTTGCAACTAAACTTGCGCGGTACAGGGCAGGAGAAGTAATTGGTAATGCAATGCGTTGCTTTGTACGGTCGCTTTCGCAAGTCGAGCCGCTTAGGCCGAGCAGGAAGTAGCAAACCAGTTACATCTCACCTTTGTGTAGCATTTTCTATTTTTGCTGATATATTATGAACATGTTCAGACGAAGAATATTCTCTCTAAATATGGTCCAAGTAGTAATTTTCCTACACACCAGAGTCAGGCTCATCGCGTATTCTAGCTGTCATGTTTATATGATAATAAACAACTGTCCAACCCTTTCGACATTGTAAATGCCTTTGGTGAATATTTCAATAGCGTTTTTATTCTCGTCCAATAGACCCATCTAGATTTTCTACAAGTGGTAGAGTGTCATTGCCTATCTTCATTTCATCTGTTAAAGAAGAAGAGGTTTTATCTAGTCTTAGAAGAGCTAGAGACTTTCACAATGGGTGTCGATGGTATCCCAAGTTTCATCCTAAAATATTGTGCATATCCATTTGTTCAGCCTTTGTGTATTTTATTCAATTCTATTCTAAAACATTCCACATTTCCGTCTTTTGGAAAAAGTATATGTGTCCAATATTTAAAAGGAAACCATAGTGATATTTTGTTTTTACTCCTTATCTCCCAGATATTGTTTCTTGTGAAAAATTGCTTTTGCCGATGACTAAATTATTCTCTTCAATAAATTCTATTTCAGATTGTGATCATCTTCAACTCTGTATGGATCGTATGTTGTCATGGTGTGAGTTAAATAATACTTCTAAATGTAAAACAATGTCCTTCACTGAACAACCAATTTTATAATTTATAATTATAACATGAATATGACATAAGTCGGGTTTCTTTATTCAAGCATTTAGGTATTACATTTGACAGCAAACTTACTTTCATCGAGTATATTAATAATGTTGTGTGTTGTGCATTTCGAACTTATGGTTTTATATACCGTAACTGTAAAGATTTTACAAATACACGCACATTTAAAATTTTATTTGGCTGTCTAGTTAGATCACAAATGAAATACGGATCTATAATATGGTGTCCAATTTATAATATAAATCGTTAAAGGTTGGAGCCCATTCAAAGACGTTTTTTAACGTTTTTAGCTCTTTTGCAAGATGGTGTTTATCCCCAAGGTTTTAATCATAGTGATCTTCTGAATCGTTTTGACATGGATTCACTGGAGATACGTCGTAATGTCTCATTAATTCGTTATTTGTATGATATTCTAAATAATAAAATTGACTGTTCGGTTTTGTTGAGTAAAATCTCATTTTGAGTATCACGTGGTAACTCAAGATAGCAAACTTTATTTTACTTTGGTATTTCTAGGAGCAATATGTTGGCTAAATCTCCAATATATTTGATGTGTTGGAAAGGACTGCGATATTTTTAATGATACTTTATACAATTTGTAAACATGTGCTTCGCTTAGGATACGTTGTTTTTAATTTGTATTTTTTAAGTCTTTTATTGCATACTTATTACTCTGTAGTACATATTCCTGTGATTGGGTCCTGTGATCAGGTCTGTTTCATAATTTTCTTGTAAATATTGATACACTGTTCATCTCATCTGTCTAGATAGTGATTTAAAAATTCTACGCTGTATTTTCGTGGAAAATTAAATTTTAGGTCCATTTCCGGAAAATAACGTTCTAATTCGAACGGGAAATGGACGCAATAGCAAAGAAAAAGCATAAAGTTTTATAAACGGTTGATTTTTCTCGTTGCTCATACAAAATATGCCACACATTGGGACTTTTAAAACACAGATTATAAGCGTCAAATAATATGTCGTTTTATATAATTTTAGAACAGACCCTTGCCAAATATAATTTTTCATTAGAGGGAAGAGGAAAAATAACAGACCCGCCTACATTATCCTAAGTCTGACTTGATTCATATAGAAAAATGCGAGTGTAAGATTTACCACCTCTCTCTTTCAGTTTATACTTCTGATAGAATATCAGGAAAACAAAACCAGGTAAGCGAATTAATATTTTTATCACTGTATATAAATACCGCATTAACATTAATGTGTTGTTTTAAAATATCTAGAATTATACAGTGAGCGGCAAAAGTGTGGAAAATTATTCTCTTTATTTCTTCGACTCATGACGTCATTCCTTGTGTTGTTTTTGTGGTAATCAGTTGATGTGGCCTTAGTTTTAGCATTTTTATCGAAATACATATGTACAGGGAATTATAAATGCGAGCTAAGTTTCTTACAGGTAATAATACGTACCTACCTAATAAACAAAAAATAAATAAATCTGTGTTTGCTTGTGAATTTGCTTTAAATTGTTCGTCTTCTCTCCAACAATGCTCCCACATATGTATGAGAGCTCATCCAGAAAAAACTTATAACACGTGTTTCTAAAGTTCACAGATAATCTTTATACAAATTTGAGCCCCAATCAAAACCTTCTATGTACACGGTTTCAATTTTATGACGCCCAGTACAGTGATCTTGAAAGCAGTAATATATGCAGGATGGCTTAAATTAGGAAAGTTGCACATTTTTATATTTTTCCATTTTCTAAAAAATGAATGTGATATTTTGTGTAGCTCTTGAAAGACTGGCTGAAAAAGTGCTTTTTTCATAACTTATTTATTCTTAAAGTAAACGTTATGAAATTCGGTACTCTTATATTGTTCCCCATAAGCTTTCCAATGAAAGTGGAAATAAATTCTGCGCTTACTAGATTCACAAACTTTCATAGACAACCTTTGATTTTCTTACCACCGCAGAGAGCCAAAAGACGAATTTCCACCTCCATTGGAAAGCTTATGTCATGACATTTAGATACTTCAAAAGTAAAAAGTTACGAAAGAAAATGCGCTTTTCCAGTTTTCAGTCGTTATTTCAGGAACTACACAAGTATAACGTATTTCATTCTAAAATTTAAAGGCATGAAAATGCGCAACTTTTTCCTAATTTCGATGAACTTAAAACAAATTAATATGTTTTTTTGTAAACTAGAAGATCTTGTATCTCAAGGAAGAAGAATTTCCAGTAAAATTTTGTATTTTTTATTTCCTGACGTAAAATCAGCCATTAAAGTTTGATAGTATTCTCAACTCAATTTAATATATATGTGAGATTATTGCTACTCAATTATTTTACAGTGGTGCGTTTAACCGTCCTAATTAATAAATTGTTTGCATATTCGAGGTCGGTGCTATGAAAGGCGCCCTGTAGATATTGCTGTAGCTCTTGCAAATACGTTGTTTTACGTCAAAATCGTTGTTACATCGACGTTTAGAGATTTGGCCGATGTCCGGACGAAATATGTTTTGCGACTCGCGCTTTAGCAGGAGGTGGATATTTTAATTGGTTCGCCCGCAACTGATTAATTTTATTGACTTCTCTTATCATAGGTGGTCGGAATTAAAGGCTGTGCGTAATCATGGGAGATAAAGCGATGGCATGTCACACGTTGTGCTGGTGTGTTTACAGATCACGAGCAAATAAGTGCGAAAACAAAATAAGTAATAACTTTTCCTACACTAAGAAACTTGTTGTTTTGCATCTATTCATTTGCTACTATGTCCAGTCTTTTATTTTCTATATACTTTATACATGTGACGATAGCATGATTTACCAATAAATAATGATTAAGAAGTCTATTTTTATTCTACAGTTGTCCTTTTTTGTAAGGGCATTTTAATATAAAATTGTTTGTATGCACCTAGCATTTTAGTTGTAATAGTTTACGCCTAGAAGTGCCAGTACCTCAATGTAATATACAGGGAGTTAGAGGTTGGACTACCATAAATTTAACACACGATAGTACATCAAAATGAAAAACCTTATGTGAGATGGATTCCAATCTCAACTATTTTTGAGAAAAAATTCAGTTAATTAAGGGTCTTACTATAATTTTCTGCATTAAATGATCGTCCTCGTCCTCTTCTTTCAATCTATTTATATTTAGTTTTAATAAATCGTTAATATCATTCAATAAAGTCCGCGAGAAGTACAGTGACTACAGGTCAGTTGGAATCTGAATTGTGAAGTGTGTCGCTTGTTGTAAATTCTTTTACATACCACTATTTCTTTAATTTTTCATTGTTTGTTGAAATGTCGTTGCCCCCAACGGCGGCTGTCTAATAGAGACATTCGTATCTTAATGTCTTCTTGATATTGGCAGTGTCCAAGAATTTTGTATTTTTTATATATATTTTTAGGTATTAACAATATTATGTGAAACTAACTACTCTGTGGACTAAAGCCCTAACCAGCGTTGAATTACAACCACAATATGCCCATATATTCTTTATTATTAGCTTTTGTAACATTTTTACTGTATTAGAAAGATATTTTAAGCTAATATACAGGGTGTTAGGTAAACATGCGGCAAAAATTCAAGGGATTATTCCTTGATCTATTCTAAGAATATTTTGTCCTATGATGATTTCTGAAAAACTCCTTTGTTTCGAAGATACAGGGTGAACAAAATTTGCGACAGTAACATTTTATTATCAAAAAGTACATGTAAAATTGCTCAATCTACAATAAATGTTCGAAATGACTTCCTCCAGCCTGGATACATTGGCGTACGCCATACTTTTATTTACATTAATGATATCAACAAATATCGAATATGGTTGTTTTCAGAAACCATCATAGGACCAAATATTCTTAGAATACGCCAAGGAATAACCCCTTGAATTTTTGCCGCATATTTACCTATTATCAAATCTCCTACAATTCCTATCAATGAAGTCATATGTATGTTCTCCGATACCAAACATCTAGGTATGCTAATGAACAATTTCACAGACAAAGTTTTATTCAATAATTATCTAAAACAATTAATCTAGCTAAATTTAGCGTACCCTATTTATTTTAAGAACGGTTGAATTATGTCGTTGTACTATTTAACCTTTTGTTCATTTATTTATACTTTATCTTTCTTATATTGAAGTTATGGCAGTCAAACCTCTAACATCCCGTATAATGGCCTCAAGTGAATCCTGTATCAAAATTTTCTGGGAGAGGGAGCACCTTTTAACACTTGTTCATCCCTCTAGCTCTGAGGTTCTGCAACTGCTACAGCGATAGCTACGCTTCTGGCGATTCAACACCTTCTCTCAGTGTAGTTTGCGCAACACGCCGACGACCGACGAGATTGAAACGTGAACAGCTCTGCGGCCAACATATCGGCAAAATTAGAACCGACCGGCCATACAGCGCACGGCTTCCCTATAAATAGAATTTTCTCATCGTTGGCCGGCGCACCGTTTGTGGGTCGAAGCACCTGTTGTTGCTTTATATTATAATGCAAGGGTTATTTGAATTTTCGTCGATAGAAAAATTGCCGCTCGCAAAGGTTTGGATTTAGAAACCACTAGCTGTTTTCCGCGTCAAATTGTGGCGAGTTTCAGAACCTTTAGCAGAATTTAGTCAAGTTTGTTTATACAGGGTGTTTCAAAAAGTCATATAGCAATATCGCCAGGGCTAGTAAAATCGCTATATGTCTGTTTGAAACACCCTGTATGTAACATAGTCTAGGAATAAAGATTAATTTATACATACAGAGAAATATAGGGTCTCAAAAGTCCTAAATTCCTGTTCTTCCAGTGTGTTACTATTATCAGTTTATCTTCTTTTGCATGTAAGGGATATCGGGGCATGCTAGAATAGTTTTGTCCATGCAAATATAAGTTTACGGTATTTAACAATTAAATGACAAAAAGTAGGTTGGTCATGGATAATGCAAATCTTAAATGATGAACAAAAAGTAGTTAAGCATGATCCCCTCCAGAAATAAAACTAAACAATGTGAAATTGTTGTTGTTACATCTTTTCTGATAACTGTAACTAATTTCTTATTTTACATATTGTATAATGCATTGTAATTCAGAAATTGCCTGACTTTATATTGTTTCCATAAACATGCAAAGGTTTGATCTTTGATCTATGACCGGATTAGAAATGAAACTAAGCTAATTCAATTCAATTTTTCTACAATTTCTATCAATGAATTAGTATGTTTGTTCTTCGACAGCTAATTACCAGGATTCTAGTAGAGACATTCTATGGTAAAGAATGTTTTACAATGCTATAAGTGTAAATAATATTCTCAGAGGTATTTAGTTGGTTTTTTTCTAAACGTCCAAACATAAGCTTATCCCTGTCCAGAAATGTGAAAGTATGCAAAATGCTCCGTAGACAAAAGCCTCATAATTTTTCTTAATGCCGCTATTAGTCTTCATGATACAGCTGCTTGTAGAAAAAGGACTGATCGAATCTATCATTGAAGAAGTTGAAAGATCTTAGGGCTGGTTTATCAAGTTTGACTGTAATTTAATGAACTCTTGTTTGGTTTCTAAACTATGAGACATTTGTTTGGTTGTTGTAAAGGGATTCAATTAAATCTAATTCAAACTTGCTTTGATAAGCCAACTATTAACAGTCACAATATCATTGTTAGTTACTATTGTTAATAATTTTGCAAGCTACATTACCAGATAAGTTAAAGTAAACTGACGTTTGTCCACAAATGTTGACCATTGTCGGTAATCATGGGGAATAAAACGAAAGGAAGCTGAACTCGACCATATGGCTGTCTCACCGAAAACTCTTTGGAGAATTTCGGCTAGTCGCATCAAATAAATAGTACAGTAGAATAAGTCAAAGCGTATAGAGAACGATATATGCGACTGATTTTGAAAAAGGCCGTGATTAGCTGGGCACAGAACGGTCCGCGATGCGCCTAGACCGCGACCGCATAGTGTGTTCTCTTCTTAATGCGATCATATTTTAATAAATACCATTAGAAAGGATGGCAAGTCGGAACACGCTCTTATTGCAGCACTACATTATTTGCGTGTGCATTTCTGAAACTACGAGCTGTTGGACTAAAAATAAAATCGTTTGATCTTTACCGACTAGAGATAGATAACATCTAGCTAGTTATATATATTCGCTACAAGAATTCAGACGACTTACGTCATACGAACAAATGAATAATTCATTATATTTTCATCAAAATATTTAAGACACTGCAACTAAAAGTTTGCATTATATATTGCACTAAATTGCAAAAATGATTGCTTTTAACGCGACCAAATGTCGAAAATTACGTTGACAATAAAAACAAATATGTAACGTCAACCGTGACGTAAGACGTCTGAATTCTTGACGCGAGTATAGCAGGGAAATTTGGTTCAAAAGATAAAACATGTATAACTTTGCTATATAGCAGTGTTATGTAGGAAGTGAGACAAACTGATGGGTAGTGGAGGTCTCTGGAGCCTGAAATGTATGCGCGATTTATTAATTCGATTCGAGTGATTCTGCTGGTCTATCTATGCTGCGATTTTGACACTTGACAAGTAAGCAAAATAAAGAGAAAATAACTTCTTACATGATACAGATACAATTCACGACTGGACCTTATATATCTAACTAGAATGTAACTATCTTATAGGTTACATTTTCAGCTAGCAATGGTAAAATGTAGTTATACATATATGTCAAAAGTCTTGGACCCCCTGTATATAAAATGATTCGATTAAACCTTTCTTAATGTGGTAAAAAGTACATGTACTTAGGGAACAAAAAGACAATAACATATTCAGATCATGAACCTTTCCTTTATTACCAATATTTTTACGAATCTGGTCAGTTTGGCAGTGTATTCAGCCAAGTGTTCTTTTAATTTTTGTACATTTTGATGCCAGGACGTGAAATTTCTGCGTTTCCCGAGCAAGAATGACTGCTTTAGATGATGCAGGCTATTCTAATCATCAGATATTGAACATGTTGGGCATTCCTAGATCATCTGTTGTACGAATAGTACACATATATGAAGAACTTGATACAGTGGAAAACAGACTACGTAGTGGACGTCCTCGAGTATCTAATGAAAGAGAGATCGGTATTTGGTGCAATATGCCCGAAGACACCGCACATCTTCAGCTTCAGTTCTCAGAGCTCACTTTCAAGGTACGTTTCGCCGTGTTATATCAACATCTGCTATTCGAAGACAACTCCACAACGCAAATTTACGTACTAGAAGACAATTAAGGGTCCCCACTCTATTTCCAAGGCATCGTGCTATCCGTTTCCAGTGGGCGCGAGAGCATAGGGGTTGGGTTTACGCCAGTTGGGGTGGATCTTATTTACAGATGAAACCGGAATTGCGCTGGTTACTAATGACAATCGACACAGAGTCTGGAGAGAACCGGGTTGTCAACAGCGACTTAATTTTCCCCGTGAAGTTGCTACGTATGAAGGGAGTACCGTAATGTTTTGATAATGTACAACCGCCGCACTCCATTAATTCGGATACCACAGAATATGAGCAGTCAAATTGACAAAAATATTTCTTTAACAAGAATGAGGGGTCCAAGACCTTGACGTTGTGTGTATGTGGAGTAGCGAGTAGCTAGTTACCAAAGAAATAGCCTTTAATCTTCAAAGTTAAAGTAGTTGCAACTTTAATAATTGCTCGTGCATCTCTGCAGTGGAGCTGTACGCTGCACCGACTAGAAATTCGCAGAGGAATTTTGCAAGGCTGTTAACAATCCGAGCCCCACAGGTTGCAATTACTAATCATAACAATAACTCGTACGCGAAACTGGAGATGACCTAGAATGCTGACGCCTGAATAGTGTACATGGTACGATGGGTTACGGAATGATTCGCTGGAGAATGCCGTCAATGAACTGCAAGATGTGTAATTCAAATATTTTTGAATTTGTGTCCGCCTAATAAACCTGTGAAATTAATGGCCCAAACTAATTTCACCAGAGCAGGAAAATAGGTACAGCTGTAAAACTGCGTACATTCCTGAAATTCTTCGTTCTGGTCGACCTTCTGGCTTTGTTGTTCGGCTCAGTAAATACACACACGCATACAATGTTGTCTTAGGATACGCTTACACGTACCTGTGTAAATGGACTCCGCAGTTTTTCAAAGGTCGCGTTTATGTTAACAAATGCCAAAGAACAGTGAACATTTGTTGTATTGCAATGATGTTTTTCAGTTTTTCTTTCCTAACCGCAACGAAATATACATATAAAAGTTCTGCGAAAGATACAGTGCGTTCCACTTTTTGCAGCACATCCTCGTGTTTTAGAACGCACGGATCAATTTTAGAGAATGAGGTACCGAGTATCGAAATTTTTATTTCTATTTACCTCAATTTCAGGACTTATTGTGTCAAAGTATTAGAAAAAGGATTTTTAAAAGAAAATAGCGGATACCTTACTTGAATTGTACGTGTCCTCTTTGCTAATACCACAGAATAAAGGAACTACTCCTTTATTCTGTGCTAATACCAAAATTTTATTCCGATTATACACTTTACAGTGGGTGTTTGAATTAAAAATGCAATTCTTAAAAATAGATATTTTATAGACTCTTTAAAACTAGTAATCTATTTAAGATTGATCCATGAGTTTACTTGAATTGTAAGAAAATATATTTAAAAATATGTAGTCAATTTTGAGAAATTTTGAATCTTAGTTAAAAACAGTTAATGGTCAATTATTTTTGTTCTTTGCACATTCTAATACATTTGTTTATGTAAATTATAAATAGAGAAAGGAAATTATCTTTAAGAAGAAAATCAACCTGAATTGCTCCATTCTGTTCTTTTTTGGTAGGTGCTTATTTTATATTAGAATACTTAATATTTTAGTACCATCGTAAAAGAATGTTAGAAATCAAATCGCAAATTATGTTATTTCTATAATAAAATTTCTATGAATGCTCCTATATCTAGTACATGATTTTTTTTTAATATAGGGCCAGCGATAGATATACCATACAGATAAACTTACTGAATCGATTTAATCACAGCTCTATAAATAGTAATGCAGATTCTTTACAAATCCTGAATATGTATTCATTTAATCCCAGAGGATTAGTGATTTATTTGCAATGCTTATATTTAGACTAAATCAATAGATCAGAATGACTTTATCAAAAATAAAAATATAGTACTTATAGTAGAATTGGTAAAGGGTGAGCGGCAGTAGGTATTATTTGATGATGGAAAATAAAATTCATCTTAACAACTTAGTGATCAAATTGGTCGATGGAACATGGAATCCATTTCTATATTCATGTAAAGACAAAGTTTATAATCTTTAGTGGCGGCTTTAAATGTCAAAATCTTTAATTATTTTTATTCATAATAACTATTTAAACATTTAGGCAACCAACTTTTCGAGTATATTCAAATATGAGGACACTTACTTGGTTAATATCATAGACTTGAAAACTATAGGGTCTATGGTCACGGGCGTAGCCAGGATTTAGTTTTGGGAGAGGGGGTTTGGTTTGAAGTAAATAAGACAACAAAAATATACTTACATGAAATTTAATATCTATATATTTATCGGCAAAATTACGACATAGGTATTTATAATGAAAGTTCTTAACTTTAAATGAAATGGTTAAATTAATTTCGTTCCTCTGCGCTAAATCTAAAACCATTAAAGAAGAAATCTTCGGCTTTTTCTTTTAAATATATCCACTACTTCATCTGCATGAATTTCTGTTTCATAGTGAATGTTCATGAGAGCCAAACCATTAAGTCTGTTTTCACTTGTAGTGTTTCGTAGATAGTTTTTCAGTCTCCTTAGGCTGGTGAAAGACCTTTCTGGGGTAGCAGTGGATACAGGAATGGTAGCCAAGATTTGTAGTAATGTGTAAATATTAGGATATAGGTTTTTATCGCACATATCTAGGCTGGATCCCCAAAACCCCCCTTGGCTACGCCCGTGTCTATGGTTGAAGCATTAACTTTTTAAAAATATATATATATTCAGTTGTGAAAATGGCTTGTGGATTTTTCAATAAAACTTGATATGTTCTTCCTCTCTTTTATATAAATAACAGTTTTTTGTTGACTGATAAAATAGTATAGTTATTTCTAAAACTTCGTTCGCAGATGACGTCATTATCAGGGGCGGACTTAGGACGCTTGTTTGTAGAAACCGACGTGCAAACCGCAAACATACACCTACATAGTTAAAATCAACATCTTACCTTGCACTGGTAATTTATTATATCTAACATTATTCATATTAACTTTATTAGTTTACAAAACATCTATCTAACTTGTAGTATTGGAATAAAATTGAATAACCAGCAATTGCTGTAACTGTTCAGGTGTTAGACTGTGGCGTTTGTCGCTAATAATCAAGTAGCATCACTTGAGTGTAGTCGCTATAGAAAACTTTTATGCCGTCAAAATGAATGTTTTAGTAATGACATTAGGCTTGTTTTTGCAGCAGTTGAAAACGGTTTGGAAACTGTCAGAAATATTCGACCAGTTAAGTTGAGAACGCGTTATCATTGAATTTGATGCAATAAATAGTTGGACGGACATTTCTGATAGTTTCCAAACAGTTTTCAACTGCTGCTAAAACAAACCTATTGCTTCTAACTATGTATCCCAATGTATGGTTATATTACAACTGTTTTGTTTTACGTTTTACTGTAAGTCTAAACATGTCTAAATAAAAACAACAAATAAATTCGAGTGGTAATTTATTTCATTTAAAAATCTACGTGTATAATATTTATAATCTTTAACGCTTTATATTCCTTTAAAAGAAACCATGGGAAATAATTTCCCAATTTCTTATGGGAAATAACAACACTGGGAATGGTCAAGAATATAGATTTGCATTTTCTCATGAGAATTTACGTCACTTTCCGAGGAATCTGTTCCACTAAACTCTAGAATCGAGAAGCTGCAGCTAAATAAATGGGAAGTTTCTGTCGATTAGCTGGCATTAATAAGATTAAATTTATTTTAATTTGAATAAAGTATATTTAAATATTAAGGTCGTTGCTAAGTCCGCACCTGAGATCTGCGAACTAAGTGCAGGCTTTAGGTGGAACTCATAGTCAGCACTCCACTTAAGTGTGACTTCATTTAAGGTATACTTAAATAAGATGCCTTTCAATATTTTGTTTCATATCTAAACTTAACGGAAACTTATTAAAGTGTGGTACGAAACTATTAGTAAGCTGCTACCCTTCATTTTTATCTTGTAAATTGTAGAGCTAAGTGCAGTGCCGGTTTTAACATTACCAGCGCCCTGGGCGAGATTTCTACGGCGCACAGTGGCCCAAATGACTGTACACCCATTAGGGTTGGGCCGTTTGAACGGATTTTTTTAAATGTTTGTCATAAAATTCCCTATCGATCCCTCTTTCTCAATTTTCGCTTTGGGTCTTCATTTTCGCAGAATTTGACTCCAAAAATGGGTTTGCATTTAAAAACTAGATTTTTCGCACAAAAATGACCATACTGAACACGAGATTGAGATTTTGCCCGACGTTTCTTATGGGGGAATGCTCGTCTTGGAATGGCCTACAAGACTATCCACTTAGATTTCGGGGAGAAATTTTCCGTTGCCCTTAAAATGGCCACAATCATTCAAAAATTTTCACATATCATAAATCGTTCTACTGAAAACTGGGAAAGTATTGGAAAAAATGTCATCTCACAGTATTTCTACACATTCGAGGAATTCGCAAACATTTTTCGAGAATTTTTGGACATATTTTTGGACATTCGCCAAAATGGCCACATACAGATTTTCCAAATTTTCCCGTAATTCTGAAAAAGGTCAGAAAGGTTCCATAAATGATTTTGAACACTTTTTGGGAATTCAATTTTTGACAAAAGTGGTCATTTTGGATACAATAGTTCTTTGTTAATGAGAAATGATTGATTTTTCCTGGAACTGTTGGGATGGAAATGTATGATAGTGAACATTTCTCCCCGAAATCTAAGTGGACAGTCTTGTAGGGCTTTCCAAGACGAGCATTCCCCATAAAAGAGTCCGGCAAAATCTCAATCTCATGTTCCGTAGGATCATTTTTGTGCGAAAAATCTAGTATTTTCCATGCAAACCCATTTTTGGAGTCAAATTCCAAATGAAGACCCAAAGCGAAAATTGAGAAAGAGGGATCGATAGACAATTTTATGACGAACATTTAAAAAAATCAACTCAAACGGCCCAACCCCAAGGGGTGTACAGTAATTTGGGTGGCGCCCCAACTGAATTCAAACCCATACGAAAAAGGAAAGTAATAATAAAATACATAACTATTTATTAAAAGACATAGTTATTTATTATAAAATATAACCGTTTATTATAAAAACTAAAAATGTTTACTTTTCTGGCCTTTCTATCAGCGAATAAGGTTATCAAGGTCGATGTTTCAGTAATTTCGTTTTCAATTGACAAAGTTTGTCAATCTAGATTGAGATATTGTTGATCGAAGATAGGTTTTTATCAGCTTCAGCTTTAAAAACTCCTCTCCCCACTAGCAATCGTTACAGGTATAGTCAATAATATTCGCAATGCTATCCATACATTTGGATAGAATTCTTGTAAGTTGCGATCTTTGATAAAAATTTTCGCTTAATTTAAGTAATTTAAGAAACCTCAAATTATGAGCGATGGTTACAAAGGGGCGCCTGCGGCACCCTTTATCCGGCGCCCTGGGCGATCGCCCAACCGCGCCCTACCCTAACGCCGCTACTGGCTAAGTGCACACTTAACCTTAAGTGTGATCTATGAATTCCACCCTTAGTAATTTCATCTGCCTGTCTTCATATTTGTTTAAAAACCAAATCTTCCTTTTGAAACTTTATTGAACTTAACTGCAATATACTGTACATTCACTAACTTAATAATTATTAACAGCCACACATAATGATACTTGATCCTAAACTGCGCTTCGCAGCGTCCATTAACTTTACATATTTTTTTATTAATTTTATGTTTCTACTGGGGATCTACTGTGTGAAATCAGGTAAGGTGGAGGTTGTTTTGATGATAGGAACTTTGAAATTGAGTCTACAAAGCATCGTTTCGGTAAGAGTGGGTGGCGTGAAAATATCTCGGAGGTATAAAGAATACAATATAAAGTTGGCACATAGATCATGCTATTTTTTAAGATGTAAGGAACCAAAACCCGTAGGTGCAAAGTGAATGCAAATATTGTATTAGTTTTTAAGTGGGACAATTGTATGAAACTCTTCAATCTAGAAGGCAAAGAAAAATCAGTAACTAATTGCTAATATGTATCCAAATCAAGATATGCTTTGATGAGTTTGTAATCTGATTACACTTTTCAATATTATTCATATATAGGGTGTTCTATTTTTAAATAGTAGAACCTTAAGAGTTTTTAGAGGATCTCACTTTGAGACTAAATATACTGATAGAATTTTATTTACATTAATGTTTTAACGAAAAAACCTCTAACAAAAAATCGTGTTGCAACGAAGGACTTAGTGTTCGTTATTTATTTTTGTATGTATTTCCATTTAATTAATTAATAACAATTTTGACTGAATGTTTGAACTGTTTAATTTAGTTATAACTATAACAATGTTTAATAATTAAACAACGGATTTTAATATATTTGACATCTAAACATGATTTTCGGTTTTACTTGTAAACCCCATGTCCAAAAGACAAGAGGGCCTTTTCTGGGTAAAATTGAATGCCTTTTCATATTTTTCGAAAACATTTGAAAAATTTCAAATAGGAAATACTTTTTTACAAAAAGATGTATAGTTACTCCTCTCTCCACCACTGGAATTAATATGCGACGATTTTCGGTGTCAAATTATTTACCGTTAAATACTCTTTCGTTTCAACATGTTGATTTTTTTGTTAGCAATTTTTTCGTTAAAAATAAATATGTAAATAAAAATAAAATTCAACGTCTCAGAAACAAAACGTTTTAAGACATATATTAACTTTTAGTCTCAAAATGACTTTAAAGACTGTTCTAGTCTCGCTATTTAAAAATGAGATAATCTAGATACATCAGTGTTTGAGAACATATGCCATTTTGCAAGATTTCTCAGCCTATGAAAAGTACCTACTGTAGATTTTCGCACTTGAAAGAATCAAAATGTAACTTTAAACTAATTTTTAAAATCATGATATTAAATGGATATCATTATCTTTTCACTTTACATTTACATTTGAATAATATTAATAAAGTTATTTGATTTTAATTTATCTTCAAGATTTTTATTGTGACTATACTATACGTCCTTTCGAGATTGTAAAATGAATAATTTGTTCGTTAAAAGGTTTTTGAAATGCGATAATATTGTTGATAGTCTCATTTTGGACTGATTTTTGACTCAATATCTACTCAGTAGTCGTCAAAGATAACACTAAACGTAATTTGCCATTATTTTATTTTACTGTAGACACAACATAAATAGTTCTGGATCTCATGAAAATGACGTCACAATTTTGTAAAACGTGTAACTCATTGTCATGAGATCATCCACATATTACATCTGATTTCTGGGACATGCTGTGTTAACATCTTATCGAGCTATTTTTGTCTAGTTGTGTTATGCACAATCTCGAAATGTAGCATAAGCATCGTCAATTACAAGGTCAGAGAACTCGGGTGAATCCAGAAAAACTCTCCAATTCAAATAATTTATTAAAACCAAGGCTCAACTATTCCAGATATGAGGTGAGAGTATATCAGAGAGGGAGGGGCTAGGGGTGGTGCGTGCTCTCGGGGACGGGGCTCTCGAAGGGGTAGATAAATAAGGGGTTGAGTGAGTTCGGTGGCTTAAGCGTCCTCGTCGTCGCTACGGCGCCTCCTTCCGGGCCTCCGGCGAAGTTGGCGGCCGCCAGGCCCATGAGGTGCTTTGCTGCCTGTGATCCAGAGAATCCGCGGCCCAATCCCAAGTCCAGGCCTCGCTTGGTGCTGAAAAATTAATGATTTGTTAACGTGGTGGGCATTACCGGTTGATATTAATAGGTTTCACGATTCTGGTTATCTCTGGTTTAACAAGCAAAGGAAACCTCCGTGAACAATAAGTAGTCGATAAATTGACGAATATTAGAACCAAAGAGCTGCTATTACCTAATACTATCTCGGGCCCAAAAGTGTATACGCATTTCACCATAAGGTTGCGCCTCTATCTATAATTTCTCACTCAACGCTTAAAGTCAAGTGAACCTAGGACGGTGTTGTTTTACAAGATGTGATGCGGATTGGTTATTTCAAAGTTGCCACTTTAGAACAGGCGTGTTCCATAACATATCAGGTGCCCTAGCTTTTATTGAGTACACCAGTAACACGGTGTTTCTAAAAGTATTTAATTTAAACCTTGATATTACTTTTAGTATCAAATGTGCCATTTAATATATCTCAGAGATTTGGCAACATCCGTTTACACCGAAAGTGCCTCCAATTTTCATATATCAAGTGGAACGCTCTGTACATTTTTCAATTTTTGGATTCCTCGTGTAATTTTAAAGATATTCGATATTACACGCGCTTATTTTTTGTTACAACTTTTTGTAGTATCTATAGAACGTAGAAAACATCATATTATACCTAAATTTCAATTTCAGTGTTAATACTTTTGACCGGATGCCTATATTGTAAAAACGGTAAGAGATAGGGGAGGTTATATGAAATATCTTTAAAATTGCACGATGTATCAAAATTACATAATATACAGGAGTTCCATTTGAAATAAGAAAGTTGATGGGCAATTCCGGTGTAACTGAACACACCGCGAATTTGCATGCTCAATAAAAGCTAGGACATTTGGTATATGTTTATTTAATAGCAATGGAAAATTTAAGTTTCGGAATTATAGGTACCCGGCTAGTTGAAAATTGAAGGCGCGTGACCATGGGAGTCCATAGAAAATTTGTCAGGGGACATAGTTGCAAGTTCTAAAAACTAATAGGAAATATTTTTATTTGATGACGAAATTGCCAGGAAGGTAAAGATAAAGAAAAACATGAAAAGTAATTCATAAGAATAACAAATTAATCAAAAGTGCCTGTTTCTTGTAAAAATGTTGCTTTTAGCGGATATGGCACTTCCATACCGAAATTCTATATTATGTAGGTACTACAAACAGTCGTAGCAAACTATAAACGTGTGCACTTTTCCACGCTCCACGCCACTGAATATTTAAAAATTTCCGATTCTCAGGATTATGCCAAATACAATTATTTTCCTACTTGACAAATTCTATGACTTACCATTCACGTATTATGATATAAAAGAACCAATTTCATTTAAAATAAAACAGACTTTTATTTTAAATTAATGTGTAGAACATATCCCTAAAGTAGCGACTCGGAATTTTATAACATCCTGTATATCTAATATCCTTTTAGTCCCTATCCTGATGTTTTGCAATATTTATAGAGGTTCTCAGGTAGTACAGTGTCTACCTCGGGCGTTATTATCTCTGTAATACCCCTAGTATGTTAATTACTGTAAGGCTAGTGTGTATTACTTTAATGAAATTTCGTTTTGTTAAATTGGCTGATAATTTGCGATCCTTTTATTTACCATAATATATTGATTATTTGTAACCCTTTAAAACATCCAATCATTTTTATATAACATAGAGTGACCGCAAAATCCGCCCGTTTTTGCGTAGTGTGTAGCAAGAACGGGGAAAGTTGTACAGAGGTCTCCGTGGGCTTAAATTGATCGTCATGAAAAATCTAGGTGAGCATAATTCGATTTTTCCAATATTTGCCTGAGTTACCCCTACTTAAGGGGTGGAAACTACCCCTAAAACAAGAAACGTGAGAAAATGGTCGATCAATTCTTGGTAAAAATTGGCGGAATCTTGAATGGAAGTTTTTCATTTTTGGGGTACCGGGGTGGTTGCCACCCTTGAAATCGGGGAAAACTGGTCAGAATTTCGCAAAAGATCGAATTATGGGGCCCGTCTTTTGTATCATTTGTCGGTAATGGGGAAACAAAGTACTTCATGAAGTGGATATCATTCCCCGTCTGCTATCGGCAATAGGGGTAGTTTTACTCCCACGCGAGGGGTGTTTTTCACCTTGAGCATTTTTGGAAGAACATCCCTGATCTCTTCTTTGCCATTCACGTTCCGGCCAATTTTATCAAGAATTGATCGACCATTTTCTCACGTTTCTTGTTTTAGGGGTGGTTTCCACCTTAAGTAGGAGGTTGGAAAAATCGAATTATGCTCACCTAGATTTTTCATGACGATCAATTTAAGCCCACGGAGACCTCTGGACGACCTTCCCCGTTCTTGCTACACACTACGAAAAACGGGCGAGAAAATGGGTTTTGCGGTTACTCTTTTGTATGCATAATTATACAGGGTAATATACTCTTTCTTGTGAAAAAGTCATGATAACCCCGCCACTGGTAGTTTAACGTAAGTAGCAAATTTTATACATGCCGACATATTTAAAAATTATGCCAATTTTCCTTGTGACCCTGTACTTATTTAACAAAATTACCCTAAAACGATAGGATACGCCCCTGCATCGTCTGCATGCTTTTAGAAAAGACTCTGTATACAATGTAGACTTTAATTCCTTATTTGGTGTATAATGCTAACTGCAATTACACAAAAATATTCTATTTTTAGAGCGAGGCAGTTCCATCAATTTAATATGTTTTCAATGTTTCCTTTACGTTTCTTTTTACCCGGAAGTAATGTTTTCATTTTCATTTGTAAGTTGTTTACGCGAACGTATGCCTTCAAATAGAAAATATGGTAATAAAAATCATATCATTATGTTCTTGGTAGGTTCTGATTTCGATAATTGCATAATATGTTTATACATGTGAAAACGTCGACCTCGATTACTTATATTTGACAATATCATAAATTAGTCAATTATTAATAGAGATATTCACTGAAAAAATAAGTCTTATCTCTGAAATTATCTGACTTCAATCCATGGACTTCGACATTTTCGTTGTTTTGAAAAATTAATGTGTAGAACTTTTTACAAGAGTTGCCATGAAATAAAACCCAGTTTAAATATAAATTAATTTACTTATTCTTACTCCATAGAGATATACATATTTATATTGCACGTGTGTGTGTATATAACAAATTTTGTATTATTAAATGTCAGTTAATTGAATTTTTGTTACAATATGAGAAATATTTTTCCGAAATTGTTTTTATAGCAACTGATAAATTTGCACTGCTGATCCCGATCAATAGATTTTTGATAACGAAATCTGACTTGTTATTGACAAATCTAATTTCACAACTGTGATTCTATTCTCCTTATTCGTATACCTACACATTTGGCTGCTCTAACAGATATATCTAGTATACATTCTGTATTAGGTTAAACGACATCATCAACAGTCTCATTTTTTAATAAGCATTAATAAAAGATATCTTATCGACTTCCTTCATTACTTTTATTTCAATATTTGATCACGTTTCTATACATTTCAGAAATCACATCACTTCCTATACCGTTTGGTAAAGCTTTTGTGTTTTGTGATCAAAGACAAAGTTCTTCGACGTCAAATGTAAAATATATTAAATTCTAAGAACAAAAAGGGGTAAAGGAATGAATTAAATATTGTTATAAACAGGGACAATGCCGTCCTGCTTCAATCGTAATAAATTGGCAGTCGAGAATATTTTTTTAATAAAAATGTATTTTATTAAAAATGTGCGTAGGACTGAGGATGTTCGTATTTTGTTGTTTTTGAGCATAGGCGTGTAGCGTATAATTTTAAGGGAGCTAAAAATCTAATATTTTACTTATACGGTATAACAATATTATTTATATTTATTAATGTGAAAATAAAGCAAATTACTTTTCATAATAAAATAAAATGAAATACAAAAGTTTTCCTTCTCTGGGCACATCATAGTTATGTTTTAATCACTTTTAAATATTGAATTAGTATAATACCATAACAAAAATGTTTACTTATACCTTACTGCCAAAAATCTAGAGTGATCAGATATAAAAAATTATCAAAATAATTGCATTACATAACATCCATTGTTTTTAGTAGCAACAGCGTTAGTTGCGCCTGTGTTCTTCATATAGTAACATTAGTGGTATTATAATTACACCAAAACTAAAAGTTTTAGCTTTCTTAAATTGGCAGAAGCAAAAGCTGCTCTGTAAAGCATACATAACGATGTAAAAATACACATACTATATGTCGTTCTTCTTAGTTTTATTTTACATTTGCAGATTGCCTTATTATCGGTATCTCGTCAGCTAGCTCGACTGCATAGTAGTACTCGAACCTGATTGACGTCATTTCCATATCACTTCCAAATTCGATATTTCGTTTCCTTTGCCACAGGCAGAACTGCATACAAAGTACGCCATTTACTCTCCTCAATTTGTGCCTAGTCATCATGATATGTTGATTCCTGCCTTTTCCGTTTTACATGCTGTTAATTTGAGCTTTCAAAATATGTTCTAATGAGTTAAATTAATACAGACCTCTTGTTTACACACGCGTTACGTTGCCGCTCTATTCCGAGAACGTCTGTGACGTTTCGGGCTGTGCAAACGCCTCAGGGAGCTAAGGGAGCGCGCACACTGTTCCATTGCTCACCCGAACACAAATACGTAATATCCAGTTTGCAGTTTAGAACTGTTTTGCTGCATTGTGTAAACATTTGAAATAAACAAGTTTTGTGTAAAAATATGATTAATCAGTTATTAAACTTTACGTGGATGGATTGTCCTCATATACTTTTGTTTCGACGTAAAAGTTTATTTTTAAGTTTCGTATCTTTCTAAGCGAGAAACATATCAAATATATTTGTAAACAGTGAAAACTAAACATACGAACTCTTAAAGCTGTCGTACTTATTACGTATCTAGATAAAATTAAAACAATTGCCTGAAATAAATAAAGCGTAACGCTTTGGGACCTCCAAAAATAACTACCGCCAAACTATTGTGATGTCTGCAACTCATTTGAAGATTGCGTCAGATACTTTTTCAACATTATTTCTCAAAGATGTATTCGATGTGCATCTATATCTGTCTTTGCTCGTACGTATATGCGCGGTTTATTCAAGGTAGTGTGCATCAAATTGGTGATAAATGAAAATAAACAAAGCTTAAGTTACATACACATCCCTTGTTTCTGTTAACCTGATCGTAAATGAGGAATATGTTCGATTTTTATATTTATCACCTCTCATATGTGGTTTGACTGGTTTGTCTTCAAATATGATTGTTTGTCACTTCCTTAGAACATATCTAAAAACGTACTTCAATAATGTAGAGTTCTTATTTGTATTTAGTGTTGTTCAAACATACTTCAACAACTTTATTTTAGACATTAAAGATGTGATCAATTCTTTTAGATATTGTCTAGTTATTTATTTGTTGCATTTTTGTTGTTTTTAATTGGATATTGGACAATGCATTATTAAATAATCAATATCCAGAGAAGTTTGTTGATAGGTTCTTTGAAAATAACATACAGGATGAATAAAGGTCATAATGCCATTAATTTTAATGGGAAAAATGAATAAAATAGGAATTCGCGATTAGAAAAATATTATAAATACATATTTTCGCTGAAAAATAAAAATATTTTCAAATCATTCTTTAAACCCCTTTTCATACAGTTACTGACCGCTGATGGTCTCGATTGACTTCCACCCAGTGTTGCCAACGTACTTAAAGAAAGTCCTTTTGAAGAAAAATACCCCTTTTAAAAAAATTCTTATAATGTTATCTATTGCATATTATTCTGATTATATTAATGTTATAATTTCTCATTATAGAATAAAATATCGCAGTACAACAATCGAGGCCAAGCATCAAGCACGACCTAATAGATCGTATTAGTGATGACGTCGCAATCTATGCAACTAATATTACAAGTGTTCTAAGAATATTTGCGCTAAAATTTCAAAACTATTTTCTTTTTTATTCACTTACAAGAATCGTTTAGTAAATCATATACAGGGTGGCGCATCCAAAACGAAACAGGCATTTTCTGGCAGCTCAGTTCTCTTTTGAAAAATGCTCAGACCCGTCGATTTTGTTTTCGAGGGGACACAAAACTGGCATAAAATCACGTTTACACGTGCAGCCCTCTAGGCGGGGATGACACCACCCCTAAAATCTTAAATGGGAAGGGGGTCGAATGATACATCGCTTTAAAGGTCTTTCAATTCCCTTTATAATGATGTAAAATACCATGTACTTCAGTTCAGTAGTTTAGGAGATTTATTGATTAAAAGCTTAAAATAGACTTTAATAGGTACCTACATCAGATTAGTTTGTACTTATTTAAAGAAATTTTAGTAAAATCATTTACTTAATCTCTGTTCACTACACCCATGGTTTGTTTATTATTTTAGTGTTGAAAATAACGATTGAAGCGATTTTTGTGACAAAAAGGTGGTATTGTGTTAATTTTTTCTTGAAGAAAGATATGAAAGGAATGCCTCATACTTATTTTAAGTAGGAATTTAGTACATAGTTTGCGATTGATACGACCAAACTTTGTTGTTAAAATATTTTTAACGCTTTATAAATTATCGCATTACTGCATTACAATAATAACTACTCTCATTTATTCATTTTTAAACTACTTTTCTGCCAAATCGAATGCATTACTTGATCTCCACTAATGATCATGTAGTCTACTTTAAGCTTTTAATCAATAAATCTCCGAAACTACTGAACTGAAGTACATGGTATTTTACATCATTATAAAGGGAATAGAAAGGCCTTTAAAGCGATGTATCATTCGACCCCTTCCCATTTCAGATTTTAGGGGTGGTGCCATCCCGCCTAGGGGCTGCACGTAAACGTGATTTTATGCCAATTTAGTGTCCCCTCGAAAAGAAAATCGACGGATCTGAGCGTTTTTCAAAAGAGAACTGAGCTGCCAGAAAATGCCTCTGTTTCGTATTGAATGCGCCACCCTGTATGTATGCGTATAGAGGAGTCAGTTAAATTTTGTTTAATTACTATTTTACAATAAGTATAATTATTAGATCAGATACACAGGGATAAAGAATAGCAGAGAACAAGATAAGGAAATAACCCTATTCAGAATCAAATGAAATTTGATTGGCTATACTCAGAACTAGCTGGTTACGAGAACCTTCATCTGCTAAATCGCGTCGCCTTTTTAAAATATGCGACACCACTACCATTCGTATATCCCACATAAACTGCTTCTGTTTAAATATTTTACATTTTTAATAAAACTGAGTACATACACATAATAACTGCTGCTACTTCACTTTCCTCAATGAAAAATACAAAACCTCATTATTTTAAGTTGTATCAATTTATAAATTTAAAGTGATACCACCAACAGATATTTGAAATTTGTCATAATTTTTAAGACATGTTAAATTACTATGAATTCTATTACTTAGCAACCACGTCATATGTACTGCAGCGTGCTGCCATACGCGGTGAGTTACTGCACCAATTAAAGTACATTTTACTGATTAGTAACTTTTGTGTCCTCTTTTCAATACAAAACCTTTTGCCCATTTTGCGTGAAAAATATCGCTAAAAGGTGTAATGTCCTTCCATCTGGCAACACTGCTACCATCATTGAATGCTTCCATACTAACGCGGTGCTGACCTGCCTCAACGTTCTAACCTGCCAGTAGCGTCGTGTTACCGGGAGTTATGGGTTGGTTTACTTCTCTTTTAAAGGTCAAATAAATTATTTTTTCTATTTTCTGTCGTTATTAGACCTTCCGGTGGTTAAAATGAATGACATTATGACTGAATCATAATATATATAGGTATATAAGGACAGTTTTTCAAAAGACTATTCTTTCCTACCTGTCTATCCATCGATTTATCTTTCAATGAAATCAATAATACATTTTCACAAAAGATATCTAGGCAATTTGTTTTCAACCTTAGTCAATCATTATCGCCAATTACCATCGTAAAAATTACAATAGTACACGCTTCAAATAAAAAAATACGTTTTCCGTAATAAAATAACAATATCTATTGTTATCAATTGTTTGTTTAATTCTCATTTGAATACAATAAATAAATTATGTTATCGAACAACAGGACCATGCAAAAATACTTAATGTTGTTTCCTTGGAAATATTTTGTGTAGGAAACTATTTCTACGTTTTAGTAAACATACAGGCTATTGTTTGAAAAATGTTCGATAAAAATATGTAACTTGGTAAATATTCTGTAAAAGATAGCGTCGGTATGAGAGGCATCTTATCAAAGTCAGCGAAGAGAAAAATGTAAAAATACATTTGTTTATGATAAAATATATTTTAAAGTTTAAAAAATTTCAACGTCTAGTGGTGCAAAAAAGCAGTTACTTTCATACCATGCAATGGTTTGTCGAATAATATCTTTGAGGGTTTATTTTTGCATTGTCCTGTCTAAAGTGCAAACAATTTATGCTAAGGACAATACTGTACAGTGTCATCAGTGAAAATATCGAGAAAAATGAAATAAACGTAGTACATTTATGATAATAAAAGTGTCTGTTTTTAACAGTTTTGACAAAATAGCTAGAGGTGCAAATGTTTAATTTTGTAAAATGTAAAAATATACAAAAGATTAAAAAGCAGCGTGGCGAAATAATATAATACTTTGAAAATTTTATGGTTTAACTGAAAGAATAATTGCATTGATGTAGGTTCTATATCAATTTAGTCTATTTCATTTTTCTTTCAAGACCTAATTGTTCTCGTTTATCCAATATATTCCAAAAGGTACTTGTTCATACGCATGTTATGCTCTTGTTGACCAGAATAGCCTCTGTCTGTGCCGAAGTCCGTTTTCCTCTTCTTCTGTTTCTCATGCTGATTCTCGTAGTACTTCTCCCAAATGGGAAGTCGTCTGCTGGACTTGGACTAGGACTCCTTTTCGACACACTGAAAAATGTATATTACTCGTCTCTGTTGTTTTTTAAAGAAAATTGGGTATACTTACCTATCATTAAATCTATACGACATAAAACGACAATAATAACAACAGCAACATTGACGACAAAACTAGGACACACACGACAAAATTACAAATAGTGCATTAATATTAAGAAGTCCTCGCTTTGCCTATGATAAATATTATTCTCCTTGAAGATATCCATATCCGCTCACATGAACAATTTGCATATAATTGTGTAAATTTTATCGTGAATCAGATGTAATCTTTTCTAGATTTGTGTTTGTACATATCAGACGTATCTGAAAGGTAAAAATTAGAATACTAATCTACAATCATTATTGTAGATATTTGTTTGCACATGTGCTCAAAGAAAACATGTATATACTACGATACGTGTGCATAATTTCTGTACAATTCTTATCAATCCAGTGTAACCTAAGTCTTAAGTGGCACTTGAATAGATAGATTTTTAATGCTGAATAAATTTGTGGGCCACTTCAAAATGGATAGTGGAAATAGTACAATTTTTATTATTTCTGCAAGGAAGATTTTTATAAAGTCAATAACAGAAGAAGACACATTATCCATCTATGTATTTTTGTATCAAATCGCTTTTACTATACGATCATGAAGTATAATCGACATAAATGATTATTTGACATCTAACGTTGTAACCAATACATGTAAAATAATTTGTAGCGCATTCCAGACAAATTTAAGTGAAGAAAAATGTTTTTTCACAATTTTATATATAGGCAGCTAAAAATATTGGACAAAACACTTGGCTCGTTGAGTTTAACGACATTTATAAAGCGCTACATTTTTAAAATAACTGTCTTATCACTCAGGACTTTCCTTTGGTTATGTATTCAAGTTGAAAACGATATCTAAGAGCGTGTAATGTTGTTGAGATTAGTTCAAAGATTAAAAGGATGTATTAAACAATGATATGCTGGTTAATACAAAATAAACAATGGGAGTATTTTTATCTTTACAAAATATTTATAACGATTTTATATAAGGTAATTGAAAAGTTTTGAATATTTCAATTTATTAAATTATGTATTATTTGAAAGGTTAACAGCTAATTTGAAATTATAGTACGTTAAGCATTGTAATAAACTGGAATTAGGTACTTATTGAGATTATTTTAAGATTAATGCTCTTGTTAGGACCGTACACTACATATAAAAGCAAATCACTAAGTTTATGTCTACCTCAATATTATAAAATAGCCAGTGCTTATCTTGATCTTGGACATTTCTTTTGTTAATTCGTTCTGGTATGAGCCAATCTGGCTGTAAACAAACCTTGGCCGATTACATAGAAGATAAGAAAACAAGTAAATAGTTCTGTAATTTTCATCACAAAAGTCAAGTCTGTTTTCTAATCCAGATAAAAATTACAATTTTGAATACAACAAATCAATATCTATAGGTAAACTCGCGTAACTATGACCTTTTTAAAAATTATAATACCTATATTTCTTGTTTTTCACTGTTTTGAGATGTTTAGCAATGGTCCACTTTGTATATGATCGATTTGAATTATTTGTTTGGTTATTGATTAATTTAATATCTATTTTATAACATTTGCAAAGAAATGTCCCTTTGCGTTGCAGCATAACTTATAGGCGTGGCATGTAAAAAGTGGAACGTTCGTTTGAAACAACTTCAAAATTTAATACCACGCTTCGGTCGTGAACAACCCTCCTGCATAGAAATATTCATGAGTTTTCCGAATTCGAAGGTGGACCACCATTTCAGTGCATCTCTTCGAATTCTAGATTAACAGGTGTTGGTAAATGAAAAGTAACATAAGAAAAGTCCCATTATTTTGGTCCGAATTATATGGTGGTTAAGGTTTTGACATACAAATTTGCAACATCCTGTACATAGGGTATTGCAACGTGTAAAATCAACGTGTGCCGTTTTTCTTACAATTCTATATTAATTTACCTGCTTAATTATGCCATGCGACCTTAGAGAAACGAGAAAAGAAATAAATTTTATCTAAGAAATCTATAGGCAGGTATGGGTATGTATCACCTTGATTGTGCCCTTGCCACTGTTAGATTTCACATGATGTCAAACGGTTTTGTTTATATCAACTCATTGAAAATAATCATTATTAGTAATACCATCAATATTATCAATTTTTATTATTAACTATAAACCTGAAGTGTTCCTGCACTGAGAAAGATAAATAAGAATTTGAGCTTTATTCAGTAAGGCAAGCGGCGCCATCTAGTAGGAAATAGTCCAATTGTTTCTTATAATCCACTTTCCGCTTCGTCAGAGAACAAAAATCGTTATTTCTGCAGTTTAATAGAAGCAAAATAAATCTCTCTCCGTTTATTAACCGCACGCGCGATTGTTAAGCAAACTGAAAGATCGTTTAAAACACCTCAAAAGGCAAGCAATATTGCACTGCAAATACTCGTTTCCTCTATCAAAAAATGTTAGCAGCGTTTTATTTGTTGCTGTTCACTAAAGCAGACACTTATTTGAATAGAATTTTTCAGCTCTCAAATTCCAGTTCGATTTGTTATTCCTTAATTGTTTAGTTTAGAAAATCTAAATTTTGCGATTTATTCTTGATTATGACTGGATAAATTTGGCGATTTGATCACTACGTGCCAAACAAATCAAAAGTAAAGCTTTAAATTTTCTAAAGAATATCCAAATCTGACGTAAAACGGTGAATTTGATAGCATTAACACTCAGATTTTAGCAAAACATTAACTGAGTAACTATATTAGGCAAATTTTAACATCCGCATCTATCAGTTTTTTCAGATTTGTATAATTATTGTTTCCTGTTTTCTACATTAATAATGTCTTTCTTTGTTATTTACCATCTGTATAAAAGCACTTCAATATTATGCAGAGAGTGACACAAATTGTACTGGTGAATTTACAGCTAGATGGAAACGTTCTGCATAAAAAGACCATTTGAAAATCAAAGAAGGTACACATATCAAACTTTCAAATTTTATACTAATACACACAACGTCAAAGGTCTTGGATTCAAATGATTCGATAAAACCTCTTAATGTGGTAAAAAGTACATGTACTTAGGGAATAAAAAAGAATAAAAATTGCAGACCACGAACTTTTACTTTATACCACTGTTTTTACAAATCTGGTCAGTTTGGCAGTGTATTCAGCCAAAGTTCCTTTGAGCTTTTGTACATTATAATGCCAGGACGTGAAATTTCTGCTTTTACCCGAGCAAGAGTCTCCAGTGGGCACGAGAACATAGGGGTTGGCTTTTACGCCAGTGGCGGTGGGTCTTATTTACAGACAAAACCAGAATTGGGGACAATCGACAAAGAATCTGGAGAGAACCAGGACGTCAACAGCGACTTCATTTTCCCCTGAAGTTGCTCCGTATGAAGGGGGTACTGTAATGTTTTGGGGTGGAATAATGTTCAATGGCCGCACCCCATTAATTCGCATAGCACAGAATATGACCAGTCACATTTACATTGAACAAGTCATTACGTCCATTATCTACCTCTACGTAATAAATTAGGTGAAAATTTTGTGTTTATGGACGACAACGCTCGACCACATCGCGCAAGAAGGTTTCAAGAGACACTCGAAGCAGGACATATCAATAGATTAGATTGGTCAGCCAACTCTCCTGACATGAATCCTATTGAAATTATGTGAGATTTTGTTGCTAGAGCTATTCATAATCATATTCCTCCACCTCAGATTGCAGATGAGTTAGTCGTGGTGGCAGAAGAGAAATGGAACAATATTCCGCAAGAGATCGTTAACCGCTTGCTTATCTCAATGCACAGACGTGTCTATTGACTTGACTATTAGTCAAGTAGAGAACTTGCTTTGTTGCTTCTTTTGATTTAATAAATTTTGTCAAAAATTTCACACATTTGCTGGTTTTTAATTATCAAAGATATTTTTCTTAAAAAGGTTCAGAAAACAATATACTTTTATAAATCTATTTGGTTTTGTGACAAAAGATTTCTTTAACAAGAATGAGGGGGTCCAAGGCTTTTGACGTGTGTAGGTATATACAAAGTACAAATATTTTAAGAGGGATAGAGAAAATATGAATTAAAGGAATCCTTTTAGTTCTAATTTTATTTTTGTATCAAATATTATTCGTACCTGTTTATTATTTATATGTTTATGAAAAACTAAATGTTGGTTAATAAAAAAGTAAACTTTATCATTCGCATTGCAACTGGCACGATTGCAGCAACTAAAAATATATTTAGGTGGCTAATTTCTGTCGTCTAAACCTTTAATAATCTGTCATCAGGTATTTTATAACTGAATTTTTAGATTTTCTACTCGGTAATTTTATTTATATCACAATAACTTTAGAAGAATTGTAGCAAATAATTTTAGTAATAATGAATATATCGACAAGTATCTTCAAGTACCTCCTTTTGAATGTCGGAAATGCTGTGCTGCAACTGCTGCAGCAAAACAATGTACTACCAGAATCACCCAAATATTAGTAGCAAATTTAAATTTTTCTATACCTTCTTTGGTTTTCAAATTACAACCGCTTTTAAATATGTTTTGGAAACTTTATAGGACTGTATCTTCTAAGAGGTGAACATTTTATAAAGGTAATTTCTATGTGTTTATTCGTAGCGATCTTAATTCCTCTTTTTAAGGAATGTTTAATAACTACTTGTGCTACTGCACCACATCTGTGAGTACTTTATTGTACTCTTTTCTTCTCGAAGGACCAGGAACAGACCGTAACATCTATTCCAATAAAACACTGTACTTTGTAATGAAGTATATAATACCAAAAAAGAATTTATACAAGAAATATAGCGTGTGTACACCCCTTTGGTTATTGTGAAGGAACTTCTGCTACTCGACTCAGCAATTTCTTATATAGGGTTACAATATTACCTAATTCTTACCCTAATTTTATTTACAACTTTACTTAAGATTAAATAGTTAGAATCGTAAACAAAATAAGAAGCTTAAGATTATATTAGAACTTAGTATTAAATTATATACAGGATAATAAATTTAAACTAGGTGATACTTAGGCAGGGTTAAAGGTAAATTACGGGAAAATCCCGTCTGCAATGTCCAGGTAAATTCGAACATGCCGCCCGCCTTGAAATGTCGTGCTTTCAACTAAATATAGATTATTAAATAAGTAGAAATTTTTAATCCTAAAAATATTTGTCAATAAATGGGCAAGGCACACACTTTTGTCACTGGCCGTTTTATGATGCCACTTGTAGTTTTTATGGACACAACACGAGTTATCCCATCCGTTCCAGGGTGCAATTCCATTATGCGTCCAATTTGCCATTTAAAGGTGGGTTGGTTGTCTTCTTGAATGACAACGAGCATGCCAACCTTCAGAATATCTTGAAATTTTTGTCGCCACTTGGTCCTAATCTGTAATTCGTTTATGTATTCTCTGCTCCATCGTCTCCAAAAGTGCTGAGTCACCTTTTGAATGTGCTGATATTTGCTGAGGCGGTTGTCAGGAAACTCCAATAGACCGGGCTCAGGTACAGAAGTAATTCTTCTCCCAATCAGGAAATGTGCCGGAGTTAAGGGTTCGGGGTCATTGATGTCTGTGGATAAGGAGCTTAAGGGACGGGAATTCAAAACTGCTTCTATTTGCGTTAGCAAAGTGTAATATTCTTCAAACGTCAAATTTACATTGGAAGCTACCCGTTTCATGTGAAATTTAACTGATTTTACTCCAGCTTCCCAGAGACCACCAAAATGTGGGGAACGAGGAGGTATAAAGTGCCACGAAGTATTATATTGATTTAATGAATACTGTAAATGCCTTTGAATCTCTTTATTACTTAAAAATTATTTAATTCTGTCAGTTCATTATTTGCACCTACAAAGTTTGTCGCATTGTCAGAATATATATTTAAAGGTTGTCCACGCCTTGCCATGAATCTGCGTAAGGTAGCTAAAAATGCTTCGGAACTAAGTTCTGTAACTAACTCAATGTGCACTGCTTTAGTTACGAAACATACAAAAATACAAATATAAGTCTTTACTAATTTTGATCCTCGTCCTTTTTATCTTTTATTAAAATAGGACCAGCGTAATCTACACCACAATTGTAAAAGGCGGGGCAGGTTCTAAGCGTCCTTTGGGTAAATTACCCATGAGTGGATTATCAAATTTTGGCTTAGCTCTAAAACATTTTACGCATTTATAGATTACGTGTTTTATTGTACGCTTTCCCGAAATTGGCCAATATTTATCCCGTAAAGACGCTAATAAGAGGTTTGCGCCACAGTGTAATAAGCGTAGGTGCTCATTTTTATTAATAAGTACGTAAGTTCATGTGAAGGAGGTAGTATAATTGGGTGCTTTTTAGAGTAATTAAAGTTTGAATGTTCTATTCGACCTCCAACTCTCAAGATCTGATCCTTATCAAGAAATGGGTTGAGTGTTAATAAACTACTCTTCGTGCTTATTGGTTTATCTTTCATTAAATCATTTATTTCGGAAAAAATACCTCAGATTGTGCAATTTTAATTAACCTTGTCAAAGCAATTTCCAATTCATTTACTGATATAGGGCCATATAGTTTTTACTGGCAGGTTGGGTATTATTTATAAATCTGAGGCAATAGGTGGTTATGCGTTTTAATTTATTCAAACATGAATATTTAGAGAGAATATCACATTTTTGATCTGTGTGGCTATAGTTACCACAGTTTTAGCTTCCAATAGGTTATCTTTAAATTTTTCATTTATTATTGGCCATTTTGAATGCTCCTCAATCAACCAGGATGGCCCATTCCACCACAGTTGAGCGGATTCAATTTCTTGCGGGTACAAACCACGTGATATAAGATCCGCTGGATTTTCATTAGTTTTTACATGCCGCCAATCACTAGATTGAGTTAAATGCTGAATCTCTGAGACACGATTAGCAACAAATGTTTTCCACTTGTTGGGTGCGGCTTGTATCCAGTTTAAAGTAATGGTTGAATCGCACCAATAAAAGCAATTCTCAAATTTAATGTCTATGTATTTCTTGACATTATTCGCTAGTTGCGCTAATAAAACAGCACCGCATAGCTCAAGACGCGGTAACGTAACATTTTTAAAGGAGCAACTCGCGATTTAGAGCAAAGTAAAGAAATTTGAGTACAACCTAAGCTATCAGTGCTTCTAAGGTATATACAAGCTCCGTATGCCTTTTCAGAGGCGTCGCAAAACCCATGCAACTCAATAAATTTAGATTTTTACATAAAACATGTCTTGGAATTTTTATAGATTGAAGATCATGCAGTCGATCTCTAATTTTCAACCAATTCGTATTTAAATCAAGAGGTATAGCCTCATCCCATGATAGTTTATATTGCCATAATTTTTGAATTATTAATTTGGCATTTACAATTACCGGACTTAAAAGTCCTAGAGGATCAAATATTTGAGCGGTCACAGAAAGAATTGATCTCTTTGTAACTTTAGCTTGTTTTGAGATTTGTTGCGTTGAATATAATAAATTATCAGCATTGGGTTCCCAATAAATACCTAATGTTTTATTTTGCTCGTCATTATCAAATCGAACATGAAATTTCTGATCATAATTATGTGAATTAATTTGTTTAAGTATATTACTATTATTTGAGGACCATTTACGTAGTTCAAAATTAGCTGTTAATAATATGGAAGTAATATCCTTTTGAATAGCAAGTGTTTCTTCAAATGAATCAGATCCAGTTATTAGATCATCCATATAAAAATCTGTTTCAATTATATTAGAAATATAAGGATATTCTATTTGATTATCGATTGCTAATTGCTTTAAGCAGCGTACTGCTAAAAATGATGCTGATGCTGTACCGTAAGTGACAGTATTTAATTTGTAAGAATTTATCGGTTGGTTTTATTAGGCCTCCATAATATTAATTGTAAATCTCTCTGATTATCTTGTATTAGTACTTGACGGTACATTTTCGCTATATCGGCGGTTATTACGTAAGTATGCTTACGGAATCGCAATAATATTGAAAATAAGTCATGCTGTATTTTAGGCCCAATGTACTGAGTGTCATTTAATGAAATACCCGTGGAAGTTTTTGCTGACCCATCGAACACTACGCGAACCTTTGTTGTAAGGCTTGTTTCTTTTACCACTGCATGATGAGGTAAATAAAAATGAGGAGAGGCAATTGAACCTTCCGATACTTTTGTCATATGACCTAATTGTTCGTATTCTGTCAAGAATTTAATATATTCGGTTTTTAATTCATTATTGTTATCCAATTTTTTCTAATGAATAAAATCTTTTAATGCATATTCTCTCGATTCGCCAATCTCTTTGATATTTGGTTTAAATGGAATGCTTACTGCAAATCGCCCTGTGTCGGTGCGTTCTGTAGTTTTTATAAAATGGTTCTCGCAATGTAGTTCGTCAGGAGAGTATTTATTATATTTATTATTGCATTCTTCTAATGCCCAAAATTTTTCCAATTGAGTATCAATACTGTTATTGGTTGCACTAAAATATGCTAATGAATTGGGTGCACTAGAAATTTTGTTGTTTCTATTTTGAGTAAAATTTCCTCCAAGAATCCATCCCAATTTAGTATTTTGTAATATGGGCTTGTTATTCCCTAAATTATGCTGTCCTACGCATAATAATTCCCAAAATATACCTGCTCCCAATAAAATATCTATACGACTTGGGAGGTTACAATTTGGATCCGCTAATCGAATATTTCGAGGTATATTTAATTCTGAGATTTTAAATGAATTTATAGGCAATTTATCAGTAATCCTTTCCAAAACAAGACAGGAAATTTGTGCTTGGTAATTATTTATACCAGACTTGAAAGCTATATCCCAGTAAACACATATACGTTAGAAAAACGTTTATAATGTCCATGCAACGTTTGAAAAAGGCGTGTCTTTTACGTACAATCAACTTTAAAATGTCGCGGTTTTACACGTTTCTGGTAACCAAAGTACAAACGTTTAATATTAGTAAATGTGGAACGATCATTTTCAGTATTAATAAGCTTTAAGTTTTACGTTTAATAATGACATTTTATTAAGGTTTTTAACTAACGTAAATTAAACCTTGTTATTTTTAATGTCCAAAAATATGTTTTAGAGACGTGTTTTTAACGTATTTACAACGTTGTTTTTGAATTATTCTGGTGGCATTGTACAAGGTTGGTCCAGAATTACGTACCATAAATGCTAGATTAGATAGTACGTTACAAAATAAGGGTTATTATATATATATTTCAAGACTAAATAATAAGGGACATTTAATCCTGCAAAACCGCAAAATAAAAACCACTTCTTTAAATATCTATAACACTTAATTAACTACAACAGTTTTATAATGAATTTACTTTTTTAGGTTTTAGTACAATTAATTTTATGTTACCACTTTATTTCATCGCTTAAGATTAAAGCGTTGTTTTGAGTGGTAAGTATTTTTTGAAATACATAATTTCAATTTAAAAAAATACTTACTATCCAAAACTACCCCTTAATCATAAGTGATTGAATAAGTGGTAACAAAAATTAATTATCCTAATATCATATACTCACCCATGAACCCATTATTCAATAGTATCTGAAAGATATTTAAAAAAATGATTTTTATTTCTTTCCAAAGAAGGTTGTATCTCTGTTATTATTCAGTTTTGAACAAAAATTTAAGAAAAATATTACCCTTATTTTTAACGTGCCATATGCTCTAGTATTTACTGAACATTTTGGGCCACCCTGTATTAAATAAGTAATTATCAGGCAATTAATATAATATAAATAAATAGTTACAAAATCTTGTTCCTATTAATAATTATTATCGATATTCCAATAGTGTGGCTCGAATGTTGAACTCACTATATACCTATAAATAAGAGTATTAAAAATATTAATGCCTATTGCTTAATTTCAAATTTAGGTAGGTAATAATAAATAATTGGTTTTAATATTAGTAATAGTTTATTAAATAAATAATAATACGTACATAATACAAACAAAGTATAATAATACCAAAATAATATATCTTATTTATGCTACTGATTGGAACCTAAAAACAATGAAATTAGGTCTAAACAAGTTTCATATTAGTAACTTCACTTACATTGGATAATATTGATTATTTAAAGAAAGTCTAAACTTTAAACATGTCTAAGTTAAATCTATTATAGTTATTATAAAAGAGTAAATTATTCCCAATAATAATTAGAAATATATCACTGTATCTTAAATTTTAATATAAAGTAAAAATTACCAAGTCGTAATAAATGTTACCCATTTTACAAAGTAATTTAACGTAGGCATGTACGAGTACAAAATTCAGGCGCCTACTTTTATTAATTTTGTCATCGCCTTTGTAAGTATTTTGAAACATAGTAGGAAAAGATATAGTGGAATAAATTTAGATTCCATTATATAATTATTTGTAACATGTACCTAATGTAAAAACCTACTAATTTTATATTAATAAAATAAAATTTAATACTTATAGAAGTACTTACCAAAATAAAATAGGGAAATATTTCATGGATCACGGTAGGTACGCACAATGATGAATTTGCAACTGACAAACTTTTACAAGAAATAACTCGAAATGGTATGTGTGTAACACGTGATATTTATCTACCAATAAGATCATTAAATTCGTACATACCGTTTAACGACATTATAATTGACACGTGTAATAAACGGCAATTTGCTTCCTTATTTCAACGAATGATTATAACGTATAATACACGTTTGAATTATACTGTTTTTTAACACTTGTGAGGTTTATTAAAAATAATTACTATCAAGTTATTTGTATATTTAAGTACCTATATATTCTTAGTGCAATATCTTTTATTAAATTATATTGTATAAAATTTACTTTGGATTGGTAAATGGTTATTTATGCAAAACGTTTATGATACGTTTGGTAAGCATTACTAATGCATGTTACTCTAAAACGTTACAAACACGTTTTTGTTCAATGTCAATATATTAGTCAGTTGACACAGACGTTTTATAAAGGTTTAAATAAATACGTTTTATTTAAATATTTTAAATAACGTTCATTTAACGTTACAAAGAGTTCGTCAACATTTTTGGGTAAAATATACCTTTTAAACGTTATGTTAGACCGTTACTTTTCTAACCATAAAATAATGGTTTATTTTGTAACGTAACACGAATTATCAACCAATGGTACGTTGAAAATACGTTTAAATAACGTATGTGTGTTTACTGGGATTAGTTTTAAAATCAATATTTGAAGTTATTTGGCTGATGCCCGATATTGTCGAATTAAAGCGGATTTTTGGTAATCCTAAACGATCACATAATTCGCGGGTTATAAAGTTTGACTGAGAACCAGGGTCTAGCAAGGCTCTACAAGAATGCGCATTTCCGTATATATCATTAATAAGAATATTTGCGGTAGATAATAATATTTGTGAGTTGTTTGCACAATGATTTGAATATGACACTTGAGATGATCCTGCAGCAAGAGATTCATCTGATGCGGCTATTTGAGAATTAACTGACTGTTGATTGGAATTCTGTTGCATATTGCTGTTACTTGCTTCAGTATTTTCTGGATAATGAAGGTGTAATAAGGAATTATGTTTTTACCGCATTTTCTGCATGGTTGCATTGTACAGTCTTTTGTAGCATGATTTTTCTTTAGACAATTTAAACATAGATGCAAGCGTTTAGTTTCAGATATCCGTTGATTTATAGTTAATTTTAAAAATGATTCGCAATGATAAATTAGGTGCGAAAACTTGCAAAAACTACATGTTGCTTTATATGCGCTCACGTGAGCTTTAATATGTTTATTATTATTATTATTTCCTTCTCTAAACATATTATGTTTTTATGGTTATTTGAATCAGATTGATATAAATTATGATTGGAAGTGTTAGCTTCCAATGTACCTAAAAATTCACAATGCTTTTCAAGAAAATCTAAAAGCTCCTGAATTGTTGGAAATTCTCCGCTTGGTTTAAAGGATTCCCAATCGCGTCTCATGGACCTAGTAAATTTGGAAGTTACAATGTAAATAAAAAATGTATCGGCGGTGGGTTGGTTATAATTTTTAGTGACTGTGATATTTTGAGTAATCCACCCAAAAGCCTTTGTACTGGGAAATAAGAATCTTTTGGAGAGATTCTAAATTAAAAAGAGCTTTAATATTATTTTGCACAATTAACTTTTTATTTTCAAAACGTTTATGTAGCCAATCCCACGCGACTTGATAATTTTCAGCAGAAACTTTTAACGATTTGATTGCTTCGGCAGCATCTCCAGTTAATGCTGTATTTAAGTAAAAGAATTTTTGTATATCTGATAACGACGAATTTTTATGAATAAGAGACTCAAAGGTGTCACGAAATTCTAACCAATTTTCAAATTCGCCATTGAAATTGGGCATTTTTATATTGGGTAAAAGTATTGATGATTCCCCACATTAGGTGAGTTCCTTTGAACTACATCTGCTTCTTTTTATCGGTGTTTTTCTTTTCTCATTAATAAAAGATTCAATGGTTGATGTAACGTTGCAAAATGTATTTTCAAATGCTTCTAATTCAATTTCGTGCTGTTCTTCAGCTGAATACGATATAATATTTTCATGAATTTCGTAATATTTTTCTAATAAATTTTGATTAACATCTAATCGTTTTTTAAGCTATTTATTTCATCATTAGTGATTGTATCATTATTTAACATTTGATTAAAATACTTACTTAATCTCGTAAGACTGGCCTTTAACATGGCTCTTTTATTAATTAATGTTTTGAGTTCCTCCATTATGAGTAATTAAATAGAAACAGTTTTTATAAAGGGTAATGTGGATATATGGGATTGCACACTTACTTGATTGGGTTTAAATAATTCTGATTCCTGCGTTGATACACTGCTGCGTTGTACTCGTTTGCTGGAAGCACTTGTTTTTTTTCTTTGGAATTCTTCGTTTTCTTCTATCTGATTTCAATATCCGGCTCGAAGGACCATGTTTATTCGTAGCGATCTTAATTCCTCTTTTAAGGAATGTTTAATAACTACTTGTGCTACTGCACCATCTGTGAGTACTTTATTGTACTCTTTTTCTTCTCGAAGGACCAGGAACAGACCGTAACATCTATTCCAATAAAACACTGTACTTTGTAATGAAGTATATAATACCAAAAAAGAATTTATACAAGAAATATAGCGTGTGTACACCCTTTGGTTATTGTGAAGGAACTTCTGCTACTCGACTCAGCAATTTCTTATATAGGGTTACAATATTACCTAATTCTTACCCTAATTTTATTTACAACTTTACTTAAGATTAAATAGTTAGAATCGTAAACAAAATAAGAAGCTTAAGATTATATTAGAACTTAGTATTAAATTATATACAGGATAATAAATTTAAACTAGGTGATACTTAGGCAGGGTTAAAGGTAAATTACGGGAAAATCCCGTCTGCAATGTCCAGGTAAATTCGAACACTATGCAAAACTTATTTTCTTTTGATACTCATTTTGAAAGCACTCTGTATAATATTAACTGATAACAGATCCATAGTCTCTGATGTCGCATAATTCTAGTTTTCTTTAGTCTAATTGCCGCACTTCTGAAAAATAAAGAAGTGTGGCAACATACTCAATTAGACCAAAGAAAAACAAATCAATTTCTGAAGATTTTTCAAACTAACTACCCTTAGGAAAATGGAACTAGACATTTTTCCTATACATATACGGACCACAAGACCAATAGCAGAACCTTATGATTCGAGCCGACATGCGACAGGTCGAAGCTGTGCTCCTTTGTCGGTGTTTGTATTAATGTGAAGTCAATTTTCCAGGCCAGATGCAATTTTATTGCCCGCTAAGGAGGTTATACAGCCGGATGCACCCCTATTTAGGTGAGACCGGCTTGGTCGTGCTCCGTAATTGAATTTACGCTTATTGGGAGGATTCGATTCGAGATTCAATACGACGCGTCCATTTAAAATTCACTGTTAATAATTCTGGAAAGGAATCGTGAAAGCGTCACGTAAGAGAGAGGTTTTGCTAAAAATGTTTGCTGCACGCTGCACTTTCGGTTCATTAAAAATAAACGTTTCTGGAAAATACCCCAGCATCAGTAATTTAACTTGAAATTAGTTTATTTTTACGAGAATTTAGAAGTATTTAAGAACAACCATCGTTTGTTTCGTAAAATAGATACACTAATGTGCTTAAAATGATATAGGGCATGCTAAAGAAGACATTCTTTGGCATTTATGTCCAAATGAATGTGTTATGGATCTAGTAAAAAGTTGAGAACTTCTTCATGGCAATGTGTACTATGGAGTTGCCTATTATTTGGCGTATGTGACGCTGCTACTAAAGAGGTTCATTGAAAAGAAAATATATACTGAAGCCAAAGCGAAATTTTTATGATGATTGGGTTTGGAGATAGAAGAGATAGTTCAGTAACTCACCCATACTGTAAGTAGAATTGACAACAAATTTTGCGATGTTGGACATGAACGAGCTAAATTTAAGGGTCAAACGTTCATGGGCTTTATAAGAAGATAGACAATTAGATACTTTGCTTATGGTGCAGGAAAACCCACATTCAACTCTTGTGGCAGTTGCTTCACATCTTAATATGTTCTTCATAAGTTAAAACTTCACTGGAACAAATTGATGATTTTGATCAACAAGAGCAACTTTGGGAGACAATGACGGAAACGGAAACACATTAGAAATATTGTTTTTCTGAAGCGACTTAAATGGTATCGTCAATAAGCAAAATTAACCTTACTGCGGTTGAAAATCTGCAGTGGATGATGAAGGCGAATACACAACATCCTCAAAATGTTAATGTGTGGTCCAGATAGCTAA
>CM046726.1:824257-866077 GCA_025584915.1 Monochamus saltuarius | reverse complement strand
AGTGGATGCCACTGGCATCAGAAAATTGATATTTTTATAAAGCAAATGCCTACCCAATTTCAGCCTGTTAAAATGACGGGTTTCCATTATAGAAATATCGAATTTTTATTTACCCCAATTTCCGACCCTCTGACGGCTTATGAGTGGATGCCACTGGCATCAGAAAATTGATATTTTTATAAAGTAATTACCTAAAGAATTTCAGCCTGTTAAAATGACGGGTTTCCATTTTAGAAATATCGAATTTTAATTTACCCCAATTTCCGACCCTCTGACGGCTTATGAGTGGATGCCACTGGCATCAGCAAATTGATATTTTTATAAAGTAATTACCTTCAAAGAATTTCAGCCTGTTAAAATGACGGGTTTCCATTTTAGAAATATCGAATTTTTAATTTACCCCAATTTCCGACCCTCTGACGGCTTGAGTGGATGCCACTGGCATCAGAAAATTGATATTTTTATAAAGTAATTACCTAAAGAATTTCAGCCTGTTAAAATGACGGGTTTCCATTTTAGAAATATCGAATTTTTAATTTACCCCAATTTACGACCCTCTGACGGCTTGCGAGTGGATGCCACTGGCATCAGCAAATTGATATTTTATAAAGTAATTACCTAAAGAATTTCAGCCTGTTAAAATGACGGGTTTCCATTTTAGAAATATCGAATTTTTATTTACCCCAATTTCGGACCCTCTGACGGCTTGCGAGTGGATGTCACTGGCATCAGAAAATTGATATTTTTATAAAGCAATTGCCTACCAAATGTGAGCCTGTTAAAATGACGGGTTTCCATTTTAGAAATATCGAATTTTTATTTACCCCAATTTCCGACCCTCTGACGGCTTGCGAGTGGATGCCACTGGCATCAGCAAATTGATATTTTTATAAAGTAATTACCTAAAGAATTTCAGCCTGTTAAAATGACGGGTTTCCATTTTAGAAATATCGAATTTTTAATTTACCCCAATTTACGACCCTCTGACGGCTTGCGAGTGGATGCTACTGGCATCAGCAAATTGATATTTTTATAAAGTAATTACCTAAAGAATTTCAGTTTGTTAAAATGACGGGTTTCCATTTTAGAAATATCGAATTTTTAATTTACCCCAATTTCCGACCCTCTGACGGCTTGCGAGTGGATGCCACTGGCATCAGAAAATTGATATTTTTATAAAGCAATTGCCTACCAAATTTGAGCCTGTTAAAATGACGGGTTTCCATTTTAGAAATATCGAATTTTTAATTTACCCCAATTTACGACCCTCTGACGGCTTGCGAGTGGATGCCACTGGCATCAGCAAATTGATATTTTATAAAGTAATTACCTAAAGAATTTCAGCCTGTTAAAATGACGGGTTTCCATTTTAGAAATATCGAATTTTTAATTTACCCCAATTTCCGACCCTCTGACGGCTTGCAGTGGATGCCACTGGCATCAGCAAATTGATATTTTATAAAGTAATTACCTAAAGAATTTCAGCCTGTTAAAATGACGGGTTTCCATTTTAGAAATATCGAATTTTTAATTTACCCCAATTTACGACCCTCTGACGGCTTGCGAGTGGATGCCACTGGCATCAGCAAATTGATATTTTATAAAGTAATTACCTAAAGAGTTTCAGCCTGTTAAAATGACGGGTTTCCATTTTAGAAATATCGAATTTTTATTTACCCCAATTTCGGACCCTCTGACGGCTTGCGAGTGGATGTCACTGGCATCAGAAAATTGATATTTTTATAAAGCAATTGCCTACCAAATGTGAGCCTGTTAAAATGACGGGTTTCCATTTTAGAAATATCGAATTTTTATTTACCCCAATTTCCGACCCTCTGACGGCTTGCGAGTGGATGCCACTGGCATCAGCAAATTGATATTTTTATAAAATAATTACCTAAAGAATTTCAGCCTGTTAAAATGACGGGTTTCCATTTTAGAAATATCGAATTTTTAATTTACCCCAATTTACGACCCTCTGACGGCTTGCGAGTGGATGCTACTGGCATCAGCAAATTGATATTTTATAAAGTAATTACCTAAAGAATTTCAGTTTGTTAAAATGACGGGTTTCCATTTTAGAAATATCGAATTTTTAATTTACCCCAATTTCCGACCCTCTGACGGCTTGCGAGTGGATGCCACTGGCATCAGAAAATTGATATTTTTATAAAGCAATTGCCTACCAAATTTGAGCCTGTTAAAATGACGGGTTTCCATTTTAGAAATATCGAATTTTTAATTTACCCCAATTTACGACCCTCTGACGGCTTGCGAGTGGATGCCACTGGCATCAGCAAATTGATATTTTTATAAAGTAATTACCTAAAGAATTTCAGCCTGTTAAAATGACGGGTTTCCATTTTAGAAATATCGAATTTTTAATTTACCCCAATTTCGGACCCTCTGACGGCTTGCGAGTGGATGCCACAGGCATCAGAAAATTGATATTTTTATAAAGTAATTACCTAAAGAATTTCAGCCTGTTAAAATGACGGGTTTCCATTTTAGAAATATCGAATTTTTAATTTACCCCAATTTACGACCCTCTGACGGCTTGCGAGTGGATGCCACTGGCATCAGCAAATTGATATTTTATAAAGTAATTACCTAAAATGTCAGCCTGTTAAAATGACGGGTTTCCATTTTAGAAATATCGAATTTTTATTTACCCCAATTTCCGACCCTCTGACGGCTTGCGAGTGGATGCCACTGGCATCAGAAAATTGATATTTTTATAAAGCAATTGCCTACCAAATGTGAGCCTGTTAAAATGACGGGTTTCCATTTTAGAAATATCGAATTTTTATTTACCCCAATTTCCGACCCTCTGACGGCTTGCGAGTGGATGCCACTGGCATCAGCAAATTGATATTTTTATAAAATAATTACCTAAAGAATTTCAGCCTGTTAAAATGACGGGTTTCCATTTTAGAAATATCGAATTTTAATTTACCCCAATTTCCGACCCTCTGACGGCTTGCGAGTGGATGCCACTGGCATCAGCAAATTGATATTTTATAAAGTAATTACCTAAAGAATTTCAGTTTGTTAAAATGACGGGTTTCCATTTTAGAAATATCGAATTTTTAATTTACCCCAATTTCCGACCCTCTGACGGCTTGCGAGTGGATGCCACTGGCATCAGCAAATTGATATTTTATAAAGTAATTACCTAAAAATTTCAGCCTGTTAAAATGACGGGTTTCCATTTTAGAAATATCGAATTTTTAATTTACCCCAATTTCGACCCTCTGACGGCTTGCGAGTGGATGCCACTGGCATCAGAAAATTGATATTTTTATAAAGTAATTACCTAAAGAATTTCAGCCTGTTAAAATGACGGGTTTCCATTTTAGAAATATCGAATTTTTAATTTACCCCAATTTCGGACCCTCTGACGGCTTGAGTGGATGCCACTGGCATCAGCAAATTGATATTTTTATAAAGCAATTGTCTACCAAATTTGAGCCTGTTAAAATGACGGGTTTCCATTTTAGAAATATCGAATTTTAATTTACCCCAATTTACGACCCTCTGACGGCTTGCGAGTGGATGCCACTGGCATCAGCAAATTGATATTTTTATAAAGTAATTACCTAAAGAATTTCAGCCTGTTAAAATGACGGGTTTCCATTTTAGAAATATCGAATTTTTAATTTACCCCAATTTACGACCCTCTGACGGCTTGCGAGTGGATGCCACTGGCATCAGAAAATTGATATTTTTATAAAGTAATTACCTACAAATTTCAGCCTGTTAAAATGACGGGTTTCCATTTTAGAAATATCGAATTTTTATTTACCCCAATTTCCGACCCTCTGACGGCTTGCGAGTGGATGCCACTGGCATCAGAAAATTGATATTTTTATAAAGTAATTACCTAAGAATTTCAGCCTGTTAAAATGACGGGTTTCCATTTTAGAAATATCGAATTTTTAATTTACCCCAATTTCCGACCCTCTGACGGCTTGCGAGTGGATGCCACTGGCATCAGCAAATTGATATTTTTATAAAGTAATTACCTAAAGAATTTCAGCCTGTTAAAATGACGGGTTTCCATTTTAGAAATATCGAATTTTAATTTACCCCAATTTCCGACCCTCTGACGGCTTGCGAGTGGATGCCACTGGCATCAGCAAATTGATATTTTATAAAGTAATTACCTAAAGAATTTCAGCCTTTGTTAAAATGACGGGTTTCCATTTTAGAAATATCGAATTTTTAATTTCCCAATTTCCGACCCTCTGACGGCTTGAGTGGATGCCACTGGCATCAGCAAATTGATATTTTATAAAGTAATTACCTACCAAATTTCAGCCTGTTAAAATGACGGGTTTCCATTTTAGAAATATCGAATTTTAATTTACCCCAATTTCCGACCCTCTGACGGCTTGCAGTGGATGCCACTGGCATCAGCAAATTGATATTTTTATAAAGTAATTACCTAAAGAATTTCAGCCTGTTAAAATGACGGGTTTCCATTTTAGAAATATCGAATTTTTAATTTACCCCAATTTCCGACCCTCTGACGGCTTGCGAGTGGATGCCACTGGCATCAGCAAATTGATATTTTTATAAAGTAATTACCTAAAGAATTTCAGCCTGTTAAAATGACGGGTTTCCATTTTAGAAATATCGAATTTTTAATTTACCCCAATTTACGACCCTCTGACGGCTTGCGAGTGGATGCCACTGGCATCAGAAAATTGATATTTTTATAAAGTAATTACCTAAATTTCAGCCTGTTAAAATGACGGGTTTCCATTTTAGAAATATCGAATTTTATTTACCCCAATTTCCGACCCTCTGACGGCTTGCGAGTGGATGCCACTGGCATCAGAAAATTGATATTTTTATAAAGTAATTACCTAAATTTCAGCCTGTTAAAATGACGGGTTTCCATTTTAGAAATATCGAATTTTTAATTTACCCCAATTTCCGACCCTCTGACGGCTTGCGAGTGGATGCCACTGGCATCAGCAAATTGATATTTTTATAAAGTAATTACCTAAAGAATTTCAGCCTGTTAAAATGACGGGTTTCCATTTTAGAAATATCGAATTTTTAATTTACCCCAATTTACGACCCTCTGACGGCTTGCGAGTGGATGCCACTGGCATCAGAAAATTGATATTTTTATAAAGTAATTACCTAAATTTCAGCCTGTTAAAATGACGGGTTTCCATTTTAGAAATATCGAATTTTTAATTTACCCCAATTTCCGACCCTCTGACGGCTTGCGAGTGGATGCCACTGGCATCAGAAAATTGATATTTTTATAAAGTAATTACCAAATTTCAGCCTGTTAAAATGACGGGTTTCCATTTTAGAAATATCGAATTTTAATTTACCCCAATTTCCGACCCTCTGACGGCTTGCGAGTGGATGCCACTGGCATCAGAAAATTGATATTTTTATAAAGTAATTACCTACCAAATTTCAGCCTGTTAAAATGACGGGTTTCCATTTTAGAAATATCGAATTTTTACCCCAATTTCCGACCCTCTGACGGCTTGCATGGATGCCACTGGCATCAGAAAATTGGTATTTTTATAAAGCAATTGCCTACCAAATTTCAGCCTGTTAAAATGACGGGTTTCCATTTTAGAAATATCGAATTTTTAATTTACCCCAATTTCCGACCCTCTGACGGCTACAGTGGATGCCACTGGCATCAGAAAATTGATATTTTTATAAAGCTGAATTGCCTACCAAATTTCACTTGAACATGGTTGTTTCCGTCACAATAGACTGTACATATTTTGTAAATAAATAAAAACACTGAAAGATCAACACTTTTAATGAGCATCCTTTATATCTTTTAAAATAGTACATAAATTATTTTCATATTCCAACTCATTATTTTCATTCTGCCATAGTTCCAGCTTTGATTTCATCGGTTTTTGATCATATAATAACAGAATTTTAAAGAATTCAACAGCAGCCAACTAAAAAAGTACAATAAATAATAAATTAGTTGAAAAATTTGTAAAATAAAAGGTACCTGTAGTGGAATTGGCTGCTTATTACTGAAATATTTGAAAACTGTATCCATAACTTCATTTAATTTTTCTTCCATAACGTCCAGGTCCATTAAAACTTTTCCCAAGTTTTCCAAAATTACCAACTGCAATTTATAAGTCTGAGAATATCTGAAAGCGGATCCCTTGTCTTTTAAGTAACTTTCCGCGGAGAATTTATTAAGAGCGAATAAAATGCTGGGCAAAACTTCCCTAAAAATTAATATTTTTAAAGAAAATAGAAACAAAATTGGTCAACTTACTTTGTGGTTCTCATTCTGATAAAATCCTTGGATAACCTTGCCAGAGTGACAAGTAAAAGGAAACTATAATTGATAATCAATGGATCGTCGAACTCTTTAAATCTCTGGACCAAAGGGGACCAAATATGATGAACAATTGGTAAAAGTTCATCTTCAAAATCCCGTAAAATTTCTAAACCGTCCGTTAATATACTGAGTGCGAGTAGTTTCTTGGTTCTGTCTTTCGATGGAAGGAAATGCAAGCTTCGACTTAATATTGCTACTGTTAATTTTATATGGAGAGGTGGTTCAGGCTTTTATACTCTTCAACTAAAATAATTGGTGGTATAAACTACACAATAATTTTGTTTATAGTTTACCTTCAGGTTCTCCTATTTCTTTGTCTATTTCTTCCTGTTTTTCTCCATGTCTTCTTTGAACAATTCCTCTGGATTTTCCCATAACATCATCAGAAAAATTGTCTTTCTCATTCTATCTATTCCGTCACTTGGAAATCTTCAGCATCTCTCAACTTTTGTGCTTTAGATTTAAATGGTTGAATTCTTTCTTTTATATTAAACCATTTTCTTACACAGTTTATAAAAATCTTAAATATTTCCAAGAAAGCTGTCGCATTCTTTTCTTTGAATTTATCACAAGATTGAAGGAGAACCTAAAACTATTGTGTATAAAAAACACAAACATAATATTAAAACTTACTTCTTTGATAATATCAGCTATATATATCAAGGCGTCTACCGTGCTGTAATTTAGAACAACGGTCAGGACATTTAGAACGCTTTCATTGTTCTCTAATTTGTTTAATTTTCTTTCAACGTGGTACGTGAAATAGTCTATATTGCTGTTTATTAAGTTTGTTGTATGGGAATATCCAAGCTGAAGTGATGTTAGTTAAAGCTGATAAACCAGCACTTTTAACTAGATGGCCACTTCCTACAAAATTTTGAGGTCAAATAACAGATTTTACAAAAATAATAATAGTAGTTTTTGGCAAAAATATAAATATATAGGGTGTTTCTAAAACAAGTACAATCCTCAAAATACTTGCCAAAACGTCTGATCACAGAAACATAAAATTGTAAAAGCAACCCTGTTGTGTAGAGTGTGCATTTTTAGGATTGCCAATATAATACGATTTTGCAAAGAAGTTTACTTTCAAAACTGTTTTTGGATGGAAACACATTCTTTGATTCTTCACTTTTTGTGATTGCATTAATATAAACATGCAATGCCTTCCTTATCTTTTACTATTTGTGAGATATTCAAGATTAAATAATTAAAACTGTATTTTTATTATAAAGAATACAGAAGTATAGTGCAGTGTTCTTTTTTTTAAATAAATTAATTAAAATCCTTGTGAAAAATTAGTCAAGGGATGCACGTTTCAGTTTTCGATATCTACTAAGGTAGCAGTAAAATAACAGCTACATCTAACATTTTCACATGATCCGCCATATCTGCTAATTCTTAATTTGAATAAGACATTTTGAAAACATGTACTTAATTGAAACCCAAAGTAAAGTGTAAAATAAATTCTAAACAATGCTTTTTTCAACTCTATCCTTAGTGCGTCAATAAACAATATGTATTATGTTAAAAATATTAAAATAAAGAAATTACTAAAGATGTAATATATATGAAGAATTGATTATAAGACTTATTATGGAAAATGTAGATTTTGAGACGAACTTTTACATTTGTTAAAAATACAGGGTGTTCCATTTAAAAAAGTAAAATTATGTCTTTGAAACAGATAACATTTGGTACAAACACCCTGTGTAACATTTATAAACAGTGACCACTACGGTCAACCTAGTACAAGATTTGTGACGATTGCTTAGATTGTATTTCAAAAATGAGAGCAACAATCAAGTGCTATGCAGAAAATGTCATTTTTATATTAAAATATTAATATCTCGAAACTGCTGATTTTTGACACATAGTACCTATTACAAAAAAATCCATAATTCCATGTAAAATACAAATATTCATTCAAATACAGGGTGTTCCATTTAACAGGTTAACTGCCAAGACGAATTTTCGTATTTTTCTCTGGCGCCAAAGTAATAATTTAATTAAAGATGCTTACTGGTATAGTTTCACATTAACAAAGTGCAGTTCCGCGAATTATCAAAAATTTTATAGCTAAAAATTCAAAATTGGCCGATATGACCGCTCCGGCGCAGGTGGTCATAATATGTCTACCACGCCGGGCGGTCATCATTGGCGGTCAGCATTGAAGGTTACGTCAGCCACAATTCTCGCGCATATATTTTTTAAAAAGAGGAGCAGCTGCTATTGTAAGAAAATAGTGCAGAGGTTGTTATGAGAAGAAAGTTAGTGAAATACAAAAACCATGTAAAGAAAGTTACCACATATTGTATGGACTGTGAGGACGATCCACATTTTTGCCTCCATGTTTCAATAGAAAACATCAGAAGGTGTAAAATTATTTCATTCACCTTTATTTACCTATGACTAGGTATTTACTTATTTTCGCTACTCTGTATTGTTAAAAATTCTAAGGTCTTGAAATAAATTTTATTTAAAAGTGCAAGCTGTGTAAATTCCCAAAACATGTAATATGAACATATTACAGTCACTCACGTGGCCATATACGCCGGCGGTCACGTTCCATATGCAGTTGAAATGGAATCGGCGGTCATATTTCCGTTTCAGAGACATTTATGTACTCACTATCCAGCGGCCTATATGACCGCCATGGCGTGAGAGGATAGTATCAGTGTCGGCCTAAATGACCGCTGTGGCAGTGAACCTGTTAAAAAAATACAACTTTGGTTTGCCCTCTAAAAATAAATCATATGAAGTCAAATTATTTTTAAAATATTAATTTCTTGCCCCTCACCCAAATCAATTTAGAAATTTTTGCCCCAATTATATTTTAGCGATAAATCAACTTTGCCTGTTATTCATATATTTTATATTATTAGCTTTCAAGATAGTCATAAATTTTAGTAAATTTCATGCAAATGTTGAATAAATACTGCTCTACAAAAATAGTAAAACAAAAACAACTCGATATTGAGAAAAATAAGAAAAATTAACGTAAAAGGAATTGATGTTGAGATGTAGTTTTCTGTTTAATTTTTCTAAAATGTCTTGTCTACCTCCACGGTTAGAAAATACAAAAATTTCACAAGTTCAGTACAGGATAAAGCACACAAACATTTTTCAATTCAGTTAATGTTAGTAACTCACCTGCCCTTTCTAAAACCAAATACAAGGTTTTCAAAATAAACTGCTCAAAATTTTCTTTAAGAACTAAAGCGATTTTCCCTATCCCTTCAACTAGTAGACAAACTTGAATAACATTATTCTGCACATCTGCTAAAGTAGTTACATATCCAAATTCATCTACAACTACAGACAATGGCACTTGCCAGTAATCGTTATCGATTATGCGTTGTCACAATATTCTTGATTATTTGCACATTTTCTTTGGTGCAATCAATACCTACAGTTTAATTGCTATATTACCATTCAATATCATCTGTTTTATTAAATACCTGATATAGCTTCGTTTAAAATAAATATAGCTTCCTTTCTGTTTTCCGAATGATAAATAATAATATCCAGGAGAAAATCGCTAATGATTTCCAAGCCTCCATATTTTGCGAGTAAAGCGCATAAAGTTTCCAATTTATTTTTAACTGAATCCTCTTTGAAAAGCCGAAATTTTTTCCAAGGAGCTCTTAAGTCTCGGTTCATATCCAAATCTATAAAATACGTTGTTCTTAGTTTAAAGTAACTTATATTTGGAAAAATAATTACCCTTGACAGTATATTCCTCTAAAAGACTGACACCGCTTTTTCCAACTCAGAGATGTGCATGAGCGTATCCATAAGTTTATTTAAATGTGTCACAGAAAGCAAAACTTGACTCAATTTATGTTCTCCAAATAAATGTATGTACCCTATGATTAAATTTAGAGATGCAAGGTGTTCTCTTTCATCTAAAACCAGTAAAAGACACTATCATAGCAAAAATAATAATTATAAACACTTAAAATAATGTCGATTTGTATGGGAGAGGAGGGTATATTACACATTAAATTTTTATACTTACCAATTCCATTAAATTTCCTGGGCAAACTATTTATGCCGGTATAAAATCCCTCCTCTAAATTTTCAAGCAAAGCACTTAAAGTTACTAGAAGAAAGTTGACTAGACAATTTGTGTAATACGTCACTACTCCTTTTCTTTACCTCATCGTTCTCATCTTCGGAGAGTGTTATGATTATTTCTATTAAATGGCTCGTGGATATTGGCATTGTTCTATAAAATATACAGGAGATTTATACAGTCTCGATATGTCCAAGACCTATGTAATCGTATTGTTTTAGTGTTACACAAATTTAAGTAAGCAAATATGTAGTAATAATTTATTTTAGCAAAATGCCAAACAATGGTGAAAATTGCATGTCTCTATTTCTTGTTATTTTGTTATCACTCGGTTTTGCAAACACCCTGTAGCTCGAAATCGGTAAAAGATAGATATGCGGTTTTTGGTTTTTATTCTCTAGAAAAAAGCCCAGGGCTTGTTCATTTGATTTGCTCTACAAATGACAGAACCATCCGTAACCTTTTTCAAAAACATATCAATTTGAACCAGTCTGTAATTATAAAATTTTTCACATTGTATAAAGGTGCTCTGATTAATACATTCGTAATTGTATATTGCTGTTAAGTTAGAAAAGAATTTTCTGTAAACTTTCCTGGACAAAAATCTGTATTTGATACCGTGAATTACTTGCAGAGCCCTCTTTTGACATCTAAAGACTGTATCAGAATGTGTTGAATAACATCAAACAATTACTCTAAATTTTAATGCATAAAAGTTAGCACTAGAACAAACTCTCAAAACCTTAAAGCCTATTTTCGATCTTTTAATATTCTTAGTGCATAAGTTCTCAGCTTTTTTATTTTTTTTTATTTCTTAAGTTGGTTTTTAAGAAATTACCAAGGAAGTCACCAAGTTCATAATTTTGTTATCTGTATAAATTAATTTTTGGCTTCTGTGATTTTTTTCATCAGGGTTTACCACCAGTGTATAAGTTTTAGATATGGGCGATTCGAATCTTTTTCAAGATCCGTGTCGTTCGAATAATTTACAAAATGATTCGTACCATAAGATTCGTACCAAAGATTCGTATCATCATTACACAAATTGAATCCTAGATAAAATATAACTGAATGTAAGTAAAGTAAGTAAGAAGTACTAACAAATAGCCGGTCCGTGCTGTATTTCGAATCGAACTGTGAACTGTATAATTATTTGTTATGTGAATGTGAATCAACAGTCGCGTCATGTAGGTACGGTTCCGTTCAGATAAAATTTGGTGTCGGTTTTCTATCGAAGTCCAGTTATGTGGTACGACTGGTACGAATCATTTTAGTATAGAGGATTAGTATCATACGAATCTGTGTCTTGATTCGAATAATTTAAACGAATCATACGGATTCGACTCATCTCTAGTAAGTTTAGTTGCCTAACATTCATGATCAGGTGAGATTTAGACATTGTTGAAAGCACTGTAAGTACCATGGGGCGAAAAATTAAGAATCTTATTCAGAATTCAATTTTATAAGACAAAATATCACAAATTAATAACAGCAGCAAGATCTTGATTAATTTGAATTTGATGTGCAGCATTCATAATCTATTTGAAAACTGTGCTTCATTGTTTATCCAATGGATTAAGATCTGGTGCTCTAACAGGTCATTCAATTTGACTATTACCTAATGTTGATTAAATTATTTTGTTTACTTTCTGTAAAATTTAAATTTATGTTTGAAAAGTGTTAACGTAAGTATCTAGAAGAGAAACTCAATAGGAAAAATTTGTATCCATGATTTTGGCTTCAAACTGGATTCTGAATCAGATCCATAAGTTTTACCTGTTGATATATATTGTCGATATAATTTACTAATAACATGATTAATATTATTAATTTATTATTATTACTACTTACATAAAACAATTCTCAATTATAAGACCGCACATGTCAGATAACTCTAATCGTACTTTGTGATGGGAATGGTGTGTCAGTTTCTGGCGAATTCAACGACAAGTGGTTGCAATCTATTATCTGTTTCTTTATACCAAGACACTGTTCGTTTATTTGTGTGTAAGTATTCCTTGACTTCCTTTTCATCTTTAAACTTCTTTCTCTTTTTACCAATTATAGGTTTTATTCAAAATATTCTTAAGATTCGTAAAATCGAATTTATCATTTCCAGCGCTATAATTATTCATTAATAGTGTAACAATTCTTCCCCATGCTTTTAAAGCTACCTGCAAGAACTTTAATCAAACAGAAAATCTAATTTGTGTACTACATACCATGGGGATTTTATGTCCCACTTTCTCATCTTCTAAAGATATTCTAGCTAAACCACTTGCAATACCTGGTAGGAAAAATAAAAATACTTCTGCAACTTGATGTCGCAACTCAGTATCCTGGAAATCTTTATCTTCTAATACCTGAGCAATGGCCATGATACATTGCATAGCTGACACTCTGTGAAAAAGCTACAGATGGATTTTACCAAAACTGTTACCTACAATTCCTACCTTAAAGATCTAAGTTGTTCAGTCTTAGCTATCTCCAGAGCTGTATAGAGCATTTGACAAAATCTTGGGCGTTTTCTCTCGTATATAAAGAAATTACCAGATCAGATGAAACACATTTCATAAGAGCGGTCACACAGTTTATAATACTTAGCTTATATTCTTCCGAATGGGTAACACTAAAATTTATATAGCAATAATTATTTTTAACAATTTATATATAATATTGATACCTATGTGTTGTGATGATCATAAATCTCTAGTAACAAGAAAGAGTAAATATTGAAAAATAGCACCATTTTATTCACACTAGATTTCTCAAAAGGTTTTTGAAGGTATCCACGATAAGTTTCTTTTCATCATCTCTAAAACTAATCCATATTCTTGTGAGACTTGAAAATTAGCGAATTAAAAAAATCACATACCTTGATTTATTTTCAGAAATACTTTTCAAAATGGGATAGAACGTAGAAAGGATAGTTGGCTGTACAACTTTTATGAACGACTGAGGTGAGTTTTGAATTATAGTATTTAACTGTTTAACGCATTCGATGTTTTTTGATTTTGAATTAATTTTAAACACAGTGTTTTCAACTTGGAGTAATTTTCAAAACTTTCTACTTTAACATCCATTTTGAATAAACCGCTGTTTAAACCTAGCAGTGATACCACTTTGTTTGTATTCTACACACCACAAATTATGGGTTTTGTTTGCAGTGATTTAAGTCACAATTAGTTCTTTTATATCTTCATGTAGATGTAGTGTAATTTTATTAGGTAAGTTAATTATTCCTTAAATTTGTTAAATAATACACAAAATTATAAAAATAACTGCAACACAAATCGTTCTATTTACTGTAATAGTACCAACTATAGAGCGATGTAGTTCCCAAAATATAAAATAAAATTCAATAGTAAACTTGAATTATTTGCAGATTTTATGATTAATTGTTTAATTAAAATTATTATGATAAACAAACAATAAAAAAATAGTTTCGTTGTCATGGTTACTAAAACAATAAAAACAAATGAATATTTGTTTACATTTCAATAAGTATATTTGGTTGCCTAGTAATCAAAATTTAAAATCGATGAGTTGAAAACGTATTCCACTGTAGCGAAAAAATTTTTACCTTGATTTTGATTGACATTAATAATTATCTAAAATGTATGGACTAAATATCTAATACAGGGTAATATTTCGATAACTAAATTTGATTTATCTATTAAATGCAAATAAATAAATGATCCCAATTAAATTAACCGATATCAAATAAAGGTTCATGTATTAGAGTTGCCACATTGTGATGTCAAGGAAGGGTCATAGGAGTGGGCATATACATTTATGCCATTTCTTTATACTTTATTGTATAGGTATATTTTTGCCACTTTTTGTTGATATAATTATAAACTTTTAAATGCATTAATTAAGAAAACAGATGGAACGACAACCCTAGGTTCGGGTCTAAAATGTTGTTATCGTTATTCCTTATGGCGTATACAATCTATTGCAATAATAATGCACCCTCTCAAACCAGTTTTGAACTACCTACTGGCGCCATAATTTATTAGCAAATTCGACATTGAATAAATAAAGTAGAGAATGACTGACCCTAGGTCAAATTAAGTATGTGTAGATTTCAGCTTTTATTACTTATTGTTTTCATGAACTTTTCGTTAGACTTCTATTGAAAGAGTGAAACAACTAAGTAGGTACTAAAGCTAAAGGTGAAAATAGATTTCATTACAAATATAGGTACCAACAGTTTAAAACTAGTCGCTAAATTTGTTTTAAAGAGTGTCATTATTATTGCAATTGGTTGTCCATATATTTGAAAAGTATTTTTCATCTATATGTATTTTCTTACAATGTTATTGTATGAATGTTGACGTATATATTCGAATAAATAGGTATAGTTATACTACTTGCAGAGACAACAATTGTTCAAAGAATAATAATAATAATAAACCTAAAGTCCAAGGCTAACAATTATTTATTTTTTCTAACTGATTATAATCGGTCAGAGGTTCAAAAATTATTGGATATACATAACTAACAGATATTTTTGAGATTTTATATTTTTAAACGTAGAATCTATTGGAATAATAGTGGCACTTCCCCAAAATCAGTTTTTGAACTACTGGAAGGTCTGAGTAGAAATTGCATTAAATCTCTATTGATGAGTGGAAGCAATTAAGAACTAATGTTTGAAGTAGGTACATTCATTATGAATTACGTCAGCAGTTCGAAAAATGGTCAAATTCGTTTTAAACAATGCCATTATTATTGAAATAAATAAAATAAATAAATAAATAGATTGTATTTAGGTCTGATTTGCATTTGTATAATTATTTTCATTTTTTTCATTTTTTTCCAATACACTCTCACAAAACAGTTTTTGAACTTCAGGAAGTTCTGAGTAAAATATTCATTAAAACTCTATTGGTAAGTGAAACAACTAAGAACTAATGTTAAAAGTTTAAAGTAATATATTTATTTACACATAGGTACGTCAGAAGTTCAAAAGACATCGCGAAATTCATTTTAATGAGTGCCATTGTTATTGCAAACGATTGTACCTATATAAACAGGTAGTTCATATATTTCTTTGCAATTTATCCGAATAGCTGGATTCAGAGCCGCAGTCAAGGCCAGGGGGTAAGGTAATGGCATTGTAACGTAACGTGTAATGAGCGTTCAACTAAATCGAAGTCAAAGTGGCTGTCAAAAATTTGAGCATAGGGCGTAGACCATACATAAAGACAAGCGTAGACGCGCTATATCGCCGCTGTCAGTAACGTTATTTACTTCCATATTACACCAATCTTGTGTCTTCTAAAGTGGGACTCTATATGATAAACATCTTTTGTTCTTGAGAAAATACTATATTAGACGTTTTTAAAACGAAAATATTGAAACTCACAGCGGCGATATAGCGCGTCGCTATGCAACTCATGTGTGCAACTCTTATGTCCAAATTTTGAGAGCCATCTTGACTTCATTTTTGTTTGAACGCTTGTTACTAATCTGATGAAATCTTATTTGCATTGCATATCAAGGATACATCTATATTTATTCATATAACTGTATTGCCAGAACAAGAAACATTGTTCGCCCTGCCTGAAAAAATTGCTGGCTACACTTGGTTGTATTTCATTGTAGATTATTTTAAATTGTATACCTATATGTGTAAGTACATCTATTACATATCATTAAATTCTAAAGTATCACAGATAAATATATAGCTAATTTATCTGTGATAGTATGTTCTATATTTTACTTTAAAATTGCCGATTCAAACAACTCATTAATATTTAGTTGTGAATTACTGATGCATTATTATTAAAACCGTACCTATGGGAATTAAGTTGTTGTCCTTATGCCTACAGTAATAAAATATCAGGTAGGTAGTAGCAATTATATGTACCAATTAAGTTATTAAACAGTGAGTAATGAGGAAATAATAAATTATTTAAAGCTTGATTTAGGTAACTTGAACCTTTTATATTTTTCCAAGTGCTTACAAACCTAAACTAATAATGAAGTGAGAGTGGCATATTTATTTTCACGATTATTATATTTGAGAGAATGATTAATTATATCAGTTTTAGCCAAAATCACTAGAAACAACCCAAGGACACTGCCCTTTGCTCTTTACCCTCCAATACAGTATTAGAATTGATGCGCATATATTGATTGAATAAAAGTACAAAGATCATATTTTGTTTTCTATGCTTAATCATTTAAGTAAGAATGGAATAAGACATTAAGCTAAAATTATGTTTTACGTTTTAAAAAAATCGCATTTTAATCATTTTCAATATTTTTAGAAGACATACTGTATACATGCGGAAGGTACTAAATAAATGTAGATACTGATCTAATCATCTCCGTGAACACATAATCATCTAAATATTACCCAACGTAGCGCCAGTGCCCTAACATCGAGAAGGTGTGGGTTTTGATAACACTAATTTATTATATGTAAAGACTATACCTCAATGGAACGTGCTTCCAAAGACGGGTGGGGGCCCAGGGCATAGTACAACCGCAGTCTATAAGATCCCTGAGCACCACTATAATTTGTTTATTCAGTTTGCCGAGCCTGTGTGTAACAATACGTCGCGTGTGTACAGTTCAGTGTGTAACATCAGTTCAGCTTGGCAAAATGCCGTCTTTACCTGTGGATTCTTCAGAGAGTTTGTCCCGAATTTCGTGGCCCAGCAACGAGCATCCATGCAGGAAGTTCTTCAAGTGGCTCGGGGTACCAGAGTCCCACTTCGCCACACTCTTTTTCGCCCATTTCCACGTCTCCGGACAACACGCTTAAGAAGAGAGGATACGCCGAACCTCTAGTTTAGGCAGCGTCACACAGAAATCTTTTGTCATACGATCAGACGCCAGAGACTCGAGGAGTCAAAGTCCGGTGTTGATACGCCCCGAAGAAGAGGACTCCTCTCTGCTTTCCGACCTCATAGGCTGGTATCCATGTTTCTTGCTCCGCATGGCCAAAGCCGTAGTCCTTGCGGTTTTGCCGCAAAGCTGGAGGCAGCTAATCTTTGCTCTACCCATGCTCTGGGTCTCCATGTGGTTATGGCTCTTCACTCAATTCATCCAACTGCCTTTCACTATCATTAAGATATTATTGTCCATTGTCTTCTCACCCAGTGCTCCAGGGAACTCTAAAAACGAACCGTGCTCATTAGTGGAGGAAGTACCATACAAGCCTTGCACTTGGCCAGGAACTTCTACTCAGCCGGCGCAAGGGTGGTGGTGTGCGAGGTTGAAGGGTTGTTCGCTTTATCTAGATTTTCCACGGCTGTAAGTCGATTTTATACCGTACCAAGGCCAACCAGTGACCAGCAACAGAATTATGTCAGAGCTCTTTGCGAGATCGTCGACAAAGAACAAGCAGTTTACTACATCCCGGTGTGTGCCACAACCTCGGCGTACTACGACGCCGTGGCAAAACCCCACCTGGAATTACTGGGTTGCTCTTGCTTTTGTCCTGGCATCAAAGAAGTCTGGGTCTTAGACGACACCTTGGAAGTCCTGAAACGTTGTCAAAAATACCAAATTCCTACCCCAACATACCACGCGGTCACGTCGAAGGACGAAGTGCTTCAGCTTTACGACACTGGTGCTATAAGAAGGGAATCTACGTCATGTCTACTGCTGGACCTAGAGGTCTCAGAGAAAGATCCAAGATTGTTCTCCCTTTATCAAGGAATGATTTAAAGATTCCTAACGATATAAACGAGCAAAGGCCTTGGGTAGTCGTACAGAACCCTGAAGGTGAACATTATTCGACTTGCACTACAGTGAAACAGTCTCAAGTTATAGCTAACGTAACCTGCAAGATGGACAAAGACGACAGTGGACTTATCCCCGTCGAAAACAAAGAAATAAACCAGTGGCTGTCCAATTTTTCAGCAAACTTCACTTGCTGCGACCGATAAACGGACATATAAGCTTCAGATTCGTCATCACCAAAGAATCCAACACTGTTATTCCGCTAAGTAGTAGAGTTGGCGTTTCTTTGCCTTATATTTGCTATACTACCGTCCATCCAAGGTTGCTGTGGAAACCTTGTAGACACTTCAACAGGCAAAACTCTGGTCCATTGATCAATGAAAATGGTACCTACAAAATGCCCGAAACTGTCATGCATACCATTAAGAATCCTTCAATCGAAACAGTTACAAGGCTCATTGGGACTGTCTTGGATAAAAGGAGGCCCTTTTTGCCATATGGGACCCCTTACCCTACTGTGCATACTATCATATGCAGTTGCCATTTAAGAACGTCCTGGGGTTCATGCAGAGCAGGCAGGACAGCTTCCCAAGGCCGATGACAACTCCTGTGCGGTGATTTCAATTGTCATCACTAAGGAGAGAGAGCCAAGCCTGAGGACTACGAGGGGTTAGACTATATTTTTAAATAAAAATGAAGAACCTTATTCATTTCCCTTATACTGATGTATAAATTGTAAACATGTTATTGTTAAAGCTAAGATTAAGGTTTATTTATAAATTGTGTTAATCTCATGTTTATATTTGAATGTATTGTCTGAACAAAGTATATTTTTATTCTCGTAAGTAAATATTTTTATAGTCATATATATTATATCTTGTAGGTATATAAAGACTATGGTATGTTACATTAACTGACGAAGTTTTGTACAAAGTGGTTGTCGTACCATTGTATCAGTGGTACATTAAGCAGAATTCGAACATTCTATTTTTGTATATATTTTGAAAAAAAACATAAATAAAGTAAAATATTAAACAGTTTTACACATTTATTTAATACCCTTTCCTTGATAGTTCAAACAACGAGAGTGATGTAATGAGATGTAGCTGTAAACATAATACAAACATGTAATGCCATCCATAAATAAGTGGTGTTATTATTTTTGTCGTGATTATGGTTAAAAATATTTTATCTTGTTATGGAGTATTATGTTTAATAGATAATACGTTAAACACCACTGCAGTGGCATTAAAAGAGTCAGGAAGGATACCGATGTATGTATGCATTACATACCTAATCATCTGATTAAATAATTAGTTTTGGATTTGTCAAATTAAAAAAATTAAAAAGACGTTTTTGGTATCCATTGACCCTAGAAATTGCTTGTAATTTTTTGATAGATAAGAAAATCAAAATCAGATAAATCGAGAAGCAAAAAAGCAAAACAACAAACAATATTGAATAATTTCGTTAACAAATCTTAATAATTATAGGTATGTCTTATTAAATATTTAAAATTTTTATTTTTGTGAAAGAAATAAAGAAATATCGCTTCATAGCACGCAGATGAGCGTTCACAGAAACTTTGTCAGAGGGGAGCAAAGATAATTGTCCTAAGAACTAATGAGATTTATACACATATTTTTATTTTATTGCAAAATTTGTCAAAGACGAAAAGCAATTGAAAACAAAAATCAAAAGTGATGACATTTTCTAATTGTATGCGTTGATGCAAAAGTCTGGGAGGAAAGTGACACTTGCCCCTCTTGGGACGTCCGTGTACATGAATCTTGTTTACATTTTTTAGAAGCGCATATGCATATTTCTGAAATTAATGATTGTAAAATTGTAATAAATTAACAAAAATTCTCAAAACGTTTATTAATAATAATTAGATATTGACAAAATATTCTAATTATATATCTGAAGTCATTATAATATACGAGGAGTTATTAAAAATATCTACGGCTGAAAATTAGGCAAATTAATATTTATTTTGCCTTAAAAACTTTTAATTAGATGTTCAGTTGATTTTGCAGTGGTTTAATTGTTGTATGTAATTTATATGCAGTTTATCGCGAAAGTAATGCAATAATACACATATACATACAATTTCTGTATACTTGAAGATGACGCAAGGTTATATCATTTTACTGCACGCTTCCCATAGTCGCTTCATTGCATCAAATAACAGCCTTCTTATTGAGGAATTAATAATATAAGGGCATAGCCATTTAAAGAAAATATGTGTCTCATTGAGAATTTCTTGAAATTATCTTTGTCGCATTGCTTATTAACACACACTTAGCACAATTATAATGCCCAAATATCAGTTTCAATTTCGTCTCAGACGGTTTGGATACACGGTGTGTATAAATGAAACAAATATTTTTCAGTTAATAAATTCAACATATTGATGCAATTCTACAACTTCTTCTACTTTTATGTTAATTCAAATGTATTGTAACGCCTTACAAAAATGGTTAGTATAAAATTTGTACAATAACTAATATTTTGTTTTAATTCAATTATTATTTATAAAATAGAAAATGGTGCAGCACCAAGTTACTTTAATGATTTTTGATAAAACGGTCCAATTTGCACATCTATCCAATCAGATCAGAAGACAATTACAATATTGATGTTCAGAAAACTGCAAAATATTTGTTCAATGAAGGTTTACGTCTTTTCAATGCTCTTCCTGTATATATAAAGAGAGTGTAAATATAAAGTTATTTATTAAAAATGTGTACGTTCTTATAGGATTCAAACTGATTAATTGTAATAATGTTTGTATGATATTTATTTGTATTTTTCTAGCAATGCTAAGTAAAATGTCTATTATTATTAAGAAATATTTTGAGGTTTTGTTGGGCATATTTATAGGTGTTCTACAAGCTCTGTGACAAACTTTGGCAGATGGTAGTTAGGTTAAAGTCAAACATTTTTTCTTATATGAACATCGCTCCGATTCATTTTTGTTTAGAAGTTACAAGCATTTTAAAAATATAATTTTATATTTCAATCAAAGTAGCCTGATAAATAAAATTGATTGTCATGCTACTGTGATTGAAATATCAAATTATATATTTTTAAATGCTTGTAACTTTTAAACAAAACGAATGCGACCTATGTTGATGTAAGAAAAATGTTTGACATTAACCCAGCTGCCATCTGCCAAAGTTATAGAGTTTATAGAATACCCTGTATTTTGATGAGTTTAACGTAGAACATTGCAATTTGTATAATTGCACCAAAACTAAATAAAATTTGTAAAAGACAAATTTGGTTGGTGGTGCTGCCTAAAATGAAACATACGGTAAATTTTAAATTTAGTAATCGAAAACTAGCTTGACCGTGAAATTTGTGTTTTGATATAAATATTTTTAAGTTAAATGTCTTCCTCAAGTTGCATAATAAGTTTTGAACATATTATCTTCAATTGTTATTATAATATACAATTTTGAAATTGTTTATGTGTCTGTGTTAGAAGTTGGAAAGTACATCGTCATATACATTTTGTGTGATAATAATCAGAGAAACCAGTACGTAGATAGACATACAGGATTTTCAGTAAAGAATAGACCACACTTTAAAGCTATCTTCCTTGGAAAAAATAATATTATTGAAATCAACCTGAGAAAGTACTTTTTTATTTCATTTTTACTATACTTTTCTTGTTTGTTGGGTATTTATCCTTAAATTTTGGAAAACGAGTTTTTGTAATAAATAAAATAAAAAAGTAGTCTCTCCTGGGGCATTCCACGCCAACTCAACAGTCGATCCCACGTCACCCTCTCAGATCTGGCTCAAAATTGGTACATCGATTGGTACTATTGAAAAAGGACATTCTCAAATTTGCAGCCCCTAAGACCGCTTCCTGTCACCACGGGCCCATAGTGAAGTTTTCGACCATCATCTCACCTCCAGGGGTCTGAAATCGGGTTTTCGTGTACTGACGCGGCATTTTGGTCTAAAATTATCAAAAATACATAAGATATGCCAAATTTCCCGTAGAACACGATGGTGCCATCCGTTTTCCGATATCTAACAAGGGGAGCCGGAAAACGCGAAAAACCGCGCTTTGGTAAAAATTTGATATCAAATACGGTCCTTCAAACTGGCTGAAAATTTACCAAAAGGCTCTTCGATTATTGCTCTTTCGAATGTTCATACGCGCGTGGTGATCATTATATGTAAAAAAAAGTTACACGCGCTTTACGGGTTTTATATGGAATTTTCTGTAATTTTCTCATTGTAACCGCTCCACTGGCCCTATCCAATTGGGTAATAATTGGATTTTGTTCTCTCACCAAGCATCTCTTTTGTCCCCTGTATTTACAAACACAGAAATTTCTCTCTTCAGCCAGTATTAGAAAAAACATTATTTAGATAGAATGCTGATTCATGTATAAGGACGTGTAAAATAGTGAAAATAATATCGAGATGTATAGTGTCAACAATGATTGTAATGTGGGTTTTCTTGTTTCTTACTGCGATTTTCATTCGTTATATTATATTCATATTTTTACAAATAATAGAAGTAAGCTGCAGAAAATGTCAATTTGCTCAAAATCAAAAAATTTACGAAAAATTGTTAAATAAATCATTGAATAAATAATGTTTTCTCTAATACTGGCTCGAGAGAAATTTCTGTGTTTGTAAAGACAGGGGAGAAATGAGACGCTTGGTGTGAGAAAATCCAATTATTACCCAACTGGATAGGGCCAGTGGAGCGGTTACAATGAAAAATTACAGAAAATCCCATATAAAACCCGTAAAACGCGTGTAACTTTTTTACATATAATGATCATCACGCGCGTATGAACATTCGAAAAGCAATAATCGAAGAGCCTTTTGGTAAATTTTCAGCCAGTTTGAAGCGACCGTATTTGAGATATCAGATTTTACCAAAGCGCGGTTTTTCGCGTTTTCCGGGCTCCACTTGCTAGATATCTGAAAACGGATGGTGGCATCGTGTTCAACGGGAAATTTCGCATCTCCTATGTATTTTGATCATTTTAGACCAAAATGCCGCGTCAGTACACGAAAACCGATTTCAGACCCTGGAGGTGAAATGATGGTCGAAAACTTCACTATTGGCCCCTGATAACAGGAAGCGCTCTTAGGGGCTGGAAATTGGGGAATATCCTTTTTCAATAGTACTAATCGATGTACCAATTTTAAACCAGATCTGAGAGGGTGATGTGGATCGACTGCTGAGTTGGCGTGGAATGCCCCTCCTGTAACTTCTTAAGGAAAAACGTTGTACCAACTAAGATAAGTTGATTTAATCGTTATTTTTGTCCAAGGAAACTGGCCCTAAAGTATGGCCCTTCTTTACTGAACACCTTGTATATTTATTTTTGGAGGTGTCCTTATAAATCTTTTTAATAATTCCCAAGTCTATATCAAGGAAAAAATAATTTCATTTTGCACAACTGCTATTAAATATGAAAGGTTCAACACCTGAATATGTTTTTATGGTATTCAAAAACTAAATAATAATCTCTACCCCGCATTCTAATCACGAGAATTAGCCCAGAAGTCAAAGACTTGTGCGGGAGGGGGCGGCATATTATTATTAAGAAGGCCGCATTTGCGCCCAGGAATGACTTACGTTGGTAGACCCTAACCACCATTCAGTGCAGGAATGAGGGAAACCTGGAAAACCTCATTAATTAGGGGGTAGTCAAATGTCAACCGGTATCAATCTCTCACATCCCAAGTCGCATAATACAAAATATACAGGGTGTCAAAGTTAAAATTTTAAAACTTTTCTTAAGAAATACAAATATTTACATAAAATTTGTAAATCGGGGGTTTTGCGGTTGAGAAATTCAAATTTGTTTCTAATTTTGACGTCACTAGTAGAGGGCGCCTCTTGTGGCACACTATGTTTCTTTTAAATGGCAGGATTTTTTTGTAGCTTAGTGTATCCACCTGACCATCGAATCAATTGATTCTCCCACCTGCTTTATTTGAAAAAGGTATATCTTGCTGAAGTCGGTATGAGTAACCAGTGTTTAAACAATCGTATTTGAAATGTTCAGCGCACCAAGTAAAAACTGTTTTGGTTTCAGGTAAAGTGCCTTTTCTGCAGAAAATACAGCCAAATGTTACTTGAAAAGTTGTTCAGAATGGTAAATTAGTTGGAGGCGTGCAAAATTTCAAGAAGATCGGCGGATTTGATGAAACCATGTTTCGACAAAACACAAAGAGTCAGACATTTTCAGTAGAAAGGCACTTTACCTGAAACGATAACAGTATTCAATCACTGAATATTTCAAATAGTATTATTTCGAAAACTGTTACTCCTAACGACTTCGACAAGGTATACCTTTTCAGATATAACAGGTAGGAGAGTCGATTGTTTCAATAGTCAGATGGATATACTAAGCAGCAAAAAGTTCTGCCATTTAAAAGAAACATTATGTGCCAGAAGAGGCGTCCTTTACTGGTGACGTTACAAAATTAGAAACAAATTTGAATTTCTCGCCCGCAAAAACCCCCGATTAAAAATTTTATGTAAATATTTAGAAGTTATTTACAAATATCGAAAATAAAATTTAACTGTGACACCCTGTATCTTTTATTATGCGACTTGGGAAATAGGTATATTAGGTTAAATCGATTTATTTTCGTCTAAGGAATCTGGTCTCATTTTAGCTACTTCATTTAAAACACCACTGTATATGTTATGCTGTTTTTATTGTTACTTGTCAAATTTGGATAAACAGTTTAGTTTTACTGTGCATTCGGGTTGAAATGTTGTTATCACTTCAATTGCGAATTGACGACTGTAAAACAGACTGCAAGCCAGACATTTGGGAAAGGTATTAAGGCTGCAAGCCATTGCAAAAAGAATTGCGGACTGTAAAGCGATACGACTTACTGACCAACCGATCGCCTCTTTCCAATTGATTAATTGCTGCAGTCGAAAATTTTATAGAAAATAATTTATCGAAGACAATCCGAGATATCGCGGCAACAGTCGCGTGATGCCGTGACAGGGAAACATGCCATTTTTCCCTCGCTTGTAATAACGCTTCATTCTTGAATCCGAATGCTTTTTACCACGTGCGCGAGTTCGCAGTCCTCTTTGCAATTTTTATATTCCTAATTCAATTTTTAATGGCGTTTTAATGAGGACAATAAGCCAGTGGCATCGTGTCCGCGACGGTTCTGTACAGGGGGTCTTAATTCGTAAGTACGGTTGGGTTGTTATACTACAGGGTGCTACAAATTATTACGGCATTCCGTTAACCACAGGTTACGTGGACGTCTGTAAAATCTTGTTGCCTTTGTAATACTCGTCTCTCGAATGACCGGAATTTCAATCTAGAATTCTGCAATGTGCTGTAGTGTGTCGACACCTATATTAGGATTTGGAAACATACACATCACGCCATAAATGTCAGAATTTGACATTTGATATTGAGACTTATCTTCCAATAGAACCTACTTATTTAATTTAATTTGTAAAAATGTATGCATTTTATATGTACCTACTACTTAAAATATGCAACATTAATACCATTTCTGTACTCCACACAACGGCAACGTACTTCTGTCCTAATACTGTAGATTGCTATAAAAATACATACACAATAATGGACTGCTACTTCACTTTCCCCATGAAAACACAATACTTCATTATTTTAAGTTGTATCAATTTATAAATTTAAAAATAACACGTACACTCATCAGTATTTGAAATATGTCATAATTTTTAAGAAACGTCAAATTATTGATAGAAACAGTTGATGATTATGACATATGTGTTGTAGAGTGATGCCACACGCGGCGAGTCACTGCAAACGGGTAAAGGAACAGACTAGAAAAAACGCGGCCGCTGCGATTTAGCAGACGATGCCTGGACGATGGATTTTTCTTGTGCTATTTTACAGGGTTTTCTTGAGTATTCTGTGGTCAAAAACAAGGTTTTTTTGTTATATAAATGTGTCTTATTACAGCCATTGTCCAGCTACAGCGCGTAAAAAATGAAAAAAATCAGTTTTTAATTTTTAATTTCTAAACAGCTTGAGATAATTTAACCAAATTGGATGTACATATTTATAGTCTGTTTAGAAATGAAGGAGAGTAATAAAAGCTTATTATGTATGCAAATCGTAAATAAATGTAGTACTGGTGCTTATATTCAATAGTTTTATATTATGTATTATCGGTATAGATGAGGTGTACTTTTAAAAACTTTGTGTGATCGAACCGTACTGCAGCAGGTAGCTAAAATGTCAATCCCCGACAATCCGTCTCTGTCTATGTCGGTTCAATTTCTCGGTCCATTTCTCTTATAAGTAAACAATATAAAACAGCATTTTAAAACTAGAGGCTACTTTAAGCATCATAACCGGGTTAAGAGGGTTTTTAGTAATTCAAATAAAATTATTCAATATTATTATCAAAATATTTATTTAAATTTAATGAATAGACTTTTATTCCACAAAAATATATGTATTTTGAAAATTATGGTGAGTAAATGTAGTGCTGTATAAATGTACAATAAAGAAAATAAAAAGTAGGTATATTAAAATTCATCCTCTGAATATTCTGATGAATTATCTTCGTCTCCTAGATTGATAACGATAGGTTCCACAGTAACGTCAATTAAATTATCGAGTTCCCAAATTTTCTCCTCTTCTTTTGTACATGATGTATACATCTTTGCCAGTTATCTGCAGTTACTCGTTCCAAGGAATTTTTAACAAAATTTTCACGTCACTTAATTTAAACGTCGTTTTATTTCGCGCTACATCTCCTTTTACCTGCACCCAGATTAATTCGATTGGGTTAAGTTCACAGTGATAAGGTGGTAACCATAGTATCGTCATTTGGTGATTTGTGGTTATTTCATCGATAACATATTTTTCTGATCTTTATTAAGATTGACAAGTGTCAAAAGTTCCTTTTCACCATATTTATTTCAAAGGAAATGTTTTTTCCGGATAACCTTTGAATTACATCGGCTTTCCTCCAAGCAGTCGTAGGCGTCCGCTCGGTCTGCCGTGAATGGGCATTATCCATGACAATTACAGACCCCGGTGGAATAAGATTCAACATCTCTGTAAAATACTCTTCGAAAGCATCTGCGTTCATGTCTTCGTGATAGTCACCTGTATTTTTAGATTCAAATAAAAGTAAACCGCCATCTACAAAACCACTGGTACTACCTATATGTGTTACTATTAATCTTCGCCCTTTACCTGAAGGTGCCTTGAACTCTGTTGAAAGTCCATCCAAAAATGCTTGTCGAAAACTTTTTACATTTTTATTTTGCCATATTTTTGTTACAGTATATCCTCGTCTAGATAATAAATATTCCTCCTTCGTCACGGAATTTTCTAATTGATCTTAAGTAGGATCTTCGCCAACAAATAATTTTATCTTTATCGATAAGAACTGACTTCCTGTTCTGCTTTTCCCAGCAAAAATTCAACTCTCGTAGGACGGCCCATAATTTGCTTCTACTGATTTTTGGCAAATCGTTGTCCTCTGAAAGTTCACTTAAAATTTTGTTTAGCGTTGGTATTTCTTTTTAAAATAAAATGAGTGTACTTTTCTGCGAATGACATTTTTGAAGAAATCATCTATAACGACTTTTGACCTCCCAGTAGATGATTTTGGGGATTTACAGTATCTTGTTCATTTTTGTTTCCTTTAAAAGTCTGTAGATAGTCGATTTTCCAATCCCTGTCATTTTGGAACACTTTTCCACGATGTCGTCAACACTGTTGGTAGGATTTTGGTGTTTCAATGCATTAAATACATTTAATATAATAATCTTCTCATTCTGAGACAGCGCACATCTTTTCACGCGTTTAGCAGGTACGTAATCTGATAAGCTCGACATTTTACCCAAACAATATTATTTCCACTGGCACAATAGTCACTAAACACAAGTCGAATTTTACTCTACTGCACTAGCACGTCTTCATATTCAGCTCTAAGACTGGATTGATCTGTCACAATACACTGGCTCCTGCCCTATGATGTATCCAGTAAAATATACTAATGTACACCCATTACCTATTAGCATTAGTGTTACCCGATAATTACCTGAAACGAAATATTACCACGCCTATGGCCGGTTCTTATCTCGGGTTTTATTACTCTCTTTCATTTCCAAACAGACTATAGTATGACAGTAGGTAGGTATGAAACAAAAATTGCTAGCATTAGAAACTTACCAGCGGCGGAAGTGTGGGTATCAAGGATCATTATTTGCCAAAAATAAATATATCCATTATTTGCCAAAAATAAATATATCACCCTGTATAATATTACAAATAAAATAGCTCATCAACATCATATGCGTCATTGTATTATCTTCACTTTTGTTTCTTTACACTTTTTGCATTGCAAACTGATTAACAACAAAATTGATTTATTTAATCAAGTGTATTTTCACATAGTTACTTAAATTACTTAAACATATCTTAGGAGGTCATGCAAAACAACAATAATAAGAAGCCGTCATCTTATTTAAGACTGTGTATTGTCAAATAAGGCAGGCCATGACTGTCCGTTCAGGTTGGCCTGCCGCTATCGATATTCAAACTACACCTACAGTTTTGTTCACCGATTTCCTCCGACAGTTCTGGCCAGGGCGTATCCATGGGGGGGGGGGGGGGGGCCTCCCCCCCTCCCCCAAAAAATGAACTGAAATGAAATCCATTACTTTATAACTTTAAAATAAAAAAGAATATTTGTAATTTGAATTACTTGATAATCGCATGCAAAAATATATTAAATTGTGTAATAAGTAATATTTCTATAAGTGATTTACTTTTACTAAACTCTCAAATCTAAATTCTGTAATTTTGCTCGCTCGATTGCTGCATATATGAATGCTGAAAGTGAAAGTACCTCTGATCTAGAAAAATACAATATTTTTAAATATGTGTTAATCTGTGTTGCGCAGCTGTCTCATTTACATTTTTATATATTGTATTATCATTGTTGTATATTATCTATATAAATGACTGCGATGTTGATTTCAATTATTATGAAGTAAAAAAAAAAGAAAAATTAATTTAATTTCCATTATTTTTATTTTTATAAATTTAAAATAAATGTAAATATTTTGTATTTATATTTATATTATATTATTGATATTAACTTCTTTTTTTTGACAAAGTCTTTTATTTATGTTTAGTTCTTTAGTCTGTTGATGTTATATCTTTACAACTTTACCTCCAAGATAAAATCATAGATACGCCCATGTCTCTGGCGGATGGATAGTGGTATCACATTTAAGTATTTCACTATACACACACAGTTCTACATCGACAGTCGACAGTTGATGACAGTTGAAACATGTCACAAGGAAGAGTGCACAGCTGCAATTATTGTTATTATATCACACCATCAGCAGTGGCGTAGCCACGGGAGGGGGTTCAGGACCCCTCCCCACGGGTTGGGTTGGTTGGGTCATATAGGTAATGTCTCACTACAAACCTGCAATCACTCTATTCGTCAAGATTTAGCAACGCGGTCAGTGAACTAGATCTCCTACGGCAACCTTACATTAGGGTTCACCTGCAACTAAGTTCTAATTTTATTTTTGTCATTTTTGTAACAAATATTGCTCATACCTGTTAATTATGTACATGTTTATGATAAAATTATTTTTTTATTTACTTTTATTGTTTCAATTTATTAAAATTTATTTATTTTTTATTAAAAATCTTTTGGAAATACTTTGTTCACTGAACCCCCCCATGTCAAATTTCTGGCTACGCCACTAACCATCAGAGAAAAGGAAAAGGAAAACAATTTTGATGAAAGAGTGGTTAAAATGACGTAGCACTTTATCTCACATGGAGCTGGTAATGAGAATTCTTGTTAAGGCTTCGCCTAATTTTACTCAGACTGAAATTTATTTATTGTTACGTCTTCTATTGCCTCTTTGATGTACCACAATTCTGTGTAATTTTATGATGCCAGGTTGTTTCATTTTTAATATATTATGCTTTTGGAAACCATGTATGTATAATTACTTCAGTCTGAAATGACCTTACATCTTTATAAATCTGATTAAACACTTGCTACTGCCTGCAAATGAAAACAATTAAACGATGTAAACTCATTGGCTGAAGTTGGTATCTGTTTCATTCATCCATCCTAAAAAAATCATAGCGATAGGCCTCATTGCGGAAAATAAATTTTTATGTAGTTAATCAGACAATTAATAATTCAATTCTGATTCAGATATGCTGGCCAGCACGGTAGACAGGGCTAACTGTGGCGGTATTCTGGTGATCATCAGACCCCTGGACTATGTCCGAGGGTCACATGATATTGCAATCTCGCATTCCGAAGTCAGACATGTTCTCTGCAACTCCCCACCACCGCTAGGTTGTGCGAATAGTGGGTAAGTACCAGTTTTTGGATTTTTCACTAAGACACTGCGAACGGCCGATGAAATTTCACTCGGCAACAAACGTACAGGGTGGTACACAGATTTATTGTTTGCACTTCATGACTTAAAAGTATACTGTTTTTGTCACCAATTATAAACCAATTTGTTGGCAAGTCTAAGTTTCGGCTGTATTTAGGCCTTCTTCAGGATAATCCAAGAAAAGTTTTCCGTTTAAAATACAAATATATAAAATGGGGAATAAAATAGGTAATATAACATATTATAGAAGACACAATAGTACTAACAATGTTCAGAATAATGAATGTTAAGTTTTGTACTACTGTGTTGTACATATATTTATAGTGAATTTTAACTCGGTTTCAATTAATTTTAAATATACCTATAAGATAATAATAAATCACAACAGTGTTTTTATAAACATTTTGCAGATATTCTTTCATTTTGTTCTTTTTTCTAAGTTAACCTGGCGTTTTATGAACGAGAATGTCATCGGAGGATGCAGAAGGAAAATCCACCTAGCTATAATACGGAAATTTACTCATTTCCTTTAACTTTTGGAAAATACACTAGAGAACATAGCTTCTCATTGAAAACATCTGAATTATACCTTACACTATGAAAAATACTTCATAATTTGCAAAAATTGTTGCCAATTCTGCAGATTGTGATATTGTTTATAATACACTTTTTCAGCACGTAAAATTCAGGAAATTTTATGACAGATTTTAAATTATGCTTTTTTCCTTATTCTAAATGACAACTTGTAAACTGTTACATCCTGTAGACAATTTGTATGTACAATTGACACAGTGAAGATGCTATTTACTAACTTGCTTAGATTTTTAAATTGCCTTTAAAACAGCTATGAATTAGTTGACTGCGTATAAAAACAGCGCTCTCAAAATTATTTGAAATATAATACTTTATCAGATTTAATAAAAACCAAAACTAAATTGACAACTCAATTTCATCATTATCAATATTATTTATGAGTATATATCTACAGTCTAGACCTATATCTTTAACCAAGTAAATAAAGATGATTTTGAATATGAAGTATTTCTGTTGAGAATCTTTTGGGAAATGTTGAAATTTCTATTGTTTTAAAAATCTAGTTGATTATCTTAGCTGATAAATCTAATTATTGATCTAAATGTATGTTTTTCATTCTATTATTAAAAACACGATAGAACGATTTACCATTACCATTAGAATGGACAACACTAAAATGATGATGATTAAGCCCAACATGTTCCAAATTGAAATTTTATTTTGAAATATCGCAATAGTTTTGCCCACGAGAATTTCTAATGTGTTGCTTAGTTTTACGTTGCTCGTAGAAGGGCTAGTTGCATTTAAAATACTTCAATGAATGAATACATATATATATTTTTATTTAGATATTTTTATAACGGGAAAAGAAAATTCCTAGTTGCTAAACTTTAATATTCACAGTTTATAAACGGTGTGTAAAAACTGTTTTCGTAAAATGATGACAAGCAATAGACATTCTAAAAACAACAGTAAACAAACCTGAAAAAATATATCCGTCTTTATTCAAACATTTGCGGAAGGTAATTATAATAATCTCAATAATTATTATTATAATTTTTTCGTTAACTCATGGTGTTAAATTTTAATGAGCACCAATATATTCCACCACATAAAAAAATGTCGACACAATTGCAATGACATTTTTCGACCTTAAATCCGGGTTACATGTGTTAATTGCTATGTATAAACAAATTTTAAATAGATGCACTAATTAACGAAAATCGCTTTTTATCGTTCACATGCATAATTACAGCGCAAATAACTTTCTTAATTATGATTTATTCTCTATATCTTTACGGCCTTTTACCCTACTCAAATTATGTAAAAATCACGCTGTTTTCGAATGCAGGATGGGTGACAAATGTAACGGAATCAATATTAAAAATAAATAACATGTCGGAATCCTGTATTGAATTGTTATTCAATAGGTATTGCAACAAAAAGTGTAAGCGATTTTAGTTGTTTTACAAGCGTGTTGAGGAAAAGAACCTTAAATTTTCAGTTTCAAATTCTTTTGGGAGAAAGTGTCGGTATAATTACATTTTGAGTTATAAAAATATTACTATTGCAATTATTTAGGCAGTGCCTTTTAGTGCGTTACAATTTTTGGATTAAGGGTAGTAGTATTAGAACTACACGCACATAAATATTAAGATTTATGGCAAATTATTCGTGCCGAAACGCTACATATGAAATTTAATGGGTATGCCTGGCGTCATAAATTTCTCAAAATCTACAGTTTCTATTAACAAATTGTAAAATGTTCAGCCTGAAGAGATTCAAAACTGAACAGATTTTACTGTTCTGTTCTGTTACTGACAGCGATCAGTTACCTAGGTCACAGCATAACAACCTGGAAAACCACTATGGATATATTAGTGCTTTTTATGAATGATACTTTTGATATGAATAGTATTTCTTATTTATTATATATGTTATGGACCAGGTGATTAATGCCCGGGCAATTTGATAATGATTATTCAAATAATTATTGCTACGTGACAATTGGGCAATTTAACCTAACCTAACCTATATTTTTATGCTATGCTATGCTATGCCCGGTCAATTTGATTATTTGAATAATTATTATCAAATTGCCCGGGCATTATGTATAATGCCCGATTTATCTATCACCTGGTCTATAACGTATACATAAAGTTTCATTGACTTTATAACGATTTTCGTGTCATATATTTTTTATTACATCATTGTCATTTAAATTTGATAATTAAAATTTACTAAACTAAAGTTCGAATGTGCCAATAGTTGCAGACAACATTTTTCTACGATTGAATTAAATTAGTTTTTATTTTAAATTTTATTGAAGAGTACTTTACAATACAAGAAATAACTATTACAATTTTTATAATTCTTAGAATAGTTCTAAGAATAACATGAACAGTTTAAACTAACGTAATTTATTCTTTTTGAGTTAATTTCAATTTTAATATCGTAGTTTCTATAGTAACTGATGGACAAACTGAATTTTTTTTTTTTTGTTTTTGCTTACGGAGGTCTCATAGGAACGCTTTTTCGGATTGTTGTTTAGTTTCCAGTACTGGTACTTGGTTGACCTTCCAGAATTTGTAGCTGTAGCTGATGTAGCTTCATTTGCTGTTTTAATTATATTTCTGGAGGAGTACAAAATAAATGTTCATCACTATCCGAACTCCACATTTGTAACAGCTTTACAACAAAATATTAAAATTTTGAACTGACAACTTGAAATTAAATAGTGAAATTACACGAAGAAAATGTGAAATGAAAAAACTAATGACAAATGATCTTTATTCTAACGTCAAAATTTTGTGGTAGTTCCATGTATACGGAATATTAGGACCCTGTATAATCAACTGTATTGTAAATTTAGTAAATAATTATTTTTCACAAATTATCAGAGATTATTCTAAATTTACCTGTCAGATATTCAAGGATTTTTGTTCCTTTAGATAACCTACATATGATTCTGCTAAGTAAAAGCTTTTAAATCATCGTGTCAAGTAAACAGACAAAAAACTAAATAAGTATTCAGATAAATATTATTTTTAAATATAAATTTAGGTACCTATATCCTATATTATGTACAGAACAAGATAAATCTGATGGTTCATTTAAATTTTGACGTGTTATTTTCCATTAAAATAAAATTAATGTTGAAGTCAATTACTAATTTATATCACTAATTTGTTGGACTAGTCTACAATTATTATTGCAGATACATTGAAAAAATTTTATTATAGGTTTAGCGAAGAAATGTGCTTTTACCAAATGATAATTAGTTAATTTGTTTCATGCAACTTAATTATTAATATGCTGTCAAAATTAAATAAGGAACCGAAAAGCAATCTTCTCTGACATTAGTTTTCCACAATACCATGAAAATTAATTCCAAAAGAAATCATGAATTGTTTTTAATATTTTTTATTATTATTTAATTTGTAATAAATCGGGTGTGGGGGTCCTTGCCGCAATGAAGTGATGAACTCTTATGTCTTCACAGGCATGCCTTATACGTTTTCTAAAGCCGGCTTTACATTAACAATTTCTTTGTCAATTAATTGATCAAGTGGCTTCGTCAAGTCAAGTGACAAATGTAATACTGAAACTTGGACGTCAAATAAATTGATGAAGAACTTATTGACGACTTAAAACTTGTTCTAAAGCGGGCATTACAATAACAATTTATTGTCGAAGAAATTGATTAATTAATTCACGTCCAAGTTTTAGAATTACATTTGTCAATTGACTTGACGAAGCCACTTGATCAATTAATTGACAAAGAAACTGTTAATGTAAAGCCCGCTTAAGATCTTCAATATCTTGAACAGGAGTTGCCTATACTTTTCTTTAAGAAAGCCCCACGCAAAAACTCATTAGTTTTATACCTGGGCCCTGTGGGGACATGCGATTGGACATCTACGTCCAAATCACCTCTCTGGATAATTTGCGTCTAACCAAGCCCTTATATTCCTTCCAAAATGTGCCGGGCAGCCATCTAATTGGAACCAAGCATGCTGCCTTAAATTTAGAGGATCATCTTCCCACATATTAGGATGCTCGGTTTCTAGAAATTCTAAGAAGTTTTCCACCCACACTAAACTCATTTTGGAATTTTTGACCTAATAGCACGTGGATTGTACTCTGCCCAAATTGGATTGGACGTGGAGCTCCAATCGGATGGCCCCACATGCCCCAGATATAACACCAATGGATTTTTGTGTGCGGCTTTCTTTAAGAAAAGTATATGCAGCTCCTGTTCAAGATATTGAAGATCTTAGAAGACGTATAAGGCATACTTGTAAAGACATAAGAGTTCATCACTTAATTGCAGCAAGAAGGTCTATTGAAAGGCGATTATGTATTCAACAAAATGGTTCGCATTTTGAAAATTTCATATGAAATTAAAATTATTTAGGGTTATTTGTAAAGTTGCCTCGGGTTATTATTTGTTCTTAATTTTTATTTAGTTATTAAAACGGCTTGAAACGTTCCAAATAAATAAATTAATAATTTAGATTGATGAAGTTTCTGTAAAAATAATTTTGTCAACATTTTATGAATACAATTTTTTTATAAAACTTCCGTTCAGATACTTTCATATTACTCGACAACGGTTACAATTACGATAAACATGCAACATACAAAAAAGTTTCAACATTTAACGTAGAATCCAAAATGTTTACAAATAGTAGTCCCAGTGGCGTACCACCAAAATATTCTGGACTATAAAATAAGGCCTGACCCCGAAAAATATCACCCTGTACGTTTTCAAATCTTTTAAGCATGGAAGAACTGTAGACTATCATAGGTAATCTATAAAAATTTGAAATTGAAAACTATAGTTGTGTGGAAAAACTTAAACAGTATGAAACTTTGACACCCTGTATCTCAAAAACGAAGCGTTGGCCGACATATGTTCATATGCATACTTAACTTAAAAATCAGGTTCTTTATCGAATCCTAGAGTGCTGCTAGTATAAACTGACTCATCCTGTATATGCACTCTAGGAATTTGTATTTAAAAATTAAAATAATCTTTTGATAAATTCTATAATACACTTTCATCTAAAAATTACATAAATACAGTACACCATAAACTACAACATCCCTGGCAATTAAAAGCTTTATTTATAATTTTAGCGGCAATTGTAAACAAATTGTTGATGACCTCTACATCCGACAACTTGTATTTTACAGCGTCATCTAGTAAGTCGTGAATTTCGCGAATATAATAATTGTAAAAGTATTTTTGTAGTTCACTGAAAGCTTGGGCTCTAGTTTTCAAAGCTCGTCGGTGCAGAAGTCATTGCTCGCAGACAGATAAGTGAATCACCTGTACCCCCTAGTCTAGTAACCTGCTTGCGGTGGTAATAACGAAAACGATTTGAGGCCAGGACCGGCTTTAGCTATTTCGCTATCCATTTTGAGATACTGGGAATCACCAACCTGCTGACTTTCTTTAACCATACACACTATTATAGAAAATTTCTATAAATACAACAATTACAATTTACAGTTCAGGCTGTACTAGTTGATTTTAAATTTTCGAAAAATGATGCAAAGAAAAGTTGTTGCATCAAATATGTGGGTGTTTTTAGGTGCAGAAATATCGAAAAATAAAACACGTAGAGGCGAAGTAATATCAAAAATAAAATTTCAATATGAATTTGATATTTGATATTTGGTTAAGTAACCAATTATTTTGTCATGTTGGTATAGTGACATGATTGGTTTTATAATAAAATGTAACCTCAATGTTCAATTCAATGAGTCAGTCTGCAGTTGTCATTAAAATTTGTAAAACTTCAGAAAGAGAAAATTGCACTCGAAGAAAATAAACCACCTACAAGTTTTAGAGCCTTTAATAACTAGCTAAATAAGTAGCGTGTTATATTATATCTATTCTCCCTGCATTTTCATTTACGCATATTCCAGGTATATTGTTCACTAAATCAACTGCTGCCTCATGATCTTCATTCACAGGTGGAATCGGTTCGTTTTCTTTGATAGCAATGTTGTGAAGTACTGCTGCAATAATAACAGCTTGTGTAGTATCTAAATTTAATCTTAATCCTGTAAGCTAAGTAAGGGAATCGCCTTTTCCACGCTCAATATTGGCGTTCAACTACATGCGCCTCCTAATATGAGATTCATTATAAAGAACGTAAATTGTAGAATTCCAAATATATGAGAATCATGCGTAGAACCAGGCAAATGTGTACTATATCTAGTATCTTTAAATTATGATGAGAAATAGTCTGTATAATTAAAGATTGTTTTGTTCTCTATATATTTCACCTTTTTCTCCACAGGAGAGTGAATTTTAACATGGATGGAATCAATAACACCAATGCATCTAGGGAATCTGGCAATATTGTAGACAAATTTTTAGAATCTACAATTTCGTCATTGGTTTGAGGCATTTTAATATAATGTTGTCTCAAGAAGCAATTGCTCGACTAATTCTGCGTACTGTAGCAGTAGAAGCAGAAATCACCAATTATTACATTCAAAAATGATCCTGTTGCATAAAACCGTAAGGCCTAAATAACTGCATACTAGGCGAGAGGCATTGGTTTCTATAAAAAATCAGATATAACAGATTAGCAATAGCAAATTTTATTTGTTGTACTTGCACTATATAAAATTCCTTACCTGTTTGTGGGAAATCTAATGAAATTATCTATTTCGTGTAATATATCTTCAGGCAGTTCTTTTTGGATACGAAATCTTGTAAAAATTATAGTCAACCCAATATTCAAAATGATCAGTTCTCGGTCGAATTCTTTTTGAACGTCTGTCTTTTCTTCACCATTGTTTGCATTTACATCATAATATTCATAATCCATAACTTAGGGCCGTTTAAAGTCAAATGATCTATGACCATAATTGACCATTTTGAAATTCTAGTTGTTGACGTTAATTTTATCAATTAACCCGCACATTATACGTTTACCTGCACTCCATCCTTTGGTTACCTTAACCTAAAACCTGTGATATTAATGTTAACCATTAATTGAAAAACTCAATTTGTCACTTCTGGTATAGAACTAACCTTAAGATAATCAGAGATTGAAAAACCGGTCGTTGTGGCACTACTGTATTCGCACGTCAAATATCAAACTCTATAAGTATTTTATGGCTTGTGGTTTGCTGTTATCCTGGCTGATTTTTATCTTAACTGTTGATAGCCTTCAGTTTGACGAAAAAATTGACGAATTTATGGTAGTATTGTGTAGTAAAACTATGTATGTTAATTCTTGAGCAAAAATTAAGATTATTCAATGGCATCGTTGCTTATTTCAGTAATATCCCTTGTCACGTGAGATATTCCTCGCTGTCAAAGTCATAAATAACGAGAATCTCCCTAATGTAATAAATTTAACCCTAAAGTCAGCCTTCTTCCTAGTGACATCGCATAATAAACGTTCCGTTCCAAAAACAATAACTCTCCCGATCAGTTTGGCTCATAACTCGGATATCCGTCACACGACTACCAAAATAACGGCGCTCGTAAATATTGACAAAACTGGCGGCCTATTAGAGACGCGAGGCCGTAATTGTTATGGACTCTTTTCTATATTTTTGTTATATAGCGCGCCAACTGCTTATGATATCGTCGGATATCGGGCGTCCGGGGCGGCTGGCACGATCGGCGGGCCCGGAATGGGGATGAACCACATATCGAACGAGATTTATCCGGAGATAGGGTGCGCAGGGCCGGCACGAGCCCAGGAGATGCAAATTGTTATCAAATTACAAACATTTTATTTCATTTAATAGGGTCATTTGGTCAAACCTCAAGTTATTTGCTTAATTTTTATGTTACACCGTGTTTTACAGTAGGAGTTTTTGGGCAGAGATTTGTCCATCTGTCGAGAACTGTTGTTAACGACATTCAATTTTAAGTGTTCTGTGTGATTCAATGGTTTAACAAGCAAAGAAAACCTCCGTGAACAATAAGTTGTCGATAAATTGACGAATCTTAGAACCAAAGAGCTGCTATTACCTAATACTATCTCGGGTCCAAAAGTGTATACGCATTTCGCCATAAGGTTGCGCTTCTATACTCGCGACAAGAATAGATCAGACGACTTACGTCATACGAACAAATGAACAATTGCTTATATTTTCATCAAAATATTTAAGAAACTGCAACTGATAGTAATAAAACTATATCCTACATTAAAAGTTTGCATCATATATTGCACTAAATTGCAATAAAACATTGTTTTTAACGCTACCAAATATCGAAAATTACGTTGACAATAAAAACAAATGCTAATACTATCTCGGGTCCAAAAGTGTATACGCATTTCGCCATAAGACGTTGCGCCTCTATCTATAATTTCTCACTCAACGCTTTTATGTTAGAAAATATTTTTTCTGACCAGATCAAAACAGCCACCTTTCCAAAAATTTTCAAAAATTGTCATTTTTCGTAAATTCGGAATTTCTTTATATTTTGTATGCCACGCCAAGAGGTACTGCCACCATGCTGTAAGTTTTGACTACAATATGTTTCAAACAATATGCTACCATGAATACAGTGCAACAGATGTGTTGGTGATCTATGCAACAGATAACGAAATGGCCTAAGTAACAACGAAATTCGGCACAGATTCGGTCAGCTAGTGTAGAGCGTTCGTGAGACGTGACGTTATTGCCTCCTACAGCTTTTCTGTACTCGGACGAGAGCCTTTCTGTGCTAACTGCTTTTAAAATTCACAACATGCTATTTAAAAGCATATTCGTCTAATCTATCGATGGTAGACTTAATTATGATGATGGACTATTTTAATACATATCACCAATTGTGTAAGTGCTGAAATGAGAGATGTAAAGATGCAACGGTAAGTTCTAAAATGAAATCGGTAATAGCAGCTAGGCTTTTCGAATAAAGTAGATATATAACTTAAGTAACTAAACAACTTTAAAGAGAAATTTACAAGTGTCTTTAACTAAAACAAAACCTCAATTTCACATAATATCTATAAAAATAATTAAGCAGGCTGCTGTTTAGACGCGAAAAAATATTATCTATATACCTCTCCAATGAATTTATATATAAAATATATAGTACAGTTTCTAGGACTGAACCCTGAAGAACACCCATGTCAATAAATTTAACCTACCGGGCACTCACTCATGTGGCAAAAGCTGTTTGAAAGCCATGTTAATTACTGGTTAAAATATTATATTTATTTATAAATGACATTAATTTATCGAGGCATGTCCAAAAATTTTCAAAAATATTGGAGACAGTAATAAGTCTATAATTATCTGAAGACTTTGGATCTCCTTATTTAGAAAATAAATTATTTTTCTATTTTCAGTATCTTAGGAAAAACTCCAGTCTGGAATGATAAATTGATTAATAAAAAAGAGTCAGGGTTCTATTAATTGTTATTTATGCAACAAGTACAAAGAGTAAGTGTTTATGACGGCCTCGTTGGGCAATTTCACGTCGGCGTGCAACAAACACTTTTTGTACAAGTTGCATACAATATTTTTCTACGTTTATGCAAAACCAAAAATGTTTTATTAAGGGACTTAAGTCTAGGAAAATATGACGTCGATTTGAACGTTTGTTTATCATGGCGACAAAACGCTATAGTAGAATGACAGATGAATGCAATAGAAATTTTATTGCACTAGTGCAAGGAAGAACCACTTTAGAAAAGATGTTTTCTACGTTAATGCAAAAACAAAACTTTATTGAACTATATTTAGTGGAAAAGTGGTTTTTATTGCAGTAGTGCAATAAAATGTTTATTGCATTCATCTGTCATTCTACTACTGCGTTTTGTCGTCATGACAAACATAAACGTTCAAATCGACGTCACATTTTCCTAGACTTAGTGTCATCAAATATCATTTTTGGTTTTTGCATGAACGTAGAAAAATATTGTATGCAACAAGTACAAAAAGTAAGTGTTTACTGCACGCGACGAAATTGCCGAGTAGAACAACACGTCCAAATAACTATTAATACACATTTTATTATAAACAGGAGAATATCATCAGATCCAGCTGACCTTTTATTTATTATACAGTCTTCATAAATGATTACAAGCCACGTGACCAGGACTGTGATTCTCGAAGAGCAACTCGTATGCGAATAGATTTCTTGTCTCCCTCAATTGCCGTAGTGAGGAAAAGGATATTCGCATATGAATTGCTCTGCGATTGATTTGAGAATCTCGGTCCTGATCAGGTGGCTTGTAATCATTTATGAAGGCACTATACAAGTTTTGATGCTGCATCCAAATCCAGAGTTGATCCAGCACGTCAACTTAAAACTACAAAAACAACCATTTTCTGTGGTATTATGATCTAAGAACATCTTTTTCCCCTTTAAAACCCATGTCTATTTGATTCGATCCGAATTTCTAGAGATATACCAATTATAATTAGTACAGCAGTATAAGATACAAATGTTAAATATGAATAAAGCCTAAGGCTCTCTCATAATATGTGCAAGTTACATCACACCTATTTAATATCGCACTTGATCTTAAATTACTGAAGAGGTAACTATGACAGCACACGAAGATATGTTATTTTAGGATTTTTGTAATTTAAAGCAATCAGAAACAGCATGAATGAATGTTACGAATGGAAATGGTGCGAGACTGGAGCCTTGAGGCATTTTGTGTTTTGTCTGACAAATAGGATGTGATGAAATTTATCATGGAAGGTGATAAACCCATCATTTGATAGATTAAT
>CM046726.1:807103-824157 GCA_025584915.1 Monochamus saltuarius | reverse complement strand
CCGTGGCAACTAATTAGCTGCCAGTAATTGGTAATTATAATTACATGACTACTCTCTACGGTTTACAACGGATTCTATTCCGGGCCAGTTAATATTAATATTGCGAAACGGTCTTACCGTTTATAGCTATTAGAAGGTTAAATATATGGCAATTAAATTACCAGGTCGTTAAAGATGCAAAGTAGGGATTAATTGTTAAATAATGTCGAAACATACAGTGTGTCTACTTTTATGTACGTACAAATCAGTAAAAACTTTATTTGCCAAAATAAGTCAAGAAATATAAATTTTTATGATCGAATAATTTCCAGGAATATTCTGTTCAATGTTTATACAGGGTGATTCAGAGCATATCTAAAAATAATTTTGAATATTACAGGGGATACTCTTCTGCACAGCACTGAAAACAGGTCCACTGTAAAACTTGATAATGGACAAAGCATACAATCGGCGATTGGACAAAAAATGGAAAAAATTTGTTGTTTTAATGTACCATTTTCTTCAAATTCTATAGTGCACTTGAAATCCTGAAGTATTCCATTGATGTGTTCTAAAAAGGAGTCCATGGGATCATAAGATCGATATGTCATCAACATATTTGATTCTGGCTTTGGAACTGCTAATTCCAAGGCCTCACCTTAAAGGCTTCCATTGAAATATCTGCCAAGGCTGAAGCCAAAAGCGAATTCATAACTGCTCCTTCTATTTGTTCATAGAACAAAATGAAAGTGCATCTGGTACATTATTTTGCTAAATCTACTAAATTCTCATATATGACTTCTCCTCCAAGCCTTAAATGAAGTTCTTCTAAAGCTTCCTGATAGGCACTTTCTAACAGCAGACCTTGGATCGCCATCTTAAAAGTCGTGGTAGGATCAGAAAGAGAGGTTTTAAAACAATAAAATTTATTCTTGGCTTATCTTGAAGAATAAAGTTTTTACGGATTTGTACACAAATAAAATTTTGAGATCGTGTAGAAGTTTCCTTTTACGCTGCATAGTTTTTGTTCAGATTTCACACATAGGGATTTTGAGAGGTACTGATTAACACCATCCTATGAAATTATAAATTTAAAAAATTACTAAACGATCAAACTGAGTTTTGGGAGTATAAAAAACTGGCTTGGACTGCCATCTTAAAAGTCGTAGTAGGATCAGAAAAGGCGGTTTTCGATGCCATTCAAAACGGCTGAATATTATTTGTTGAATTATCTTGATGATAAAGTTTTTGCGGATTAGTTCACAAATAAAAGTACACACACTATGTGTTCTCAGAAAGAGAGCCTGGTTTCTATGGACAGAAAAAAGTTGTAGCAATTTATAAAATAATCTTATGAGAATAAAATCACTTTTGAGGTTTTTTTGCGATATTAATTGTTAAAGAAGATTATGCCCAACCGGCACGCTGAAGCTGATATTGGAAAATGTTCTGAGGAAAAATAAATTTCCCAGACAGAAAATTAAAAAGGACCATGAACTTTAAAAGACTTGCCGGCAGAATAAATGGATTACCCGGGAAACTTTTACTCAACTATATGATGTTCAAAAGAATAAGACGGATCACTTGCTGCTTAAGACATCAAAGAAATATGAACTTTGCTAAAACATGCGGAATTATTTATTTACTTATGCAGAGAAGCTTAAATGGCTCAGGTAGAAGAAATAAACATGTAAAGCATATTTGTTGAAATATGTATTGCTTTATTGGAAGTTGCGTTCTATATATCTGTTGCAAGCAAATAGTTTCTTTAATTATTTATTGCTCGTGAGTGACAGTTACCGAGAGCATCCCTCTAGAGCAGTAACGTCACTTTTTGCTAGTAATGCATATACAGTTCATCGAGAACATTAATTATAACAAAGGTAAGAAATTGATTTATTAGCATTCAAAGTTTGGATGCTGAAAGAACTTGCAGTCTTTGCAATATTTAATAATATTTTCTGATCCAGAAGGCATATTAGGGCTATATTCTGATATGATAAAATTTCTATGACTGCAATTGCTACATTCAATTACCTTATTTGAAGGTCTATCTAAACTTTTCTTACTTGTTTCAATTCTTGCTATCGCTCCTCAGTAAACGTCAACTTTTCGCTGTCACTGTCAAGCAAAAAGTGATTGTCGATAACATAAATGTATTGCCCTGCACTTTGAAAACAACTAGTCTATTTATATTTTTAGTCCTGATGCTATTAGAACTAGAAGTTTTACAATTTAGCATATTCCTCCATAACAACTGAATTCGATTCTAATTTAACTTGTACATGTATGACCTTAATAAAAACAAGTAACACAGAAAATGTCTAGCGTTTGCAGACAAATAATAATCAATCATTTGTTGTGACACTCCACAGGTTCACCCCGTACGAATGGCAGAACCCCCACCCATGCAACCCTAACCCCGACCACTTAGAGAACCAGTTCACCCTCTTCAACTGCATGTGGTTCGCCATCGGCTCCTTGATGCAACAAGGATGCGACTTCCTGCCCAAGTAAGCCACTAGATTTAGTAAAGCTGTTCTGTGGTTGCAGGTTCAGCCCTTACGAGTGGGACAACCCGCATCCATGCAACAGTGAACCAGACGTTCTGGAAAATCAGTTCACTCTGTTGAACTCCCTGTGGTTCACCATCGGGTCACTGATGCAGCAAGGCTCCGACATTGCTCCAAAGTAAGTCCATCGGTATGTTTGGTGTTTGCGTTAAGTTCTTTCAGTAAAGGTAGGCATGTCGTAGTCTTGCTGTATCGATTATCTTCAAGTACATTGTAACTAGTTGCTGTAACATACTTTTTTAGAGTAGGTACCATCCTCGCAGTATGCTTAAGACCATACAAAGGTATAGGAATAAATATTGCTATATTGAATATATTTAGTTAGCATATTATATCTTATCTAAACCACATAAAATGACGAAAATGCATGATATACTGAAGCTGTTAACTATTTTTGTTAATAATTCTTTAATGAAGAATGCCTAACCGATCCTTTTTTAGCATATGCGATCCTTTTTTAGCGTGTGCGATTCATTATTTTAAGAAATGAGGTGTCAATAATTTTGACAATCATTTTCTATATAAAATAGCATTTTTCTACAAGCGTTTCATTCGGAAAGTGTCATTTTCCCGAACGCATACTTTAGTGTAATTTTGAAGAATAATTTAGGTAGATGGTGACAAAATATGAATGTCTCAGGTTGTTTCTTCAAAGTTAGGAAATTTGTTAGATATTATCCACTTATTTGCATTAAAATAAATAAATAAATAAAATTTGAAATATTTTATTATGAACAGCCCTCGTATACATTAATAATTGTTGCTATAGCAATTAAAAATAACATTTGGTTCTGATTGTTTATGTGACAGACGTTGCTTGACATATCAATCTACAGTAAATTTCGATCTGTGTTTTCAATTTTATGAAATCGACAATGAATTCATCAGATGAAGAACTTCCTGAAGAAATTTTAACAGTAACTAATGAAGCAAGTTTGAATTTGTTACCCGTGAAATCAAAAAAATGACAGGCAATATTCCCATTTTATTGATTGGTGTGGTACTGAAAAGGTAAAATTAACAAGAGTATTTTAAGCATATTTTTTGGAAATATCCAAATCCTGAAAAGCAAACACGTTATGGTATAGATATTCAATGATAAAAAGTATTTGTAAAATAAATTATAAATGGCGCACCCGATGAAACGTATCTGATGATTAAGTTGGTAGCGATTTTTGGATTGACTGGTGCTTGCAGACGAGAGGAAGTAATGAAAAATTACCATCGACGATATAGAGGATAGAAGAAGACCTGATAATTGTCAATATCAAGAACTCCAAAAATAATTCCGCTAGATCATTCGTAATATTAAAGAAACAAATACTGTATATATTTTTTAATGTAACAGAAAATAATATACAATCTTACGTTTAAATGAAAGTCCACATCGCTGATTATTTATACAGTACAAACATGGAAAATGTAGTCTAAACTTTAGGCATCAGTTCAATAGGAATCCTCGCAAATCCGCAAATTACACCTAAATCCGGAACTATACACAGGTTATAGTTTTAGGTGGTCCTCGGACACTTTTATTGCCTTTTACGTAGAAGGTATCACAAATATTAAACGTTTATGAGGGTGGAAATCAATTTCTGTTACTGAGATGTAGTTAGAAGACTATACAAATCGGAATGTCCAACAAAATTCATTTGAACACTCCAGCATCTTAAACTGCAATTTACATCAATTAACGACTTGCCAAGATGTACTATCACTAATCAACAGCGAGGTCTGTTTCTGAAGAAACTTCTTTCCAATATTAGAGCAATCTTCTATCAAGAAGCAGCTAACTTTAACCAACATGCTGACTTCCGCAATTAACTTACATAACGCATCTAACTGTACGTTTACAATTAATATTAATAATAAAAACTAAGAAAATAATACTTCCCTTATTCCAGTGTATTTGTATTCACTCTTGTTATGTTACTTTTTTTCCGTTTGTATTATTACATATTTAAGAACATTTAAACTATCCATTGATTTTCATGAGCTTGTAGAAAAAAAAAATTGTTTCTAACTCATGCGGAAAGTGTCACTTTCCGCACTTGTTAGGAAAATGACTATTCCGTAGTTATTGATATTCAAAATAAGGAATCTTCTAACCGAATTTACTGGTTTATTTGAAACAAAATTTTCAATTTATTCACGTATAGTCACAACGATGCCTACTACTTATAACAAAACTGTTTTCTGTAGCATTTGTAGCTTCTATTTTACGAGAAAACATAAAAGAACGGTGTACGTGGGAAAGTAATTAGAAAAAACCCAAACCATAAAAGCAAATAGAAACGCCTCGTTTTACACAAGTATTTTTCTGACCGCATATTTACTTTCTACTTTAATGTCGCAGTGAAAATCCCATTTCGTTCCAGCTTTTACCAAGCACTTATATAGATTCAATTTTAGCGATGCTCTGGTATAAATTGCGTTACGTTCAATTAATTTAGTTACTTCGCTATAATTCTGTAATGCGATTTCACAATTTCAGCAAGGTAAAATCATCCCATCAGCATGAATATGGATATAGAGAATCATCATTATCGTTATATTTAGTTCAGGTATACGTCGTTTTAAAAAAGAAACATTACTGTGCGCTGGAATTCAAAATTCCTGCACGTATAGATGCATTATGATAATGAAGTTTATATAAAAGTGTAATGAATGATCTTCTGAATTCAGTGGATCGTAGTCTTCATCTCAGAATATTTTCCTTCGTGTGAGTTTAAGATCACTACTAGGTGGGTAAAGTGACAAACGATAACAAAAAAGAAAATAGTTATTCAATAATATATATTACTTTTATTTTACAAAAACAAACATATGCTTTGATCATAGACCCACTTCTATCAAAAGATATACATATCCAAACTTCAGAATGTTTAAAATATTGCCATCAAATACCACTTTTCCAACTTATTTTTGCTTTTATCTGTTTTCAATTATTCTTCTTTTATTGCCAAAAGAAAGAGACAGAGTAGGAAATGCTTTCGGTGTTATCTCTTTAGTGGTCTATTTCGATTCATCGTTTTCTCTTCTGTTTGTGTTTTTTTCTCAATTTCTTAAGAATTCTTCTAAACAGGACTCAGGAGTGCTGATTGTATGCAATGACGGTAGTGTTTTCCTCTCTTTAATATCTTTATAAGCAGACTTAGATCGCAGATCTTGAACTGGTGTCATCTGATATGGATATAGTTATCCTTTAAGTACGTACTTTAATTACGACAACTTTGGATACAGTTACATTCTTACCTATTCGTCATGTGCTTAGGGTTTGCTTCTAAAATTTATTCTTCAACTTGAGTTCGACAATCACTTCTCAATAATAAGAAACATTGGGTGACTTGATGCATAACGATTTCAAAACATTTCAAAGTCCATTCTTAAAATAGTAGATCTCAAGTCATATGTATGTATTAAAGACTTTTTTAAATGCCGTAATACAAATTTTAAAGGCATCATAGTCAACCTTAGACCTTTTATTTCTGAATAAATTAATCACCTCATCGTTATGGTGGTTTTTAAGTGTGAATATTTCTACATTTAAGTTTGAAGGCGTTTGAAAACAAGATCCTGAACAAAGTCCCGATTGTCGTTTGGTCACTAGTGTCCCATTTATCACTGCATTGATTGTGTTCACAGAGCAATAGCGTTAACGACAGTGCTAAATTATTTGCCTGTGTCAAGAGACGTGTTACAGGTCATAGTGTTATTGCATGATTAATGACAAATAGTGGAGGTATTAGAAAGCGATTGAGGATTTCTGAACGCATTAACTGTCACACATGTTGCACGATACATGCTAAAATGGAAACTGATTAGAGAAGCTAATGACGATTTTTTCCAAGTCTATTTAATTAATAGTTTTGTGAATTGATGACAGAATTATACAGGATGACTTTTAAGTGGGGATCTTTTCTTTAAAACGACCTCAAAAAACTAAGGAAATTAGAAGATCTCTTAGAAGAGATTTTTTCTCTTCCATTGTGTTAATTTAAGCCGTAAACAGCAAACTTGGCATAACTCCACAAATAAAAATCACATGGGTTTAGATCTGGCGATCTTGTAGGCCATCTTATCCCTACTATCCATTGCACCTATACATGATTCTATCTGGTTATTTTAAAGATTGTAATAACTGCATGGATTATCTAACAATTTAAGACACATTTTCCACTATTGGTAGAAAATTTTTGTTGGAAATTTGTGCTAGTCAGGATTTTCCATAGCCTAAACTTGTAAATTTCTAAAACTATTTTGTGTAAAAATTTATCATCCATTATTAGAATAAATTTGGTACAATTTTCTTCCGTTGTGAGCGTTTGTCTGTAAACACTATTCACAAAAATGTCGTCTTTGGGGATAGTACTGATGAGATCTAATAAGGTCGAAACCGATATATGTCTGGTGGACTGCTGCTGTTTTTAAGGTGTAATTAAATGCTGGTCGGGTCATCAGCCCGCAGTGTTCCGTGTTTGCAACGTATAGATACTTTTCAGATATGTTTACTAATACACCAATAAAAATATCGAGCAAATCGAACTAATACAGATATTACAAAATTCTCGTTACTTTTTGATCACACCTCGTCTACCGCAAAGGTTTCTAACACCGCATTGTTGCCTTGTAATTTCATTTTTTATTAATAATTTCATTAGCATATATTTAGATTGGTGCAGATTTAAAAAATAACATAACCTGAAGAACCTTTAGTTTTCTAAAATCTACGTCGTGTTAAAAAGAACATCTTCACTAAAGATTTACCCTGTATATTCTACAAAATCTAAATACTATTTGCAAAATGAACTTACATTTTTAGGTCGTGCATTTGTCATTTAATGCGTTTGTTACAAATGAAAAGTTATTCTTTCAGTGGTCATTGACATTCTACGCCATTTAGCCTCCCATACTAGCGTCATTCGAGCTTTTTAGCGTTAGGCAGCAGTTGAATACCATCGCAATTTAATTCTAATATATATTAGAGCGACAAACCCACGTTCACGCTAACTATCCCCAACAATTTCCAACTCTGAAGTTTACACATACAAATTGCCCACCAAGAGAATAGTTGTTGTGAAATTGAATTCCTAGGTATGCAAGAGTTTGACCCAGAGGAATTTTTAGTTCCGGGCCTTTATTACTTGGGTTGGACTATTACAGTTTAGTATTATACTTACAGTGGTAATAATTTTTCGAAACTAAGAGATAACGTTTAGTTATTAAAATAGGCCCTATCTCATTTATTTCAGTGGATTTTATTGCTCCAAGTGCCATGATTATAAAGTTTTTCGATATCGTTAAGTTAATCTCATTATTGCCGTAATAAAACGACAGCCAACTAGGATCGTAATAAAAAAAACTGCGGTGCTAATGTTTGGAATGGGTCTGCAAGGGATCCAAATAGCTGGGACAAGTTTATATAGTCATTGTAACTTTTTATTTGATGTTTGCTGTAACGTTTTCAATTTAGTTCTTTGTGTAATAATTGTTATTATTGTGCTATAATTTCCTAAGTATAAAGGATATAAAATTTGTGAAAAGTTTGAACCACAAAAAACCTAAGTTATATTTTGCTGAATAACATGATGTTGATTTTATTCTGTCTGTCATTTTAACAGGTAGATTTGGTGATGGTTGAAAATGGTAACATATTAAGATCTGACAAGGAGGTTTGTTGTCAGAAGCTTCATGAAGAATATCCTGAGACGTGACATATTTCACAAAAACTGGTAATGTAAATGATTTACCTTAACAAGACAGATTTCTAATAAATGAAAGCATTTATTGCTTCAAGTTCAAAAGAAGATAGTGAATAATGGTTGAATATGGTGACATATTAACATCTCACGAGGGGGTTGTAAGTAGTTTAATGAAGAATATTCTGAAAGAGGACGTATTCCACGATCAACAATAAATCGACCGTTCAAAAATTTTGAATTTTACCTCAACAAGGCAGATCTGAAGTGGATAAAAACATTAAATAAGTATCGCTTGATGTTGAAGAAAACCCTCACACTTCTTCCAGACAAATACATATAAACAATCGTCTCGATTACTTTACATGCGTAAAATTATTAGAAAAAGAAAAGTTCCACCTTTACAAAATACATATAGAGCAAGAGCTGAATGAGGGTGATCAAGATCGCCACATACAGTTTATGATGAAAATCACAACTTTTTAAAGTTTATTGTTCTCTGACAAAGCGAAGTTTTCCTTCAATGAAACTGTAATTTATAATAGGAGATAATGATTTCTTAATAATCCTAATTAGATTCAAAAATGGCATAGCCAGCTAGTGCTAAGGTAAAGTAAATGCTGCTCTGGAGGTTGAAGTTAGGAGACTTACTTTTTTAAGAAAAATTAACTGTTAGCTCCTACTCACTTTGGTGTTGATGTCAAGATATTTCTTAATAATATATCTGATAGATGGATGGGACGATGAGAACCAAATGAGTTCACCTGACTGTACCCCTTTGGATTTTTCCTTATTGCCTGCGGCTCTGCCAAATAATTTAGAGAACCTGCTGCTACAAATTAGAACTTAAATACAAAATATCACCCCGATGTTGTACTTTGTTTCAAATGTTTTTTTTTTAAAAAAAACGCCCTCTATTTTAAAAAGAGTAAGCAGAAAGCCCCTAACACTTGTAAACCAGTGGGGCATCCTTTTTTTTAATGAGGGATATAATTTTTAAAAACTGATGATGTCACAGCCTGAAAAATAAAACTTAAAAAAAATAAATTTTTATATTAACCAATCCCTTTATTTAAAGAGATCCTGTAGATTGACGTATTTCATAATTTAAAAAGAAATCTGAGGAAATTTTGAATATTTTTCTGAACTTTACCCACCATCCGGCATGTTAAAAGTGGATAAATACTTTCTAATTTTAAAATAGCATAGTCTAGAATACTGTCTATACAGAGTGGTCAATTTTTCATAGTTCACCAGTTTTGCATTTTGATGGCAAATAAGATACACGAAACAGATCCAAGATAACTGCTACCGTAGCTGGAATATTGTGAAGAAACTGAAAATAGCGATTTTAGAAAATGCCATCTATCGTCATCATTTCTTAGCAGAAAGAGGTGAATTTTCGATTAGAGGAATAAGAATATAGAAGGCATCGGTTTTCGCTGAAAGAAATTTTCTAGGGCTACTAATTTCGGTTATGCCATATTCAATTAGTTTTTTTTTTCTTATAGGCGCCATATTGCATTTTTACAGTAACAGATGTAGAATAAAATTACAACACACCAATATGTAACGCTACTGTTTACCTACCACTATTTTATGTGAAGAATAACCCATAAAATGTAAAAAATACAATAATCGAAATAAAAAATCCAGTTGTTCTTGACGTAAAACAAAAACTCAATAATAGACCTGAAAGTAGCAGATATTGTGTCGGGTATGTCTTAAATATTTTCACAGGGACTGTAATTGTATACGTATTTGGAAAGTGTTGATTTAAATATTGGAATACCATTGCAGAATGGTCCTACGCCATTTTGCTAAACCATTTCAACATTTCTATTACTAATAATTTAATGGAACATTATTAGTGCATTCTCTACTTCCATCCTTAAAATATTTCTAAGACGGTAAGACTTCCAATAAAAATAAAATTAGCAAATGTCGAATCTCTTAAAATATTTTTTATTTAAATTATTGTATTTTTTTAATTTTATAAATTAGTAGTTTTACTAGTTCGTAATTTTATTATACATCTGCTACTGTCAAGACCCAATATGGCACCCATAAAATAACAATTGAATGTAGCATAAACCAAACCAGTGGTCGTAGAAATTTTCTACGAAAATCGATTTCTTATGTTCTTATCCCCCTGTAAAAAATTTCAGCTCTAATGCAGTGTTGCCATCCCTATTACAATAATTGTACTAGATCTATTACAATTTGATAATTTTTATTACTCTATTACCCAGGCCATAATATCTATTACAATTTTACCATTTAAATGTCATCGTAATTATTGAAATCAAATTTAACCGTCACAATGCCGACAATTACGGATTTGTGTTCTGTTGTTCTCCGTTGACAAACAAATTATCTATAATTTCTCTGTTCTATGATCATGGTCGAAACTGTATTGTCTAGTGGTCGACACTATTTTATTTATGTGCTGTATGATCTTTTTCGTATTATGTGTGCAGTGGTAAGCTACGTTGGTACGATTCGATTTCGATTACTACTAAATATCATTTGCAATATAAACCAAACCAATATCTGTGATTACATATTTTATTTTGCACTTTTTATATTTTTTCTGTAAAAAAAGTCCTTAAGTATTTTTTTTTAACGAAAATTCATGTGCCTTCTTTAAGCTAATCGACAGATACATGCTAAACATTTTCAAATTTGACTGTAAAAACGGGAAACGGTGGTTCACAAAATAATGTTAATTTTTATTATTGTGTTTTATCGTCTGTTACTAGATCTATTTCTATTAGATCCAAACCTATTACAAGTTTTATGAAGATCTATTACCGAAAATTTTTTCAGAGTGGCTGCTCTAATGACGCTAGATAGCATTTTCTGAAATCACTAATTTCAGATTTTTCATAATATTTCAACAACTGCAGCAGATATCTTGGATCTGTTTGATTCATCTTAAGGGTACCGTATTTTTGAAATACGAGTAATGTTAACCATTTAAGAACTGAATAATATAGCGTCTAGCAAATAACAGGAATGTTATGTTATGCCACCTGCGAATATTCAAAAGTACCGTAGAAATCTTCCAAAATACCTATTTTTTAAATTAAACTGTAGATGTAAATATTGTTACATATATCATAAATTTCCATAGTTTTGCATATCAGATTATTCACTTTTGTTTATATGTATGTGAAAACAATTGTTAAAGTGAGGGGTTACAATAACAAATTAATGTGTGTTTGACAAAAGCATTTTAAAGTTATTATATTCTTTTAAAAAAATTTTAAATAGTAAAAGTGGATACACAAAACATCAATAACTTTATTTTTGATAATACCTTTGTTCCACTCGTTTTTTTTTTGTCAAGATTTCTGTACCTAAAAAAACATCACAAATTTTACAGCAAGAAGTACGGCGACTTTAATCCATCTAAAGCCATCACATTTTTTTCTAATTTCAGCCAAAGTGTATATTTTACGGTTTTACGGAGAAGCCAATGGAGAGCCACGAAAATTGACCGCCCTGTATAATACTGGTTGATTGATTTAGGGCCAGTTGTATAGGTTACGTTACTGTAATTTAATCTCAAGTTTAAACCGATGAAAATCAAAATTATTTCTTGTATATCTTCCAGTTAACTAACTTCAAATCACATTATTTCATCAGTATTAGTTTCCGTTTTGAAGGAAAATTGACACTTGACAGTACCTACTGACAAGAAGGATAACGAAGTTCAAAGTTCTAATTGTTTATTTAATAGCTAGTCTATTGATAAATGCCTGGTCTATCCTAATGTCCATGATGTTGATTCGCGGAAGAAAAATTCGCGGTCTTTTTGGGTTTTCCACAATATTTATAATATCTACATCATCTTCATCGTTAAATAATATATCTTCAAATATTTCAAATACGTCCATTGTGAAAACATAAAAAAACTATCAGAGAATAACAAATATTTATAGGTTATACTTGTAGGTAGGTATAGGAAACCCGAAACATATCAATATTTCAATCACCACATGTGGTTAACCAAAATAATTAGATAGATATCTTTGGTTTAACCGAAGGTTGAAGTTTAACTGGTCCTCCATCCATCAGTTGACAGTTAAACTCGAAATGGTAGTCACAGACATTTATACAACGAACTTTATTAATTAAACCAAAGTTTAACTGACACTTGAAGTTTAAACTGAACCTATACAACTGGCCCTTAATGACTATCGCCTAGAAATGACTCATAGAACTCACTTTACTTAATGGCTATCTGGAAGCCTAATTTCTTTCAGTGTGGTGAGTTTTAGACACCGAAAGGCAAAAACTCGTCTCCATGCATTTCCCGAACTGACGTTTGTTATTATTTCTCATACTTCGGTGTTTTATGTATCCTGCTTTTGTAACTCCATTAGCGACCAGGACAAAAAGCCAGCAGAGCTAACACTTCGCTGCTTTATTGTTTCAGAGCCGTTTCCACTAGGATGGTGGCGGGGATGTGGTGGTTTTTCACGCTGATAATGATATCTTCTTATACCGCCAACTTGGCCGCTTTCCTTACGGTGGAAAGGATGGATTCACCCATTGAGAGTGCCGAGGATTTGGCAAAACAAACGAAAATTAAATATGGAGCTTACAGGGGAGGATCGACGGCAGCTTTCTTTAGGGTATGTACACTGGAACAAAGAGATTATTGAAAAACTATTAATTTACTAGGGAGATACTATTGTGAATATATACAAAGGACTGTTGGTTTTTTTATGTTAAAAACATTAGAAGTGTCAAATTAAATATTTAAAATCCTTAAAAAGTGTCTTTATTTTGCTAGAAAATAAAATGTACCATACAAAACATATTCAATTTTTTTCTGTGACCAACTATAGTAGAATTATGGCAGCAAACAGTTCTTGAATCTGTTACAACGTGGCTCACATATATTCGCAGGATTGTCAGATGTTTGTACATAATAATTACAAATACCAAGTAAACATGTAACATTCATGAAACGTTTCAATTAGTACATTTTAATGAAAATTTGAAACTTTTTATGATATATTTCAGAAATTATATATTTTTCATACCATATGAAACAAATATGAAACGTTTCAGAAACCCAGTACATGTACTTATATCCAGTAAACATGTCAAGTACGTTGTGAAAGTGATTTAGTTAATATTATTTTTAACACACATGCGCATAAGGAATGTGTGCTAAGTGTAGAGTATTGCCATGGCAGGTTTGGCAGCAATTGGTAGGGCGTTGGTGTTGGTGGATTGTCACGCACTGTGTCATAGTTTCCGTTTCTGTTGATTAAAAACGTAAAATCTGTGGTTAGGTTATATTTTTAGGCGGGTAGAAAGAATCCTGGAAGTTCTTTTGCATCTTTTGATGTTTTGTGATTGTGTTTAGCTACTAGAGTATTGGTAATTTATGATTAAAGTGCTGTAGCAGTTTGTTTTGTGTAAACATGAAAACCGTAAGTAAAAACTTATTTATATCGAAGAGGCATCTGAGAAGACTTGTGCGTCTTCAGGTACAACAAACAAATGCTGATTTATTGAGATCTAAATCTAATCATTTTAAATTCATGTTCATTTTTTAAACAAGTTTGTTTGGTTTATAATTTGGTACAAATATTTATTCATTGTTATTCTACGTTATTCTACTGTGCATACATGTCATATACATTGTTTTAGATGCAAGAAAGAAGTTATACTCCTTCAGTGACAAAACTTTTGAAATCATAGTGGCATCCTGGTTCCGGCAAGCCGAATTAAGATATCAGAGAGAGAAGCAAAACACTTAATTAAAAATAATATATAAAAGTTGTTAATACATTAGATATACCTAAACTATATATTGCTGTTAATCCTAAATGTGAATTCTATTTGTTTTTTTGTTAAAGTATTTTTGTTGTAAACTTTCACTTCTATGGGAAAATATACATTTATTTCATATCTGATTGTATTTTATTTCAAACCATTTGCAGTATATCTTCTCAAATATTTGGTGACCGATGCTGTGACAAGACACTTGAAACGAAATTATGTATTTTGCAAACTTAACAGCAATAATAGAAGTACATACTTACATACCTCTTTGTCTACTCATATATAAGTACTTCTATTATTGTCGTTATTGATTCTTATTTTGCATAGTATCGTATCTGAGGTCATGTCCTAGCACCCTTCCGGTTCTCTAGTGATTTCGGGGGTGGAGTTTTTAATTTGTTAATTAGCCCAGTTACAACAATTTAGCAATAAATAATAAAGCCAATACCAAAGTGATAAACCTCGAAAACCCCCGAGAGAACATTTTCCAGACATTTTCGTTGAATCGTGTGTGACATTTGCCATATGTTCAACAAAAATGGGTCATTTGTTAAATAAACAATTAAAAATTTGCGAGCGTACAGAGGTTAGATGTACCTTTTGTTATAAACAATTCCCTGAACATTTTGCAGAAAACCGCATTTCAATCGGACTTCTCCGCAAAAAGTTGTCCATTTTCACTTTTTTCATGCTAATTTGACGCGACTATTTGTAATTTTGAATTACAGTTTTGCATTTAATTGCATTTATATTATTATTTTTGAAATGTAGACATTTGTAGAAAAACTTTTGTAGTTTTTTGTTGCGACACCTTGTACCAACGTTTTATAGTCATTTCATTTCTGCAATTTAAAAGGCGCTGTTTTTTGTCTAGTGTTACATTGTAAAATAGTTCTTAACTAGCAGTTTTAACTTTTTGTCTATTAAAAAAACTTTACACAGATATTGACGTTGAATAGTCTGCTGATGTTAAAAGTTCGGATATTTGTTTGGCAAAGCTTCTGAGATTGTAATTTCGCAAAAACCCCGCCTGAAATACGAAGTAAAGAACCATATATAGCGCTTACTTTATGTGCTTTCTTTTCTTACTGAAAAGGGGCAGCGATTTAAGATATTTGAATTTCTCATAGAAACAAGCAAATGGTATATTGTTTCGGTAAAATTCTTTACTCTCCTTTGTTGACTTTGTTGGCAGCGGATTAAAAAGTGCAGCTGTATTGCTTTACTTTTATTTCTACCTACAGAAGTTGAAGCTTATAGAATGGTACGCATTTACATAAGGTACCAATCGCTTACATACCCATACATATGTCAGAGTAAATATTTTTTACTATCAATCTCGGTATGCTGAGAGCAAATTGAATTTCTATTTCTTTTTAAAAATTATGTATTTCGATATGATAAAACATAATCTGTTGTTTGTTTATTCTCTAGAGAGGGCGAACATCCGCCATATTTGTAACGAAATTGTGAGCGGTAAAAATCTTAAACCTCTCTCAGAAATTGATCATTTTCGAGATAACAGTTTTCAACAATCAACTTCATAGTTCTCTGTACAATTTTTTAACGTAGTAGGCACCCATAGTAAGTGAAATTTTAACAATATATGTTAAAGTATTTCTGTAAGTAAATGTAAGGAATTTATCCAGTTTTAGTTAAAATTAATTACTTTACAAAATCGAAAAATTCTGAGACAAAATAAATTTTAATATTCAAATATGGGAGATGTGACTGTTATTTGTTGACAATTAAATTTCAATGGATGTCCTGGCCAACGAGAATACTTGGGAGGATTTAAAAATAGATAAGACCCTGATAATCAACAATTAAAAAAATCTGTTCAGAAATTTAAGGCAAAAATTTATTCACATTGAATATTCATAAACTAATTCAGGACGACTATCTGGAGCTGCGTAATCAGAATGATTTCCATTTTAAAAACGTTGCATATTGAAAAATACTATCCGTACCATTTTACAACAGTGCAAATTTTATCGCTTATCGATCTACCTTAAACATATCCAATTTGCAAGGGAATTTTGGCGATTACTACGTTAAAATATTGTACAATGATCTACGCAGCTAATTGTTGCAAAACAATTTTCTCAAATATGGTCATTTTCTGATACTAATGACAAATATACCTTTTTTTCCTCAAAAACAATGTAGGTTTAAGATTTTTTAAGAAAAAATGTTAGGGTCAAAAAAGTTACGCTAACGTTTACGTCACAATATAGCGGATGTGGCGCTCTCTAGGAAATACGTGGAAATGGAAAACAGATTATGATTTATCATGTCCAAAAACCTCTATTTCCAAATTTTTAAGGTGATACACTCAAAGATACTAAAATTATTACAAAAAATCATAACAGATCAATCGTAATAACATATTTCGAAAAAAAAATATTCCTACTGTTTTTTTTAACGTTCATTATTCTATTAACTCTTGGTAGCAAGACGGCAAAGACGATTTTTGAGCAACAATAATATGTTTACCTTATTGACTACGCGTAAATAAATTTGAAATAAATAAAAAGGCTGTTATTATTTAACTAATTATAAAAACCTATTGTTACGCCACTGACATGGGCAACTTGTCAATACTTTTCTAAAATGCAAACACTATGCATATTAAACGTACACGTTACTTTGAGCTATATATACAGGGTGTCTTGGAAGTCGTTACAATAATTTTAGGTGATAGAATACTTGATTTGAAACAAACATATCCAATATATGTGATAATTAATTTTTTAATACTTTTTAATTTAACCGTGCGTTTTCTACAATTATGAGAGTGCAGAAGAAAAACAGATCTTTTTATAACAAATATTTGTGTACTTTTCTATTAGAAATGAAACGATTATTTAAATTATTTAACCAATAAAATCCAAAGTGGCTTCAAAACTTACCTAGAACTTCATAAATATGTTTTTTCTACTTTGTAAAAGCAAAGAGTCAAATTTAAAGGTGGGTCTTATTTAATCCTTTGTGT
>CM046726.1:763158-807003 GCA_025584915.1 Monochamus saltuarius | reverse complement strand
TTTTCTTTCAACATCCTGTATTTTAAATATTGAATCGGGTGGTCTTTATGTGATGCTAAAAGTTTCATCAACATTTTTTTAATTCTTGGCTTTAAAGGGTTTTTAGGAATGGTTCGTTATTTTTACACACTCTGTATTTGCTCCGTTAGTTAGTGTCAGATCCTTGATGGAAGTTTTATCAACAAAATTTTTGAATTTCCTTAATTTTGAATTTTTTTAACTGTAAAATTTTTTCATCACTTTGTATACTAAACTGTCTTTCCCATGTTCGACAACCGTTCCGAAGCGAAAACAATAAGTGAGTTTTTGTCAATTTTATTTTAACACTGTCTGTCAAGTCTTTTGAATCACCCTATAAATTGAAGCGACACGGTAATGAAATGACTATAACGTATTGTCTAACTCATTTTTACCACGTTTTCACTCGTATTTATGGAAAGTTCAATGTAAAAACGACCTGAAACCCCAGTGCTCTGGTACGGAAAACTTTCTAAAGACTTCAAATTTACAGTTTTGGTCTTTGCCGGTCTCCAGTCGGCCCTTTTTCCAAATTTTCTACCTTTTATTCCGAGATGTTACCGCCGGAGCATACGTTTGACATTTCGGTGATTTCGGTCGGCGGTGCGCCTCGTAGTTGACTGAAACTTAAGCAATTTTCGTTATAAAATCGAATAAACCCAGACCTAAGGCATGGTGGATATTTTAGAAGGTTCAAATTTAAAGTTTCTACAAAAGCATTATTGTCTTTTCTCGACTTGTATATATAATTTTTGACAAAGAATTCATGAAGTATAGTAAAAAGATAAAAATTTATTATAAAAAAGTTGGTCTGAGCGAATGAAACCACCGTTCTCTGGACTGATAAATCTAAATGCTACCAATCGAGCTGCTACAACCTTTGCACATGTTGTTGCCATATTATTTCAGCGTCTATAGTACCACATAACACCAAACTAAAATATTTAAAGATACCAATTCAGATTTTGGGCTATAAAATCATCACCAAAGGACTCGGATATATCTCAGACAACACAATAACAACTTCTCGTAGCTGGAAGGGCCTGAAAATTGTTCCAAATCACATAATCTATTTTAATTCATTTTGACGTTTCGTTTGACGTTTGTTAAATATCTACAAAAGGGCGTCAACAACAACAAATTAGTTTGACATTTCTGACGTTTATGCCGTGCAAACCGCATTTCGTGTGCCATTTGTCGAATGTATAGAGAGGGCGTAACTTACTCGCTCTATCCTCGTTCCACTCGAAAAAGCGCTTCTATAAAGGGGCGTAACCGACTCAACTATCCCCGTTCCACATAAAAATCTGCCGTTTTTGGCCGAGGAGCCTCAGGAAAATAGAAATTTAGCCAGGAAAACGCGAAAAATCAACATCAAAATACGCCGTAGGCAATCTAGAAAGACGGCGAAAGGCGTAGCGTTTAGCCGTTCGGCGCCGCACGGCTCCCAAAGAAAGCCTTTGTGGCGGTAAAATGGGCAATTTTCGAGTCAACTGTGCGAGCGGGAGTTACCTACAGCTTTTAATATATAAGGATCATTATTGAAATATTCAGTTGCTTCCATACAACTATTAGTACTAAATGGAAAACCAACTTTTAATTATTCTGATACTGACTAGTTAAACTGTCCATTTGATCAAAAATATTATTAATATCAACAAATCTTAAGTTAGATACTTTAAATCTTTGTTAGTTCCGGATTTATTTTCCAACTTCCTAAAGAGGCTTTGGATTTTCACGGTCCTCACGAGAGAACTCGCAAACGACACCGCCGGGATCGCTTATCGAGTCCTCGTTGACACGAAAACAAAACCGAATCGCCACCCCGTCGCCGAAAAGCGATCCGATATCTAGCAGAGAGTATCGGGTTCCCTGTCTCTTGCGCTATCGAATGACCCAAGGTATAGCATAAAATGAGTAATTTAATTTAAAAACAGTGTAGGTGCGCCGCGGCACTTCAAAGGCCGCCAGAGCCTCTTATTATCTGCTACTGTCGGCGGAGGATCTCCGCATCATCCCCGAGCCTCCCCACCACCACAGCACGCTCGATCGACGGTCGGCTGCTCCGCACGCTGCCTGGGTCTTTTCTGTCCTCTTCCTTCGGCCTTCCCAGTACCGTTTAGCTTTTAATTTACAATCTAACACTTTTCACCTAGGAAACGGTCGAGAATATGTATACATGGTGATTTAGAACTGATCTCAAAGAATTTGGGAATAGTTGCATTATTGAAATGGAGTCAATATCGTAAAAATATTTTTTTAATTCTTATAGTTTCCGAGAAAAATTATTGGGCTACTGTAGTCTCTAACCAGGCGATTTCAAGTATCCGATTATTTATCTTATTAACTTTTGTGATGCAAGTATTTACATAACTTTTTCAAATATCAAGAATGGCTTACGCCGTATTGCAGCAGTGTGGCATCATACACGAGAGGTGAAGGGATTGGACTGGTACCATTGCCGCCACGATCTTCTTACTTAAAATCATTTGGACTTGGATATTTGTAGGGATATTTAAAAATGAAGTATATTGTACCAAAGTGGACACTATTGATGATTTACGCAAACGTATAATATCTGCTGCCAATAACTTACAAGTTCAGAACGGACAAGAAACAGAACATTTCTGTTAATTTGTAGAAACTGGGTAAGACTCAAAATGTTGTTTTAACATCAAGTATGTAGAACTGTTTTACTAATAGCGGCAAAAGTAGTTGAATTTGCTGTATAAAAGTAGGTGTTATTTCTTGTTCGGTCGCTGATTATATGCCTTATCAGGTTTCACAGGTTTCACATCAGGTTTCAACTAGTTTCCAGCGTGTAGAAAGGTTTTTAAATCATATTCGAACTGCCCTTTTGATTCTATTTTTACTAAATTTTATTTGTAAGAGTTGTACATTAAATTTTTTAGATAAGTTCTAAATCACTCTGTATATTTTTCCATTGGAAAAGCTGAACATGTATGTAATAATATACATTATAATTATGCATAAGCTATGTAGTATATAGGTTAAGTAACCCTTCCCACAAATACTGCGATCCTGGAGAACTTTTTCAATACAGTTTTCCATGTCACAGATTTGGATTACTATAACCCGATTCCGAAATTAGGATGTCCCATAATACTTATTTACAATATACCTATAGGAGCTGTAAAGATTCATATTACAACACATGTTGAATTCATCATTTGATAAAACATCAAGTGCAGTAATATGAATTTACAACAAGAATATGGTACAAAATCTTTTCTACTTTCATTTAATAACACGGAAAACTATATATTTAACAAATCAAAATGTGTCAAATATCGTGACAATAACCTGGTTTACTTTCTATGAACAAAAAAGTACCTGCTATTAAGTTTACGGGCCAAGATTTCTTATGTTACTATTCGCATGGTTACTGTCAAAACTTTGTTAAACGAAAGTCTAGTTCCGACAAAATCAAAGACGCGGTATTTTCTGGAATTCTGGAATTAAGGGGAGGTAGCAAAGGCTACAGCACTTAGGCCTCATTGGGCTTCTTGTACCTCCTTCCATTAGAAGATCAGTCCACCTGAGCCGCCAACCAGCCTAATATATGACGTTGCTCAGGGGATCTCTCTAATGTAGACCATAGAAGGCCATCGCTCTCCCAACACGAACTCTCTTATTGACGAGATGGCAATGCACTCACAGAGTGCATGAAATATTGTCTCGTCTTCCTGTTCGCAACCCCTACAAAGAGGTGTTTCGCACTTCCTCATGTAATAGAGGTGCTTCCTTAGTCGGCAATGTCCAGTTTGAATACCTGCCACCAGACCAAGATTTGTTCTAGACATAGCCAGGTACTTTTTGGCTGTATCCTTGCAGGGTACTCTAGGAACTCCTTAGCAAATTGACAGCCATTTGAAGCGGTATGAGTTCCTCGTGTAATAGAGGTGCTTCCTTAGCCAGCAATGTCCAGTTTGAATACCTGCCACCAGACGAAGATTTGTTCTAGACATAGCCAGGTACTTTTTGGCTGTATCCTTGCAGGGTACTCTAGGAACTCCTTAGCAAATTGACAGCCATTTGACGCGGTATGAGTTGGAGTATCAAAATTTGAAGATTGGTGCAAAGCTAACAAGGTAAAGGAGGTGTCTGAAAAAATCCGTTTGGCTTATTTTTCGGAAAGCAACACCCCAGAAACCATCTTCACTATGGACTTAATACTCAATGTTGAGAACTATGATTTCAACTAAGAAAAATCAAGATGTAAGCAGATACATACGGTTTTTGTACTCTAGAGGCAAGGAAAATGTACCTCCCAGTCTGTCGTAGTTAATACTTTTGGAAGCATTCCAAAAATGATAGTAACCAAGCTTGGATTGAAAAATCCCTAAGAATGCACTGAACAATATTTTAGAAAGTCATCAGCCACCATTCTGGCTGAAAGCGGTCCAGATATGCAGATGTTAAATAAAGCGTCATGGGGGCTAGAAATCTTCTTCTGGTACAAGTCTATGTTGATAATCCTTTAGAGAATAAGAAACAGATAGTAAAGAAGGTAATGGGGACAAACACGGAATTAACAATTAGAAATGTGAACTTAAACAGCTCCATCTACTTCTTACAATGACAGCATCTATTATATCTTCTTCATTTCGTATATTCACTTCAGTAGGATGAAAGGTCGTTGTTGGAGCGGGATTACCTTCTTCTCGAAGTCTACGAAATGATGCACTAAAAACTGTGTAGGCAGATGTGATGTCTATTTAGGTATCTTCGTCGGTATTCTGGGGCTGCTTGTCTGAGTTTTCTATTGGAATACCCATATAATACCAATATCTGTATTTAGAACTTGAAATGACACAAATTAAAACTATTGTTATAGCAACCATCATTTGTATTTATCAGACTAGTTTGACTGAAACATGAAATTATTATTTTAAATGCTTGTAACTTGTAAACTAAATCGAATCGGACTTATGTTCATATAAGAACAAATGTGACATTAACCCAGCTACCCATTTACTCTGTATTATACTCGTAAATAAACAAGGATATCATTCATAATTTGCCATAACTAAATCCTATTCGGCCCAAATTTCTCTCCATGAATTATGATTTTCCGTACCGTAAACATAAATTATAAGGCCTCAAAGCAAAGGCCTCATGGCTATTCATCTTCGCTAGAGTTCAGCGATAAGGTAACGCTTCGTTAAACTAAAAGTACTAAAAGTATTACAAATTGCTTAAATGCCTACCTCGCGAGATCGGTGTTCGTTACGGAAAACGCGATTTTGGAGAGATGCCAAGCTTAAATTGTTCGTTATCACCTACTATGTATCGAGGTTCATATTGGAAAGTTTACATTATATTATCGTTCACAAAGGAGATCGCGAAAGCAACAGTTAAAGTTTATAAAGGATATTGGATTAAATTTTGAAAAAGAACGCATATTGCTATTAGTCCATTGAAATGTTACATTATTTTGTAGCGTGCATTTTTAGAGGATGCAATTTTATTGTTTAAATGTGAGGGGGTCACAGCGCTTCAAAACCCAAACTAAAGAACATAACAAAAATAGTATATAATAAAAATTATTTGTTGAAAACCACTCTACAAAAATGCTCTGATGTCATTTTTATAAATAAAAAATAAACAAATTATGGTGTCCAAAAGAAAATTTGTCCAAATATTTTGATTGTTTTTCTTTAATATCTTTGTTACTTTTGATTTTACAACAAAAGTTACTGGACTAAAATTGTAGAGGATTCAATTTGCAATAAAAATTTTGACCAATAGTTTACCTTAAAAACAATTTGGCCCCCTTTTCCAAGATGGCGGCCGAAGCTGGAGGGTTGTGACCCCACAAACTTCAAGTTAAGCTTTTTGACCCCCTCACATCTAAACAATAAATTTGCGTCCTCTAAAAACTGCAACCCCAAATGTAACTTTTCAATGGACTATATGGAATCTATTTGTCATTATGAATGCTTTTAATAGTTATAAACTCAGATGGTCATTAGTTTCATTTTTCTTGAAATTTCTGAGTGTACCTGATGTAATCTAATGGCCTTTTAGCTGCTACTGACAATCGCTACGATAATGGTTTCACAGGTGTCTATTAAATTGACTAAGTAACATATTAATGTAATATTTTCATTATTTCAATTTACATGGAATAAAAATTAAAAACACATTTGTCGAACAATAAAGATGAATGTGATTAATGATTCTGATAATTTGTATGTGAAACAAGTTTTTTGTAGAGGGAAACTTTGTAAACAACAGCTCCGCAGCCGTCACTAAATGATTTTTAAAATTGTGCAACATCGACGTCAAAGACAGTGTTTTGCAATAAATAAGGATTACTATGGTATTTATGTTAGAAGAAACTTTACCAGTATCTTTAATGACTCATTAAATAATTAAAGATGATTTTTTCTTTCTAAACTACTACTACACACTACAAACTTGGGGCGTTTAGTTAAGTTTTGTAACAGAAAGCAAAATACTAGTAAACTTCGAAACTGTAGCAAACTTCTCGCAGAAATCAATTATGTAGGTAGAGAGTGGTTTAGTGTGTGCCTCGAGATTGCTTATTGAACCATTTTAGTCTAATAAATTAATAAACTAATGATCGGAAATTACTGGTTGTCGAGACACAGGGTGTTGAAGTTATAAAAATAAGATTTACACTGAAAAAGGCCAGTAATTTTACAAATATACTTTGTAAGAATATCATTATAAATGTTTTAAAATAATTTTAAAAATGATGATGTTATTACGATATACAATAATACCTTAAACTTCCTATGTAATTATAATATAATGTGTACATTTATAGAATATATTGTAATACATTCACAATTAACATCGCGAGTTCTATATTTACATTGTAAAATTACTGAATATACCAAATTTACTATATAATTGACTGTAAAAATACCCTTAATGTGTGTGTGAATATGTTACTAATTTTAAAAAGCACTGCCATTAACCGCTGAGAGCGCTGAGTGGTGACGCTTTCATTATGTCTTGTTCATTTCGACGAATGCACCGTACCTAGGACCTAAGTCTTATGCATGTAAGATGATGAAATAAGTTATAAATTGAATTAAAAAATTTAAAACATGTTTTATTAAAAAAATGTTTGTTATAACAGAAGACTAGAAGTTATAAAAAATATTGCGTAAGCCTCTAAATATTTTCATAAGTATTTCTTAAACAAATCGAAATGTTATTGTCGCAATGCAACTTTTCTCGGAAATTGAGCCCGAAATATCAGTCTGACTTTATTCTGTCTTTTCGAAAAATAGGATCCATCCTGTACAATAATTAAAATTACATTGTCGTTATAGTGACAATTGTATTATTATAATGTAATTATGCAATTGACTGTAAAGTTACTTTGTAATTTTATAAGTAATTATGTTATATTGTAAAAATTGTTGTTTTGAAAATTACAAAGTAATATTACAGATACCAATCGTAAAATTGCACCGCAAAATAAATTTACAATGCAATTTTACATTTTATTTGTAAAATCACAATCTATAAGAAAATTACAGCAATAATGAATGGTAAATAAATTTCCATCTATTTTTACAGTAAATATTTTTACAGTGTAGGTTCATTAAATTTAGGCTCATTGTATAATACATTTCTGAAACTTTTGGGGTTTGGGTATTTAGAAAAAAATTGTTGATTTTTAAATGTCGATAGATATATGCGAAATGCATACGAAAAATATGAAGCACTTGTGTATTTACTTATTTTGAAATAGTTAGTTACTGATACGGGTAAAAATTAACTCTTCGGGAAAAATTGGCAGAAAAATTTAAAAAGTGCTTCTTCTTTACTATTAAATTCAGTACTGTAAGTAAAATTCACATGCTTGCTTTTTCAAGTAAATGAATTAAAATTTCTAGTACTGTTAGTATGCAGCGGAATTCCTTGGACTCTCCAACGTCAATGAATACACTGGCCATTGCTTCCGGCGCAGCTCTGCAACAGTGTTGGCAGATTCTGGAGAGGACATGAGACTTTAAAGCGATATGGAGGTTGGCGATCAAGTTCAGTTGCAGAGGGTTGTTCCATTGAACAGGAAAACGAAATAGCAGAAAGAATCATAGGTCAGAAAGATACACCAAATAAGAAACTAAAAGAAGTTCACGCAGAAACAGAAGCTAGCAGTATTGCCACTACTAGCAATTTATTCATTCCGACTATTAGTACTTGCACTAGTGCCTAAAAGAGTGTCATTTCGAAATATCAAAATTTGTCAATTTCGAAAATTTTCAAAAATTATTTTTCAGCAATTTGCGACCGGTTTTGTGAAATAAAAATTGTGCTTTACATCATCAGGCAAGAATATTTTAAACAACTGTTTTACCAGAAGCAGTCTAAAAGAATACAGATGATTTTTAAACATTATAAAATGCAGGATGTCTCTGTATACTATAAAATTAGAAACAGCTGATAAATTTACTAGAAATAGAACAAAATACCAAAATCGGCAAACAGACGCGGACAAATAGCTTTTGAATTACTTAATAACTTAAAAATAATTTTTAATTATATCTAAATAATTATAAAATAACTAAATAATTTTATTTCACAAAACCGGTCGCAAACTGTTTAAAAATAATTTAAAAAAACTTTTATCTTATTATTGTTGTGTCAATTCCTTAGTTTGTAACCATACTGTAGAAACATGAAACTGTACTCTAGTGCTTCCAAATACTTGGGATATTTAAGATTAACATTTCATTTTTACTTAAATAATTTCAATTTCTCTTTCACCCCGTTTGACTCTACAGTTAGTATACAAATTTGGCTACCAGTGGCAGAACTAATGAGAGATAATCATAGTCTTCTCTATTAATTTTAATAGAAAAACATGTTTGACATTGCTACATACTAAATTTCCCTTATTTCTTTAAGACAACAACAAACCAGATTCGTTGAGTACAAGAAAAGTACCTACATGCAATACAAATTCATTACAGGATATAAACGCAATACCAATCTCCTTGCAATCCATTCACTGAAGCTCATATATTTTATTTATATTTCACAGATATAATTTTGCACCATTATCATGCAATCTCTTAATGACTTAATGGTATAAGGCCTTTTCGATCTACATGTTAGGTAAAAACCGTGTCTAATGAACGTACACGATTTCATACCATTGTAATAATTATCCACTCAAAACAATACGTTACGAAACGCATCTTCTTTTCGTTACAGGTATTAGGAGTGTAGTGCCGGAGCATGGAGAATCACGTAACAATTTGTGATAATTGTAAATGTTAACTATTGGCGGCAAAAGCAAAAGCGCTTTCAGTTCACTGTCCGAGGTTCGCTAGAGCATGTTACAGTTATTATATCTACCGCTCAAAAGCGAACCGTCGGCTTATTTGAAAAGGTGGGATTATGTAACAGATATCCAAAAATGTTACACGATCATTTTCATCGTTTCTGCGTAAAACGATAGGTCTCGCAAGCATAAAATATTTCTGGACATACCAGATATTAATATGCCACCCCTTCCATACACCAAATTTAATTGGTGTTGCAATTATTACAGTAAAACCAAACTTCAAATCACATTAAACATATTTTAGGTCAACTTTTTTATATAAACTTATTTTTGAGTGTTTAAATACAATTTTCTGTTATTTATTTTCAAGCAAAGTGTATTCTGAAGTTGGAATAAAGTAAATAATTATTCATATTTAGTGAAAATAATGCTATAACGCATGTTTATTTCTTTTAGTTTTAGGAGTGTCAATTTTTGCTGCCAACGCAACTTTAAGTAGCATTAACAATTTAAATTCAGATATATCAGTGGCATAGAATGTTTTCTTTTGTAATCCCTTGCCCCCTATATAAAATATTTAAAATTTGTAAGTTCTGAACCTCTTGAGATATTTTTGGCAAATTTGTCATAATTTTTAGTATATTGTTAGGTATAAAATATAAAATTTGCAGCTTACCTAATGTATCAGTAGCTGGGTTATGGATACTATCACCTTGTATAATCATGATTTTCATATATTCCATTGACTTTTAAAATTGTTTACATCCGGTTCTGATTGGGACATATATAAGATTCACCCTGTATAATACTATATCAGCAACATTATTATGAAGAACTATTCAAACTTCTTCCACGGGTAATAAATTATTACAGACCTGTGTTTAACTATAATTGTCTACAGAATCAATTATACCTCCTTCGAAAAAAATTTTTGCAGCAAACAAATCAATTTATTTAAACAAACATTATTTATTCTCGGAAAGCAAATATTTTTGGTGTAATTGTTTTTCTCAAAAATAAGTTGATTTATTTGGTGAGAAAATGTCACTTTTTTGACGAGTATTTTTAAATGAAACAAATAGTTATTCCATTTGAACGTCTTATGGAAACTTAATTTTTAAAAATGGTTATATAAATATATGTTTTCATTTCTTCAAACAATTTGTTGAAATCTGTATAAAATAATGTTTTTGATTGAAATGAATGAATGTAATTAAAAATGCATATTTTTATTTGAGGGATGTGGAAAGAAAAATATGTAGACTTAATTCTTTTGTTAAGTTTTAAATGAAGTTTTATTAGGTAATATAATCTTTTCCTTCCTTTCTTTTGAAAAAGTATTTGTTTGAGAGAAAAATTCAAATTATTTTCTATAAATTAAAAATAATTGTCAATAGCTGGACGCTAGATGTAGGTAGTTGCTATATTTCGCGTACTCTGGTATATCAGATTTGACATGAGACATTATCAGCCAGGGTTAGTCCAGTTAACTCACCACTCACCTATGGCGTACTGATGAGAGCTAATAAGCTCGAAACTTGCAAATCCTGAGAAATAAATTGTTAACTTAAATAAACAGGTAATTGGGAAAATTGTTTTGAAATATGCAAATATTGTTTTATCATAAAATATAATTAAATCAATATCAGGAGTGTGTCATTGATAAGGAAATAATATATTTTTAATGGAAACAAATGCTTTCTTTACACAAAATAACTGTATTTTTCTTTTCAAAAAAAAAAGACTTGGTATCAAGAAATAAATATTTGCTTGGCCCTATACAAACAAATAATTCATTTCCATGAAACAAAATTTTTACTGACAATAAATCTTTGATTCGGTGCAACTAATTCTATTGTTTTTACTTCACCACACGGCATTTTAAAGATCTTTCTATTGTTGTATATAACTGACTTTGGCGAAGATCTTGCAGTTTCTTATGATATGTTAGCTTTTACGATTTGTTTGTTTAGTATTCCAATCCAATTTGAGACTCAATTTTCATTCTACAGATCCTAATTCTGCTTTGGTATTGCGTGTACCTTCCTTTGTCTTCTAATGAGCACTGCGTAGATCTCTGTTTATCCTCAGCTCCCGAATTAAGCCTCTCAAATATCCCAAATGACTGTGATTTAGGAAATTTACAGTATAATTGGCTGCAGGCTCTTCAAAAGGAGCCGTACTTTTTAATTTACCGCGCCAAGACGAGCTTAATAATCGTGCACTATTTTTATCGCGACAGATTATTTCATACACATTTTTGTGTTACCTAATAGGAATTCCTGTGCTATTCTACGTAATCCTCGAGGCTAGCGTGCTAAGACGATAGTTTTGTGGGCCAGTTCGTGTTATTTGAGATGACGACATGTTTCACACGGTCAATGACAAAAATTCGACATAAAGATGTGTACCTATTCCGTGAAGCCAGCATAGGTCATTGTCTACAACACTTAGTACGACAATGTCTTTGTTAATAGAGTATTTATTTATGTTTATTATTTTATTACTATACATGGACAAATTCTATACAGCCCAATTTAAATTTGACAGCAATAAAACATATAACATGAAATGACAGGTATAAACGTATTTTTTGAAAATAGAAACATTAAGATGCAGTACCCACAAATGATGGCAGATAGTTCCATGTTGAATAAAATGATATTGGAGTGGAAAGTTTACCTAGCTGTTGATTTCATATTTTATTTCTTTAACTTTGAGCTGTGCCTTCTCAGATGTTGATCTACATTCAATGAAGTTAACATATGCCATCACCAAAAGAATTATTTAAGTCTTCGAAGGTAAAGATTAAGTCTCCGAGGAGTTTCAGATCTGCAAAAATGTTAATGCGGCTGAATGTAATCTCTCTTCATACTAAGGCCATGTACGTTCAAAAGGAAGTCGTGTGGTATAACGCTGCACAGTATTGGCAGTTTTGATCTCTCAAAAGCTTAGCATTCTATACTGGCCCAGCAAAGGTTGGACATAACATTTAAAGTCTGTTGCAAAGGTAATGTTTAGATTTATTTGCAAACTGCTGTTATCATTATGCCACGAAAGATCTTCCGTAACAATAACACCAAGATCAGTATAGGGCGATTCAGTTTTTGCAAAAATACTGACGACCTACGTTACTTTTCTTAAGATGTATTACTACGCACTTTTGTGCATTGAGAGAAAGCTTCCAATCGTTGCAGTATTGTGCAATGTTGTTTAGATCTTGTTGGAATGTTGGGTTTTAAAACACCAAAACAAAAGGTCACAGAACTGAACCGTGCGGCACACCACTAATATCTGAACGCAAAATGAAAAATAATCACCAACCCACATACCAAGTTCTATCACAGAGAGCTTATATCCAACGGAAAAGGTAACGCAAGTTTGTGCAATAATCTTTTTCCAGGTACTTTATCAAATGCCTTGGCAAAGTCTACATAAATAACATCCACCAGTTGCTTGTTATCAAATAATAAAGATCAGTTTTTGACAGACTTCTCTAGATTTGTCACTATTTATCGTGCCTACATACGAAACCATGTTGTCCTTTGAGTATGACATTAAAAACTGAAACATTTGATCTCATATTATGGACATGATTTTGCTGTTGGTACTTCATTTCTTATCTAGGATCCAAAAACTAAAGATCAAAAACAGTTGTGATCCTAATGGCTTTCCTAGTTTTTAATTAAATACTACGCTATTGTATCTCTCATATTTGCTACAATTTCTTTCACTTAAACTTAATTATATATTTGAGAATCGGCAATCCCGCTCATATAATTATTTATAAATCTGCAACTTTGTAGTTTTATTACATTATTGATGTATTTTTGTATCGGCTCCTTAATCATTCGATTGTTTCAATAAACCAGCATCATGGAGAAGTGTACCACTAATACAAACTTTAATTGTTTATTTATTTTATATTCACAAGCACTCGACATAATTGATCATAAGTATGGATTTTCAGAATCTTTAGTTAAATTATTTCGTGTTTATTTATCATGTCGCGTTCCACATTTTATTTTTGACCCACTAGTATCATCTATTACCCTTAATGATATGAGCGCTCTCATTTCGTACCATATGTTGATTTTGCTGACGATTTTAATAAAATCAAGTATAGAACTCATTACATACAATTAAAGATATAAATGTAACTTTTTACAGTAAACTTGGTTTTCCTCACTTCAAACTGTCCCATTGTCTATGAGGATGATGAAGTTACCTTTAAAATGTGCCAAGAGTTTTGTCACAACAAAACCCTTATTATAATTAATCATATGTTCGTTCCAGATTGGAAAATTGCTTGGTAGTGTGAGCCTCCTCTATGTGTTGTATTAACATAGGTATTATAATTTATGATCAAAGGAAATTTTTAAAATATTCCACCTTGAGAGCTTTTGAGTATAACCAGTTATTAAATTCATTGTTGTTTAGAAGAAAGTTTTATGGCATAAAATTTTTATAATATTACTTCATACTAATATGATTCATCTAATGCCTGGGGCAACTTTCTCCAAGAATTAATAATCCCGTGCATGTATATTTTAAGGTGAAGCTGCCATACTAATATTTTATTTAGCACATCCATACATTTTATATATATCAACTACACCTGTATATGTTATGTATGTGATATTTTACTTGTAACATTCAAGCATTATCCTGAATTTTAAGAATTGTAATAAACCACATAAGGCTGCAGCCTTATTACAGTTTAACTCTTCTACTTTTTAATTTGGTTCTGAAATCGGATATTCTGTCAAGTAAAAGATCATTTGTATTTATTTGCTTAGTCCATACATCTTTAGCAACAAGGGTGTCAATTTCTTTTCCACAATATAAATTTTTCTCTTTCTGTTCAACTCATATTTCAGTTTCCAGTCTCAGAACAAATACTGGATGAAGGAAAAATTAATGTAGAATGAAAATTCATGAAACATCAGTAACAATCAGTACTCCGACGAAAGAAACATGTAATTGCTCCCATAAATCATTCATTAAACGGTCTGCAAACTGGGAAATAAATCGGAATTGAACCGTATCTCTTGTGTCATAAATACTAATGGCCATTTTCATATTTCGGCTAGATAAAGGACGATTCTAGTTTGTTAAAGAAGTAAATCTGTGACGGTCAATAAAAAATAATAAAACGGAAAGATTTTAACAACTTGAATCGGCTACCTGAATTTATCTTTGCTTTTGCCCTAATCCAATTAAGCTTTTTCAATTTAGGTTTAAATGATTTTAAATAAAATTTTTCCCATAAATGGACAATGTATATTCAATTATTTTGATAGTAAACTGCATAGAAGCATCCTATATTTTAGAACAACAAACGACAACTTTAAAATCGTGTTCATTATCAAATGGGAAAATTCGTAGAACCGGTGAAACTCAGTTCTCAAAATGAATGTAATAAAGACGCTTGACTTTCAGCTTTAGCCAAAAATAACAGAAGGGCCGGTAATTATATACCTGCGGCAATAAAAGGACATGCACACCTGCAGACATCACTGAAAGGAGCAAAGAGTCCTTTATGGAGGAATAATTTCAGGTGACCCATGCCCATGACCATGATTATTTATAACCAATATATCTCTCCACTGTCGGCTCCTTTGAACCACTAGATAATGAACAGGTATTTTAATAATTTATCGACAATTAAGATATTCTTATTGCGCAATGTGAAAAATCCTCAGTATTTTTATTGTGGAATGATGGGGTTTCTGGGAATAACAAAAATATAGACTCTTTAGAAGTGGATTACAAAAATGCAGGCATTTTTAATTAATTGGATTCTTTATAGCTAAATCCAGGAAAGAATTCTAATTGGTAGTCCGGGCTGAAATACTATGGAAAAGTAGATTTAAAATTCGTTGAACGGACAAAAACAAAAGCGTTGCGTGCTGTTTAAATCTTCTTTAAATTAATATACAGGGTGGGTCGACAAAACCAATCAGATGGTATAATTCCGTGAATACGTTTTTATAATAATGAATCCAAAACGCATACATTTTTGTTATCTTTTGTCATTAAATTCAAACTCAAAATCTGAATTCATTAGGCAGGGTTTAATTCGAATCAATAGTATTGAATGTCAAGTTGCACAGGCTCCGAATACACCAACAATAATGGCATCTTTCTGCATGATATGTGTTTCATTCTGAGCTACCTACTGAGAAATTTGTCGATTTGTTCCCCAGTCAGTACTTTCAACTTTTTGGTCGATATCCTTCGTTCTTTCTTGTAGTAGAAGTAATTTGACCAAAGCGTTGACGATTTCCATATTTTAGACTTTTCTTCAAAGTATACCAACAGCATTGAACTTGCCACTAACATTTTCAGATTATCCATCTCAATAAACGATTATACGAAAACTCGTACTATTGCTTTGACATACTAAGCAATAACTCAAAAGTGGCTTTATTAGTAGCTTCCTCAATTTCCAACAAACGATTGAACCATCATTACCTTAGCAACAATAAATGATATTTTATAAATTAAAATAACGTAAGAACATAACGTAATGCGTTGATTTGTACTTTATTGGTGTTTATAGAAAAATTAATGTATGATAAATGTGGTAAAGGTGATTTTATTTTGTTCGAGAAAAGTTCTCTTCTCACATAAAATGTTATTTTTAGCATTTATATTTATTATTTTCTTGATGTTGAAAGTCTTTTTCAAACAAGAAAATTAGCTTAGCAGCATTATTAAATACTATATTCAAATAAGCATAAGCAAATAAGAATGTACCTACGGAATTTGTTTAAAAATGTAACTCTAGTTTTAGTAGATTTTATTTGTACACCAAATACCACAATAAATACCAGACCATTTGTCTTAGATTTAAAACAACCCTTTTAATATGTACACAGAGTTAAAGTAGGTAGGAAACAGTAGTACTAAATTAAATACGTATTTATCAAGTATACTCTTCCCTTTGTTAAAGTATTATTATTCTATGAACATTTCTGTTATTTGTGGCCAGACTTTGAGCATCCTTTGAAACCTATTCTTAATTTTATTATAATATCACAAATAGCCAGCTGATTTAAATACTTGGAATATCTTCTTATAAATGAAGTATTTGGAGAAACCTGGTCAGATCAAAGGCGGCGAGGACAGGTCTGGCTTTTGGAAATTTAATACTACTTGCATTTTTGTTGAATAGAACTTGTTATGACTTATTATTAAAGAATTTATCCAAACCTGACCAGTACGCATACATCTTGAAAATTAGTTTGTATAAAAAAATATGAGATCACATTGTAAAGGTATTCGAAGTGCCAATTTGTCATTTTAGTTATACATTCTATTTTTTAGCAAATAAATTCAAATAAGAACCAAAATATATACGCAACAATTTAGAATTTGTGTAGAAAGATACTTTAATATTTTCTTAAAACGGGTTATAACTTTTATATCCTGCTAAAAAAGTAATATAATTGATAATAATAATATTAATGGCAGGTTTCTGGTACATTTTCTAATGGAATTGATAACTACATCAATTCATATGTCAGTTATGGCACTGTCCATAAGACAGCTTCACAGTATCAAAAGCATTCGTTATTATACAGAGTGTCTCATGTATTACTGGAAGGGTGATTGTGCAAACGAAGTAAATGAGATTTACCCAAAGGGTGTTCTAAGCTCTATGACAAACTTTGGCAAATGATAGCTGAGTTAATTTCAAATATTTTTCTTATATGAACATTGATATTTGACATTGACATTTACTTACAACTAAAGAGTATGCAGGTGTATCTTCTTTAGTGCATCATTTCTTAGACTTTGAAAAGAAGGTAACTCCACTCCAAAATAACGCCATTCGTCCTTTGAATGTACAAAATGAAGATAGATGAAGATAATAGATGCTGTCATTGAAACTCTTCAATTAGTGTTCGGCGTATAGCAAGTAACCTTCACTTATCACCGAATTTTGTATGGTCTGTATTGAACAGAGAATTGTTACATCTGCTTCATTGTCAACATGTACTAGCATTACATACTGGAGATGCTTCTCAGCGATTAGAATTTTGTCGCTGGTTACTTAAACAACGTGCCCAATGTGATAGATTCAGTTCGCTTGCCATCTGGTCTGAAGAAGCTTGTTTTACTGGGGACGGCATAAATAATAATCATATTGAACATATCTGGGCGTTACATGCAAATAGATTTCAGCAACGTTTCAGCACAGCTTAAATAACAATCAGCTCACAGACTCTACGGCGGCACCTTTGAAGTATTAAAACCTGAAAATTTGCCCTTGAAGCTTGTTGTCTCTCTCGTTTGGGATACAAGTCAGGACCGGATTAAAAATAGTTGTCCCAATTTAGAAAGTGTCATACTAAATATAAATTTGTTTTACTTGAAATTGTTTAAAAATAAAATAACATAACAGTATAAAATACAAGAAAATCAACAAACCACAAAATACAGCATTCGTGCGCCAATAACGCAGTCGTTGACGGTATGGCTATAAGGGCATATTTTACAACCACACGTCCCTGCCGCCTTTTGTCCCAAAATGGCGGCATGCGCGAGACGTTCCCGCTCATACGAGTCTGTGGGCTGATTGTTATTTAAGCTGTGGTTTCAGTGTCAACGTTTGGAGTAACATTTTTAACAATAATTTAGTGACTGTGCAGTTTTATATGATACTTTAAATGTAGATCTGTATAGAACTTTCTTGGAAAAAATCTTTTGGATTTCATAGATGGCGTGCGGCTTAATATTGTTCATAATATATGGTATCAGCACGATGACGCATCACTACATAGAAGGAGACGAGTAACTACTTGGTTAACTGATCATTTCCCGAATAAATGGATAAGCCAACAGGGTCCACTAGCATGGCCACCGTGTTCCTCAGATCTAAATCCCGTGGACTTTTATTTATGAAGACATATGAGACAGCTTATCTACCATATTAAAATCACTGCCCGTTAGCAGTTAATTGAAAGAATTCAGGATGCAGTTAACCAGATAAAAATGATCCAAATTTCATCCGTCGAGTGACGGAGACTTTAGTTCGCCGATATGAGGCTAGCATTCGATCGAGGGTATAATCTTAAGATTTGTTAATTTAGTTAATAAAGGTTAACTAATGTTTAAGCTTCAAACAGAAATAATAATTATTGTTATAGTAACCATAATTTTTATTTATCAGGCTACTTTAAAATATGAAATTATATTGCTTAAGATGCTTGTAGCTTCTGAACAAAAACGAATCGAAGCTATGTTAATTTAAGAAAAATGTTTGACATTACCCGACCACTTAAGTTTGTCTGTAGAACACTCTTCTTCTGTATAATTCGTTGATGGCAATATTGTTAAGTTACTTATCTTGGCTTCTTTCTTTAAAGTAGTTTGATATGGTCTTAGAAGGATCATTATTTCTGTAGTTTTCTTTCGTCTTAACTTTAACAATTTTCGTTTTCTCTTTTCCAATTTATTCTCTCCTACCCCAACTTTCTTCGTCTGTTTCTAGTCTCAGGCACACTGCTGGCTATCCTCCACTTCTTTTAAAACTCTCAAAACTAACGAAATAAAACAATAAAGGTACTAATTCTTATAGAATTAATGCAATGTAAGTATTGTATTAATTGCATTTTGAACGATATTTCGGCAGCGATCGGTAGTATTCGGGACAAATATACTAGGCCCATCTTTTACTCAATAGCGTAATCTTTACAGAAATTTTATTTTGAAAATAAGCTCCTATATGACTTTCGTAAAACCTGTGTCTATGCAATTTTTTCTTCGTTAAAATATAATTGTTAAGCAAATCAAACTAAAATAGTTACCAAAACAATAATAATAATATCTCTACCCCTCATTCCAATCACGAGGATTAGTCGAAGACTTGTGCGGGAGAGAGGGCGCCATATTATTATTAAGCTAGTCGCATTTGTGACCAGGTAAGCCTTAACCACCATTCAGTGTAGGAATGAGGGAAACTTGGAAAACCCCATTAATTAGAGGGGTACTCAAACGTCGACTGGTATCAGTCTCTCACATTGACCCTAGCTAACATTCTTCCACCCTACCATACTCGCAGAGAGGGTGCCAATTATCTCCACGAATATAGGTAATATATGGTTTACCGGCTGCGGGAATCGAACCCACAGCGGTCTAGCCACATTGATTCTAGTACTGATGCGTTAAACCGCGCGACCACTGACCGACAATAACAATCATAGAAATCGCTTTTATTTCCGATTTTCGAATATAATAATTATATTGTTAGTTATGTCCTTCCTTTTGGGAATATACAGAAAACATGCAGAAATATTCTTCCTCTGAGGCACCCTTCTAAGTATATATCAGTTCTAGTCCGCCCCTGTCACCAGCCGCAAAATATCGTTCGGCATTCCGTTTACAAAGAGGGCCGTTGTATATATTGTTTTGAATGGCTCAATGATGAATCATTAAATCACAAAAAGCACCAATTATATGGTTAATCTGATTATATGGTTATTTTTCAGATAATTTCGTTGTGCCTGGGCTTATGCGCAGCACTCCCCAACGATGTTACCATGGACCAGCCTATCCACACCAACAGTATACAGAGGTTCGCCCAGAACCAGGAGCAGGAGAGCAAAAGCGGCGAAGTGAGGGCCCTCAAGAAGGTTTTTCTGTCCAACAGGTCGATCACTTGCAACGACGGATCTCAAGCGGGGTAAATATTTGCTTGTTTTAGTCGGTGTTTGGCCAATTCTGGTTTTGTTACCTGAAAACATCAGCAAACACGTGTTTAAAACGAAACATGCGAGGATGTTAAAACAATGAAAAGGTAATTAACCAGAAATAGTACGTCTGTAAATACAAAACGGTTAAGGAAGATAAGTGTACTTATTTAGTCAATTCAAAGTTCTTATTAAAGAATTATGCCCGAGTTTGACATAAAAAAATAATATAAATACCTACGAGTAAACAGAAAATACACATTTACGAGATTTAGTCTTCAATATTGATACAAATTTGTCCTCAGTGTGACAAATAGATTAAAAATAGGGAAATTAGGCTAGTCAATGAATGGCCGAAAAGGGGATGTAGCGTGCATTCCGCTGGGGAGGCTAATTTTTCGTTGCAGATATGTGTTGGGGTAGTTAGGACGTAAACATATTAAAAGTCCCCGCCTCTAGCCCGTCCCCTTCAGGGAGGAGGGGGTTGAAAGGTACCCTTTCTTGGTCTTTCGCTTATAACTCGAAAATGGTGAGTTACAGCGAAAAATCTTTACATAAAACTGAGAAACTATAAAATTTTCTATAAGATTAGTTCCTTTAATTTTTCGCTACGATTCAGAAATATCTCCTCTCAAAAATAGGTAATTCAAAAAATTACTTTTATCATAACTCTCCTGGTAACTCTTTAGCCGCTTGTTTTGCACAAAATTCTCATAAGAAAATCTCAAATGGGGCAGAAGTTACAGCAATTTGAATATTTTGGTTAAAAGAAATGATTTTTCAAGAGAACTACCTAAAATTCAAGAAAACTCGTTATTTTCGCTATTATAGAGTTTACAAGCTAATGTATTGTACATTCGCACATAAATAGGCAAAAGTTTACCAATTTTCAAGCTAATTGTGAAAAATTTAAAACCTAAAGAAAAGACGAATGTGTAACACATAATATATATTTTTTATTTTATAAAAACTAATAAGGAGAAGACATAGCAAATGAAAAATCTTAACAAAACAAAATTAACTGGGCCGTTTTAGGCCACCACAAGAGCTAAGATAATGCCTTTGCGTTACCAACCTCACACGTTTGGTAGTACTTGGTTTCCCAACCAGAGCTGCACCTGGTGGAATGTGCGTAAAGCATGCTCTTTTGCTGCCCCTTGCTGGAAATGCAAGATCAAAATGAATCGTAAATAAAAGTGTTCAATGAACTTATCTTAGCAGAGGCACCGTACCATTTCAGCATGCATATTCGACCAACTTTCTGAACATCAGCATGCGAGGAAGAAGAGTTGTGAAACAGTTCAACTGCTCTTTTATATCAGGATATTTCTGGTTTTACAAAATCAAGTTTACTCTTCCGGAATGTTGCGCTAGTAGAAATAGCAGCAAGTGAATGCGTAGAAGAATAAAATATCCCTGAATCTCAGCTGTTACATTTGATGGGTAGTTTGTACTTTTCCTCTGTCAGGTTTTATAACCAGGATGTTATGGCCAGATGACGCTTTTGCTGTAAGTAGCACAATGAGGTCGAAGTCTTCCCCTGTAACAGCCACATTAGTTGTTTCACTTATAAAAACAGTGGTACATCTTCTGCCTTATGTTTCTATATGGTTAGTTGTGGAAACTGAGGACAGTTGGTAAAGTACGGATTTTTATTTTCCATACCACCCTCATTGGATAAGACCAAGGAAAATGGAGCCAACTGCTACTGCAAATAATCCTTCAAATCGACGTCACTTTTGTACTGATGCAAAGTTGGAAAAGCAGAAGACAATCTACTAAAACGTTTTCATCGCGATGCTTGATGGATGAACTGACAGAAGAAATTAGGAGTAATTTCTCTGTAAAACGTTTGTTTTTAATTACCAACATTTCAGAGCAGATATCTCGGAACGGTACATTGCAGTGAAAAATGTCTATAAAACATCTTTGTCAAAGATGTTTTATAGACTAATCGTAGAAATCATAAAATATATAGAACGCCAGAAGCCTTTACATTAGGCACTCAAAAATAGTCAGACTATGGAGGGGCTTAGAAATCAGCCATCTAGGGAATACTTAATGTAAGCAGTTGGTTACACTGCATTTTAAGCCTAGCCTAGTAGGACCATAGAAATCACAATTTGGACGTAAAATTTTCATATTTTGAAATTCCCGCTCTTTTAGCGTTCTATATATTTTATGATTTCTATGAGTCTAATGCCGGCTTATGGTAAGTTTGGCTAAATCGCATTATTTTGTCGCTAGGAATCTATTCTGGCTCTGTGTCCCATTAATTTTGGGACACCCCGTATAGATAACTATTTTATTACTCCTTTTCGAGACAAAGGAAGTTTCAACTTATTCCACACCACTGTGAAACATTGTATAAGAGTCAACAGAACCTTTGAGAAATACTTTCCTGTGTATTTAAACAGCCAGTCTGTACGTGTGTACACCACTTTGCGGCAAATTCAAAACTAAATAAACAAGGCGGCGTAATTTATACCGCTTTCCGCGCTGATAAAAGTACTATCCGAATTTACGAGGCAATAAAGAAACAAATTAACAGTTAAATTCGTGGGAAAATCGGTGTTGCTCTAAAACGCAAATCCCGTAAATCATGGCGGTCTTGTGGCGGTAGAGCTGATGCCGCAAGTTTATAAAATTCTTTCATCTCTATTAAAGTAAATCTTAACGAAGTATATCCTTAAAGTGCACTTACTGAAACTGCTAAGCGGTGATGCCAAGTTGAAAACTTTCCCTAGATCTGGGTACAGTAAACAAATTTAAAAGATAAATTTATTATTTGATCTATACTGATTTTCCAGTAACAGAATTAAAGTGCTGCTCAGATTATTTGATCTATCCCTGTTCTTCAGCTAGGTTGGAAGAGAAGAGGCGGACAAATTATTAATGTTCTAGGGCCCGCTCATATATACAGGGTTTCGTCAAGTATGTTTCAAACTTTGGTGGTAGATAAAAACTCTAACAAACATAACCTCTTAAAGTCTTAAATTCACCGTTTTCTAGCTACATACCTGAAAAGGTGCAATTACAAAAGTAGTTTTAGTAACATAACCCATTGTTAAAAAAGAAAACATAGACATTTGCATGAACTGGGCTAGGAAGCCAAAAATAATATGCATATAAATAAAATCGAGAGAACGGAAGGGTGTTTTTTATCATCCTGTATCATACATTTTATGTACTATAACCACTCAAAGTTTGAAACATACTTTACAGGTCGCACTATATAGTACTATACAAAGTGTTAGAGGTTTGACTGTCATAACTTCAATATAAGATATAAAGGGTGTTTTTTAGAGGTATAGAACTTTAAAATGAAATAAAACATAGGTATCAAAATCATGGTAATGGCCATGGTATTGGCTTTATTGGATAGATAATTAAATGACATTAGTGCTTAAATATGACTTTGGGCATATGGGCGCCGCGGCTGGCTCGAATGAAGCGCAATCTGGAAGTCCAATTCTCGACCACTTTTTCAATCAGCAGGGACCGTATATCGGTAATAACGCGGCGATTGTTGGCTTCCAAATGGTCCAACGGCGCTGATTTATCAGTGTAGACTGTAGACTAGCGACTTCACATATCCCCACAAAAAATAATCCAGAGGCATGATATCACAGGACCGTGGAGGCCAATTCACATGTCCATTACGGGAAATTATGCGGTCATCGAATGCTTCCCGCAATAAATTGATGGTGCCGCGCGCAGTGTGGCATGTTGCGCCGTCTTGTTGGAACCAAAGTGTTTCCACATTAATGCCATTCAACTGGGGAACAAAAAGTCCCTAATCATGGATCTATAGCGTTCTCCATTCATTGTAACATTCTGTCCGGCATCATCTTTGAAGAAATATGGACCATTGATTCCACCAGCCCATAAAACACATCACACAGTGAGTTTTTCGTAACGGCGTCTGAATAAAGTCTTCTGGATATTCGTCACTCCAAATCCGGCAATTTTGCTTATTTACGTAGCCATTAACCCAAAAATGAGCCTCATCGGTAAACAAAATTTTTGGACGAAATGAGGATCAAGAACAATCTGGTTTTCGGCCCATTCACGGAACGTACGACGCACATGATGGTCACGCGGCTTCAGCTCTTGCACAAGTTGGATCTTGTAAGCTCGTAGGCCAAGATCTTTTCGCAAGATCTTCCATAAGGTGGATGGACACAGCTCCAATTGTTGTGCACGATGGCGAATAGTCTCATTGGGATCGTCTTGAACACTACGCTCCACAGCAGCAACATCTTCTTCGGTGCGTACTGTACGACGTCTTCCGGGATGAGCATTATCAAATAAGGTAAATGTGGTGCGAAAACGTTCCATGGTTATTCGAATATCTTGCTCAGATGGACGATTATGTCGACCGTAAAATCGACGTAGCGCTCAATAAGTTTCGCAAACTGAACCACGATTTTCAAAATAAATTTGCACAATTTTCAAGCTTTGTTCTGGCGTAAGTCTATTCATGTTGAAATGGCAAAACATACTGAACACAAATCAGCCGTCGCCCATCAAATTGACCGCCGGTAGAAGCAGTATTGCCAAATGGAAAAACAAACCTCTAAAAGCACCCATTATAAAGTATAAATGAACAAAAAGTTAAATAGTCCAAGGGTACAACTCAGGCCGTTCATAAAATAAGTCGAGTTATTATCTCACGGAATTTTATCACAACGTGGCAACAGTGCAAATACTCGCTATGCCAGGCGAGCGGTTTGTGGGTTGCCTACCACGTGCCAGCCTGTTTTTAGTGATAACAAAAATTAAAAGGTAAACATTTATTGTGAAAATTAATGTATTTAGTTTAGACAACTGTTCTGCAATTTTATTTTTAAACAGATACTTAATGGTAGAATTAATAATTTTTTTATATTAAATGTTTAAATTTTGGTGACTGTTAAATGTTTCAAACAGTAACAAGCAAATAGGAAGGGAAATAAGTAATAAAAACTTCTGGGAAAACCCACGTCGCAGAAATAATCACAAATTCTGTACAAAAAGAGTTACCGAAAATCAAAATACAATGCCATTTTTAAATACCTAACTAACATAACACATAAATTCAATATATGTTCAAAATGTGCACCGTTATTTTCCACACTACCAAAGAATAATAATAAAATATAATAATAATATATAATACAATAAAATAATTATAAAACTCTTGTATGTCTGTATTATATAGTAGCCGTTGGAAGAATCTAAATAAATACGTCGTGCTCTTGTAGAATTGCGGCGACCTTCTCCATAAATTAATGACATATCGTGATAGTCGCGTATGACATCAAACAAAGAAAAATTAAGGAAATAGTAGCACGTAAAAGAATTTGCAACAAGCGACACTTCGCAGTTCAAATATCAACTGATCTGTAGTCACTGTACTTCTCGCGCTGTTGCCACATTATTAATTTTATAATGAAAAAATTGTTTTTATTCAAACTAAATATAAATAAATTGAAGGGTAAACATTGCAGTTTATGATTATTTAATGCAGAAAATTATGGTGAGAACATTTAATTAACCGAATATTTACACATGAAATTGGAGATTTGTTAATTTTTATCTCGGAAATTTTTGGGTTTGGGATCCATGTTCATTCTGATGTACCTATACTACCGTCTGTTAAATTTATGGCAGTCAAACCGTAAACACCCTGTATTTGTTTAGTTATTCGGACCTGTAACCATAACGAATATTGTATTAGGTTTGCTATTATATAAATAAATAACTAAATGTTGTCAAGTTTTCCAATTTTCCCTTAAATCTAGATACATTTGAAATTTCTATTAAAAATCATGTGCCAAGTTAAAATATAATTTTCATTTTATTTCCATATTACAGTTGATCCTGTATGAAATTGTTTGAATACCTGTCATCAATGAGACTTATCTATCGAACTACCGTTAGTACACAGTTTGAATCTAGGTTATTGCATCAGTGGTGGAATGTTATTATTATTAGATTGGTTCTTCTAGGTTTCAATTTAAAAGCTGCTTACTTACGTAAACTCAATTAAAGCGGAACATTTTAACCATTGTTATTCGCTTCATTACTATTATTACACGTTTTTTGCGTTTTCATCAAAGGTACCGACAGCGCGAACTATGATTGTTATTATTAGAGTCTAAATCAGTGATTACATTACTATTGTGCAACAGTAGAACGGAATAGTTCGGGGCAGTAAGAAAATCATCTGAAATGATGTATTCATATCGTTTACCTTCCTCATTGATTTAATTGGAAAAATCTGTATTGTACTACTGTACATTCACTTATAGAAGCTCCATCGTACGAAGAATATTAATGGAATCCCTTCTATATTTGAAAGTATGTAATGAAAATGTTTCATTATTTACCGTTACATTTCTGTTTTAAATTGCTTTGGGTAAAACATTCTAATGCGTATTTACTAATTTTGAAAGTAGGGACAACAGGAAAAGAAAGGTAGATACATTTACCAAGAATATTTGAATGTACTTGTAGGTATAATAACACAGGAAGAAGTATAGTTGCAAATAACGTATAATCAAATTTTTGATTGGCTGAAATTGATTAAAAGCATATAAGGAGACGATATATACGGGGTAAGTCAAGCTTAAATAGTCAAAGTTGATAAATGATAAAATAGGATAATGATACCACACTCCATAAGAGATTTATGAAGTATCAGGGTATCAAGTTCAAGGAAAAGTTGCAACCAATCGCAAACAGTATTTGTGAGATTTAACAATAACTCTATTTTTCTCAAAAGGTATTGTAAACCCTTCATATTTTCACACCAGTTCCAATTTTTAGTTCATGAGGTGATGTACAAAATTTTCGGAAAGTGGCTCTTGTCATTTTGATAAACCGGATAAACTTTATTATTAGGTATATTGTATTTACATTTTTTCCTAAAATTTCGTAAGGAATCTATTCCTGATGTTTGACTATTTAAACTTGACTCACTCTGAATATTTATTTTTATATTCTATTAATTCTACTTTTAGTTATCAACCTGGTAACAGGAAATAAACGGTTGCAACTTTTTGGTACGCCAATGGCAGAACTGACGTCTCTTTTACGTGTTGACTTTTTATATAAAATCTTTTATTAACAAAGCTGTAAATAGGATAGAAAGCGGTAAATCGAATAATAAATGGGATTTCCCAATTTCGGAATGTTATAGATATTAAAAATTGTGCAGAGTAACATTTTTATTGACATGTTTAAATATAAAGTAATTCCCCAGTAACACTTCTTACAATTTTTTTGTAGCAGAGATTAGATGAAAGATCAAATACGTACTACATTTATAAGATGTTTGTTACAAAAGCTTGAAAACAACTGCATATTCTATAACAAAAGAAATACTAATTAATTTGCCCACCTCAAGCAGTGTGATTGAAAGCGATTTAAAATACAACATAAATACTTGCCATATAAAAAATTAAAGCATAAAGTGGTTTTTATATACTAGTTCTACGATTCCGTTTCTTATATTTTTATTGGGTTGTTTGCAGTGACAGTGATTTCTATTTTTGTTACAGGTTCTACCTTCGAAAATCGCACACCAGCAAAAAATGGATAATATTTTTAGAAGGCGGATGGTACTGCTACGACCATCACAGCTGTAGGAACAGGTGGCTGAAGCAAAGGCATTACATGACTTCTTCCCAATGGCCTGATACTAGAGACGGTATGTCGGCAAGCCGTTTGCTATTAATATCATTTTGATAAAACTAAAATTACTTAGTATACTTCTATACTTCATCCTGAACCCCGAATCAAAAGCATATTAAACTAACCAGTTTACATAAATTAACTGAACCGATTTGATGCTACAGGTTAGTCATTTTCTTTTTTTCTGTCTCATATTTGACTGTCCTTTATTTGTTGGATATACCTCAAGATTCATACGTTGGGTCAATGCTTATTTATGTTAATAAATGATTTGATCGAATAGGTAGTGTATGGTAAACTATGTATGGTTGTTATGGCAAAATAATTTGGTAAATAAAATGAAAATAACAAATTAAAGCTTAATGTTAACAAATGTAACAACATTCAAAGAAAAGAAGATCTTATTCTATTTTAATTATACACCATTGAACAGATTTAAGCTTACAGATTTGGGTATTCTGCTTTAACATCAAACTTAAATTTAAATGTTAAAACTGTATTATTACACATTTGTACAAAGCTTGTCAATACCTAAGTATGACCCAAAATGATGTCGATTATTCATTTTTGCTTTACATTATTACTATTATCTTTTCAGTTGGAGGCATCCTCTCCCTAACTTCGAAGAAAATCCTTTCTGGTGGAACGTGAACCACGTCTTCGTACCATACTGCACCAGCGACTCCTGGAGCGGCTCCAAAGCCGCTTCCCCAGCCAAATGTTCAGCTTCATGGGCTCGTCGGTAGTCCTCCAGGTCGTTAGAGACCTGATTCCTCTAGGTCTTGAAAACAGCACAGATTTGCTTCTAGCTGGCAGTAGTGCTGGGGAACTGGAGTCATGATCAACTTGGACTTCGTCCAAGAGTATCTTCATGATCAGATGTCGCTGAAGCAGATACATGTAAGCGGAGTGACGGATTCTGGGTGGTTTTGGATAGAACACCCTACGCACCGACTAACAAACCAGCAGTAGATGCCATTAGGAAGGGTATGGAGATGTGGCAAGGCAAAGTACCCAGAAGATGTAGAGAGGTGTATTTGAGTGAACCATGGAGGTGTTACTTTGGGTACAGACTGTACCCTATACTTAATGGTAAGTAAATCAATTTTCTGGTGTCTTTCTATAGAATCCTAACCATAATCTCCTTCATCTCTTAAAAAGAATGTTGGTTTTATTGGTTTGAATTGTTTTCTTTTAACTCTGGTTGGATTTGATGTATGTTAATGTCATATACGCATATACGACTCTTTGTTATATCCATGAAATCATATAACTCAACATATCTGAACCAGCACTTTGGCTTTAGTACTGCTCCTCTCTAAGACTTGTTTCTCAAAAGTTTTCATTTAGATATTTTCCAAATTTGAGGACAAGGGTAAATCCATAGCTGATGCTTTCATATCATTCCACTGTAAAAATGTACTCATTCGGTTGAAACATAAATAATAATAAATCCTCATGCATTTATAGCTCTATTGAAACGTATTTCTATTATTTCAGCCGAGCTATTCGTGTTCCAATGGCTGTTCGATGAGGCGCAAATGGACGCGGATAACGTTGGAGCTCCAGTGACAAAGCAACAATGGGACTACATCCACAAAATGGGAGACTCTCTGCGTCAAAGCTTCGAGAACGTGTCTGCAGTTTTCGCGCCTTCCTGCATCTCACACTCGGTGTTGACAAAGAAGGACTGGCAGAATGTCAAAATAGACGACATCTCCATAGCTGAGGCCCTGCACTGCTGGGAGCACAAAAACGCCAGAAGAGGATGAGGAGACTGAAGAACGAGATGATAGCTGATCAGCCGAAGTCTGTGAACAAGCGTGGCAGGAGGCGCAATAAAGTGCGGTTGGAGAGTGCGTTAATTTCCAATAATACAAACAGTAGTGCTAGTGAAGGTGAAGAGACTAACAGGAAGAAGAGGAGGAAGCACAGGAAGAATCGCAAGGGGCGGAAAAGGAAAGGTGAGTTAGATTAGTTACTTTTGAAGAAGAGGAGATGTATATATATCGAACAAAACCAATTACTGTCAATAATCCCAGATTTTATCCAATGGAAAGTGCTTTAAATACATCTCTTTACTAATAAATAAATTAGACTGAAAATGCTAAATGGCTTTGAATAATAATATTTGCCTTGTAATAGCAATCTTTGAATATATTAACTTGTGCTACAAAACCAATATACAATGTCTTCGAAAAGTAACGAATAAATTCATTATTTTGAATTGAGAAGTTGTCGAAAATATACCCTGGCACGTTGATTTTGTTTTTAAAAACACTTTTTGACATACGACCCATATTTGTGACGTCATCGTTGTTCGATATATGACGTCATCGACAATTTTTAAATAGCAACCTCCAATTTTGACCATGCCATTTGAAAGAGCGTGTCATTCTACATACATATATCATGAAAATTATGGTGTTTCAAACAAATAATGTTTGAAGATGAATTTTCACAATTCAGTATCTTTGGCGACATCTAGTTGTGTGAGTAGAAGACTGCAGCTACCAACTACAGAACTCTCAACAACCGTAATTTACTGTAGGTATAGTTAACACGACAATCGTAAAATGTCGCTTATTGTATCAACATTTAATATATGATAATTTGCACCACACTTAATCAGAAAATAACTTCAAAGAAGCGCATTCTCCCTTAAATATAGTGAATAAACTGTTCATTGTTTCTAGATTAGGAAGTCAGTCGTAATAGGTACTTTATATTTTAATGTTTCTTTGTACATTATTAAAGTCATTATTACATTTGCTTCAAAGAAATTTTAGTGGTCATATATCATGTAACAGTATATGGCTGAATGCCTCCAAATAAAAGAAAACAGATTTTTAGAAGAAACTGGAGGAAAGCTTCATTTATCAATTAAAAACAAACCTTTGAAGGAGACAGTTTATTTTGCTATTATTTTCATTTTATTTAGATTTTTTTAAATTTAGTAACAGGAATGACATTATTTCTAGAGAAATGATTAAGTAATTCGATGCAAACTGTCAGGATAAATAAATTATTTAGAAAATAATTACGCATATTGCAAGAGCAAATATGTATTCTAAAATTAACAATAAACAAAAATAGAAACTTTTCATTAGCAGTAAAATCGATAAAGAAAATGGGTTTACTAAAACCAAATACCTGCTTATTGTAGGCATTGTGTAGACATGCCTAATATCCTAAAAATATTACAACAAGCAATATTTACGCAAAAACCCAATAGTTGCTAAAAACAAAGATTTATTTAGGTAGGTAGGTATATTTGTTCAAAAACATTTATTGGTTTTGTAAACTTAAAAATATATATTAATACAGAGTGTCCGGAATATAAGTGCCATAATTTTAAGGACTTATATATCTGACTAAATGCAATAACAAACTCTTATGAAACAATGTTTAAATCGAATAGTTTGTCTACAAATACATTTTGAAAAATAAAAATACAACGGCAATAATATGCAAAAATATGTTACGAAATTACAAACTAACGTACAATTAAGGTTAAGTTAAAGCGCTTGTAACGTAATTTGTTCATAATTTGATTTTTGATTAGTATTAATTAAGCAAACAATTGAAGTTTTCGAGAAATTCGTTAAAACTGTAACGTACGACAACGTAGCAGTGTCAGGCTGCTGGTGATAACCTAAAAGTAATATTAGTCATATTGGTGCGTACAGCTAGAGTGATTTATTTGTATCTAGTTCTAGTCTAAGAAAACTATTCACAGCAAGTACATATGTTTAGGTGTACCTATTTGCAATAATTATGTATAAAACATAACAATCCTAAGATAGTATGTGAGCAACTTTGTCATATATTCAAGACCTGTTTGCTGACATAATTCTGTTACTGTTGGTCAGAGAAAAAGTAAAATATGTTTCAGTATAACTTATCATATGGCAAAATTAAGGCACTCATATTCTGGACACCCTGTATATTCCTTTCGAGGAGGAGGCTGTGGTATTATTTCCAGAATGTTGTCAAATGTCTTTTCGTCCGCCGAAAATGAGTCGCAGCTTTTGTCAGTAGCCTTTAAACAGATAACGCAAACCTCTTCATCATCTTTCAGATTACTATGAAAAACAGTAACAGATACTTACTGAGTTTTTTATTTATAACATAGAACAAATTTTCCTACCTCGATGTCTTTCTTTTATACCGTTAGGTAAAACTGCATCACGAGAAGAATGATTACCAGATTACTCTGGAATTATTCATCCAGGGAAATGACAAAATATGAGTTTATGGTCAATTAAATTCTAGAACACCAAATGTTATTGTAAAGTTTGCACCCAAACCTATATTCAAATTAATCCTGGTTATTTATTTCAAATGCACATGAAAATTTTCATATTTATTATTAGTTATTACCAGGGAATTATAGTTTTAATGTGACTACACAAAAGTAGCACAACTTATATTTTAACATAATAAATGCATTTATAGAACATACACTTATTGGAAAAATTGGAAAAATATAATTAGCGATCAATTAGAACTAAATTAAAAAGTGTCTAAAACAAATATCTCGGTCATTAGAGCTTAAACCAAAGTACAATGCATGATATTCTATATTTTGCAGTTTGCAGGCAATCACCCTTATTCTTTGTTTCAGATCGCATCAGGAAAATCAAACCAACTACAACAGAACAGTTCCCATCACGTCAAACAATCTGAATAGTCCAGACAAGAGACCATCAAGGTCAGTTTTACATTCTCCGAAGAGACCCAATAGACGCAGATGCGCCCATAGGCGATTGGAAAGATGTTCCTGGCCACAGTGCAATCACTCGTGTCCAAGACTACACAATCCCTTCACAGGAGAAGAAATGGACTTTATAGAACTGCTTAAATCCTTTGGATTAGATATGGAAAGCGTGGCGCAAGCCCTGGGTATCGACATGCAGACTTTGAACAACATGGACCATTCTGAGTTGTTGAATCTGTTAACGCAGCAGTCGAACTGAGAGTCTTTGTACAATTTTCCGACCCCAGTGTATAGATGGTTCATAGATTTGTTGTAAATAGTCACTATGTGTAAATACGCGTTGAATGTGTAGAAGAAATTTATCGTACTAGTAGGGTAACAAAAAAATGTTGGTTAGAAATATCTAAAGATTTAGTCAAGGGTCTCGTTGTTGTCATTTTCAAAATTATTTTATTGTCCCTTTATTTATTAAGCCTAGCTTATTTGATAGACTGATTATCCCTAGTGCCAATTTCCTACAGTAATTGAAATGACTGTAAATATGCTGTAATATTTATTAACAGAAAGAAAAGTTCCGTATTTATTTAAAAACAGGAAATTCTCAAAATTGGGACCACCCTCCTCACTGTACATACAACGTAGAAATAAGTTGGTTTTTATTTATTATCAATTAACCCTGTATTTTGTCTTGTTTGTTTAGAAAACATTAAATATTGTAAATAGTAATATTTATTGTAGAGATATTTTATTTTTATATTGTCTTAGATACTCCTGAAACGTGAATCTCACATAATCCTTTATTTATTTATTTTTGTTACTAAGCGTATTGTATTCATACCCCAAAGAATATATTGCCCAATTAACACAGGACTGATTTTTGTTCTACCTCAATTGTACAGATTTCTTTTAGTCATAGGTTACCTTTGTTGTATCATAACGATTTAATATGTTTTTGTATTATTAAAAGTACCTCTGATTTTAATTCATACACTTCCTGTACTATTAGTTTGAAGGCGATTGTATTATAAGTACCTGTTTTATAATTATTTTGATATTTTGAATAAAACATTTTTGGAAAAGTGACTATAAATGTTTCCTTTACTACACTCCTCAGATTCTCTTTCCAACAGTATTTGAAATTATACTAACAAAAGACAAATAAAAATTGGAAACATATTTAAAAGTCTGTAACATACAACCAATGATCTCATGTAAAGGAAAGAAGTGATAGATTCATAACACTAAAGCCTTGCCCTCATGAGAAAGTATTAACTTTTGGCGAATTTCATTCTCGTCATAAAACTGTCATTGTCAATTGTTAGAAGCTTGACATAATGATGAAAATAGCGATAATAATTCAAGCGTTTTACTATTGTGCGAAATTCACTAAATGTTGATACTTTCCCGCCATTAAACAATTTTAATTATAAGGAACAAAGGACAAAGGTGAAAATTTGCATAATTATCGTACAAAAATTGTCACAAAATGTGCTGATTCTGTTTGTGTCAGTATGGCATTTTGTTATAGGATTTTAATGATCACCATAATATAACCTTTGTTTTCTATATCTTCTGCTGTCATAGTTAGCAGTTCTTGTATTCTACACAGCTTTGCGACTATTTTTAAAGTGGCTACCATTGTTGATATGATTACTTGTTGTTTTCTTTAAAAACAAATGGTTCTAAACATTTAATAACTGAACTACATAAGGCAGGCAAATAACGGGAATGACTTCTCATGCCATTTGTGCATTTTCAAGGACACTCGACAGATAACACCGACAGATAGCAAGGAAACCGAAGTTTTAAGTCTATGAAATTTTACATTTTTAACTGCAGATATAAATCATCTTATAACAAATTTACCTAGTAATAGATATAACATTGTCCCTTTGATAGATTTATAGCTTCTGAAAAAACTGCTACCTAGAGGTAATTGTTAATATATGGCGTTAGAATAGCAAAAAGGCATGCCCTATAAACGACAACCACTATCATATTTTTAAGACATATTGCACTTTCTTCAGCTTGTTGTATTTAAAGAGGAATATCACTTGAAATAGTTATTTTTATATTAAGTTCGCAAAATCAGTGTTTCTTTAATGGCATGTGAAAATGTGAATTTTGGTCGAGCCCGTAGGTCAAGACAAAAACAAGGATTTCTTGTACGAAATATAAACAATTTTTTTATCCAACTGTCCAAAGTATTTGCCAATGTAGGTTTATTATGTTTCAATACGTTTTTATCGAAAGTTAGTACCAATGTTAAAAGTGACATCTTGAAAAAGTACTGAACTTTGAAAAAAATTGTTTTTCACGCCGTTAAAAATTTGCTAATTTTGTCTATCTATAGTGATTAAAAAGTCGTATTTTTGGCAGTTACAAAAATTATTTCAGTTGCTACTTCTTTCCTGTTTCATCAGATTAATTTATCGTAAATGTTAATATCTTAATCTCTCTAATTCAGTTCTACCGAAGCGACTCAGAAGTACCTTAAGGTTCTGTACTTGGTCCCCTATTGTTTAACGTTTTATAAATGACATTACATGCGATCTATCTTGCCGCTCATTACTGTATGCTGATCACTTAAAATTATTTACGACAATTGAATCTCTTGATGACTGTATTTTGCTCCAACGTGATATTGCAGCGATTAATCAATGGTGTTTATATAATAATCTATTTCTAAATATTAACAAATGTAATGCCATGATATTTACTAGAAAACTAGCTTCTATTAAATTTGATTACACATTAAACAACCTAAAACTTGACTCTGTTACGCAATATAAAGATCTGGGGTGAGTTTTTCATCTAAATTATCTTTTGCTGATCATATTGACAGCATGGTATGCAAGGCTATCAAGAATTTAGGATTTATAATACGGAACAGTCATCAGGTTTAAGTATTATATAATACATTTGTAAGATCTAAGCTTGAATATGCTTCTGTTATTTAGAATCCTTGCTATGAATGTCATTTAAAAAACATTGAAAGACCCCAAAGACGATTTGCTAAATACTTATGGTTTAGGTATGATGGGGTATATCCCCAGTTGGATTTTCCAATGAACAATTATTATCCAGATTTAATATGTTTAAATTGTCTTGCGTCGTAAATATTACTCCGTAGTTTTTCTGTATAAGTTATTAAATAATTTCGTTGATTGCCCGGAACTTCTTTCTTATATTAAATTATCACCACCTAATTTAGTAACGCGTTTTCGTTCTTCTATGTTTCATATTCCCACATGCAGGACTAATGCTCTTAATAATGCTCCAATGTTTGTTATGTGTTACAATTATTTCTTAGTGCATAATACCTTAGATTTATTTTTTTATAATATTGAAAATATTAAAAATGCATTTTTCATTAATTTTAATATGTAAGTAAATTTTGTATACCAGATTTTATTTTGTTTGTATATATTTGTTATTACTCGTTTCTTTTTCCTGTCCTGTAATTGGATTTTGTCTGGACAGTGTAATGCAAATAAATAGATAAATAAATATATTTGTTCTAAAAAATATAATACCTACAAACTTGCAAAGTCTGTTTTATATTCTCACCCTGTCGTGTGATATTTCAGGTACTTTCGACAATTCTAGAACCGCTCGTAATAGGAACCAAAACATTCATAAAGTTTTCTAAAAACTGACATTGAGTTAATCTTGTTTTATATTATATTTTATCCTGTACAGTTCTCCAAGTACAGTACTGTGTCCTTGACGAACACTGCAACTCTCTTAGTTATTTTTATTAGCGATTTACCGTCCTTTGTTTACCGAGAGGAAATTTTCGCCCCACATTAAAATTTGCATTTGAGTACAAGCCACGCATGGTCAAAAACTAATATGTCTCACCGTTTGTAAAATCAAAATAAATAAAGACGCTATAACCTACTCAAAAACAAAAACTTCATCGGTGAGGCGTTGGAAAACAAGAGACCTCCATAACCATAATAGTAATTCAACTCCAGAGACGCACAAACAAACATTAAGATTTCAAGATTCGAGGTAAAGCTTAATTGGTGCTAAGCGTCGTCGACCTGACCTCCGCTAAATTAAGATAAAACTCGATTAACGCTAATTGTATGCACAGACGAATAAGTTATCTTATTATGGTTATTGTCTGGGTGGATGCGATGGGAAGAACTGGCGGGGTGAGTTATAATGCCTCTTAGGATGGCATGTGTCACTTTAGAATATGTTTTTGAATTTGTTTAAGCAGTCTGATAATAATTTTGCTTTATGGTGCTCGTTTACCTGGAAGAAAGGTTTACCCAGCCTTGCAGAGATTTATTAAAGACTGGTAATGTTATTCCAGATGATAATTTTAAAACATGTTAAGTTACTACTGCTGAAAATACTGTATTACAGTAAAAGTTTGCGTTGGATGTATAGCTACATACGTTTTTTGGAATTTGATACACTTCATGACACTCAAATCAGCACTATTTAAAGAATGTAGCTATGATCTATACAGCTATATTTCTAGAAATATATGAGGAGATCCAAAACAAAACGCAGTTTTTAAGAAAGCAGTTTTCTTACAAACTCCTCTTGTTGCAACCTATTAAAAATTTTGGAGAAAAAGTTATAAATTATTATAAATAAGATTTTCAATAGGTATTCAAATATTCAGTGAATTTTTGCTGCAAAAATACGAAGTCAAATGCGAAAAACTGCATTTTGAAACAAATATTTTAAACTACTGCATTCTGATAAAACTATTTTTAATGAAAGTGGCACGCAATTGAAAAATCTTATTATTTCCACAAACAGAAATATATATACAAATTATATTCTTTAAAGAATAAAGAATATATATTTTTAAATTCTTTCTTAGTCTAATTTATAATAATTCTTCAATATATCACCTATGTCATCTGCTTTTGATATAGTACGTTTGGTTATTAATAAATTTTTGTTACATGTTCTTTGGAACGAATTCAATGTCCTTGTTTTTAAAATTTGTTAAGGTTTTTTGAAGTAGGATATTTATTATTTCAGTTCTTCATACATGTCCCGCTTTTTGATTGACTATCAGAACGTTTAAGTTCTACATTTGCTATAACCGTTTAAATATAGTGTATCATATCGTTATGTTTTGAACACTAATACTAATCAAGTTGATAGGACATTTTTGCTTAAAATTGAACGTAGGATAACATATTGTTACCTAAGCTCACCTATCTTTTAGTTTGTTAATTATGTTCCTGTTTGCGTTAGAATTTATCATTTTTGTAATACCTTTGTTTTGACGTTTTCCGGAATATTCCATGCTATATTGTATTTTTTCTTGACACGTTCTCTAAATCTCAGAGACTGTAAAAATCTATATAAGCGGATCAATTCCGCCATCACAGTCAGTTTATATTAATCAGCCAAACGCGAGTGACAAACGTCAAAGTAAAGAGTTGACAGTTGTGAAATTGTTTTAAAGGATATTTCTTGTATAATCAAAAGCGACAATAAAGTTGTTTGTCTACGTGACGTGTTTCTACGCTAACCCAATTTCGAGGTTACATTGGCGGCAGAAGTGCGACGTTTCACCAAGAAGACGTTTGAAGTAGACAAGTGAATGCCAGTAACGAGATCTAGAGTAACAGAAATGGAGGAAACATTCAAACAGTTAATGAAATGATGAAAGACATGAAAAAGAGCCAAAAGGCATAAAGAACAGCCAAGAAGATATGAAGGAAGACTTAAAAGAAATGAAAAACAACCAGGATGAAATCAAAAGTAGCCAAGATAAGATGATAGAAGATTTGAAAAAGGAAATGAAAGCCAGTCAAGAAGAAATGAAGAACAGTCAAGAGGTGGCAAAAATAGTTTAGAAGAAATGAAAAATAATCAGGAAGAGAAACGAAATGCAAACCAGTTTACAAGAAAACAATAAGAAGTTAGAAGAAGCAATTAAAGTTAAACTCAATGAATTTCAGGAAACTGTGGAAGAGGAAATTAATCAATTAAGAAATGAGGTACAAGATAAGGTCCAGGTCGTAGAAGACAATATGACTAAGTTACAAAGTGAAGTATCAAATCTGAAATCCCAGTTGCCAGTAAAAGAGCCCATTAAGACTGAGAGCAGTTTTCTTCCATCGTCAAGGGTAAAGCCACCTACATTTGCTGGAAAGATGTCATGCAGCACTTACCTTAAACAATTTGAAGCAGCTGCCTTGGCAAAATCTGACTGTGACGGCGGAATTGATCCGCTTATATAGATTTTTAGAGTTCTCGAAGTTTCTGCGATCTCGAGAACGTGTCAAGAAACAAATAGAATATAACCTGGCATATTCCGGAAAACGTCAAAATAAAGGTATTACAAAAATTATTAATTCTAACGCAAACAGGAACATAATAAACAAACTAAAGGGTAGGTGAGCTTCCGTAACAATATTGAAGTATGTACATCTGCTCTCAAAACATCCTGTATAAATTTTCATAGTTTTACTGAAGAAAAAACTATAACTCAAAACATCCTGTATAAATTTTCATAGTTTTACTGAAGAAACTATAAAATTGTAGTATGAGCCTTAAACTTTTAGAAATTAAGAAAACAAATCAAAATCTCAACGAATATGATTACTGATTTGTGTTAATTTGATAAAAGTAAATTGCTTAAAATGACATTTTTGACACTGACAATACTTTTTACTGTTTAAGAAAGGTATTTTAAGCTAATATGTATCAAATCTCCTACAATTCCTATCAATGAAGTCATATGGATCGGTCAGTGGTCGCGCGGTTTAAGGCGTCAGTACTTGAATCGAGGTGACTGGATCGCTGTGGGTTCGACCCTGCAGCCGGTAGACCGTATATAAGCCATATTCGTGGAGGGATTGGCACCCTCTCTGCGGGTATGGTAGGGTGGAAGAATGTTGACTTGGGTCAATGTGAGAGATTGATACCGGTTGGCATTTAACTACCCCTAATTAATGAGGTTTTCCAGGTTTTCATTCCTGCACTGAATGGTGGTTAGGGCCTACCAACGTAAGTCGTTCCTGGGCGCAAATGTGGCCTGCTTAATAATAATATGCCGCCCTCTCCTGCACAAGTCTTCGACTTCTGGGCTAATCCTCGTGATTAGAATGAGGGGTAGAGATATTATTATTATTATTATTATTATTAATATGTATGTTCTCTGATATCAAACATCTAGGTATGCTAATGAACATCCACAGACAAAACTCTATTCAAAAGCTAATAATAAGGAATATATGGGTAGATATTGTGGGTGTAATTCAACGCAGGTTGGGGCTTTTGTCCACTGAGTAGTTAGTTTCACACAATATTGTTAATACCTGAAAATATATGAGAAAAAAAAACTGACAATACTTATTACGTTTGTGGAAAAAATATTTTAAAAGGATTGTATAATTTATGTTATTATTCTTGTTTTCATCAAAAAGTGTTGATAACCCAAAACTTTTAAAGTTAAAGTTATTAAGGTAAGTTTCCTGAAAAACCTTTTAAAAGTACTAGCATTGAGTTTGATAGCGTAGCTTATGTAACCAATGGTATTAGCCAGAATCGCTAAAAAGATAGGGCTTTATAAAAATATATACATAATGTCATAACTCAAAACCTGGTGACAGAGCATGAAAAATATTTCAAATTAAGCACCACTAAAATCGCTATCTACCTGTTTCACCTACTTGGTTACCTATTTCAGTATTTTCCAGTATTTTTTTAAATTATCAAATAACTAAATTTATTCCATAAGTAATTTTCATACTGTCTACTAAATTAATTGCATTAAACAAGTTAAAATGTTAATATGGTTTTTGACACTGATATATCTTAAATCCGATCATCTGATTGATCTTTTCTACCAACTACAACAAATCAAATTTTTACAAACTGATATTGGCGCGCTCGGAGATTGGTCAATGCTTGGCAGTAAAATATAATCCAACTAACTCTGACGTCCACAGTAGGTACATATAAATGTTGTTAAATAAAATCAGTAACAATTTAGACGTCAGAGAGTATATACGTACCGATGTACAGTTATTAGTACTATGATATTCATAGTATGTTGCGATGTGTAATGATAAATATGGTTACTAGATTTATTAATTTACCCTGGTAGTAAAGAGGAAGATATGTTTCAATTATTTGTTGTAAGTGTTTTCGTAGTGTTGACATGTGTAGATGAGATTGTGAGCTTTGGAGGTAGGTATTTTCTACGCACGTGAAACATTTTTATTCTTTCAATTATTGTTAATTATAACTTGAACACTTTAAATGAATACATAATAAATAAGTTTTTGTTACCTACATTTATTTAATATAATTTTTCAATACAATATTCGTAGATATATTTTAAGCAGATAAATAGCACAGTTACAATATAAATATTTTGATATTACTTAACGTATTTGCCAAAGGCGCATTATTTATAAACTATTAAAGACAAATAATACAATTGCTGTAATATGTAATATCCAGGAGGAAAGCGATGTGTTTTCGAAATCAAACCTCAAATCAAAGCTACCTGCAAAATTAATTTCATCTTTTAAGTTTTAACTATTATTTAATAGAAAATTAATGTAATATGTAAATGAAATTTAATTTAAATACAGGGTCGTAAGTAATGGCCCATGGAGATATACCTACTAGATTTTTCATTTCAAAATATTGCAATTTAAGCCAACTTGGTTTAATAAAATGTCGATAATAAAACAGCTAGAGGGTGATTTTTTATAATAATGACACTGTGGTTGAACTTAAAAATTTGGGAATAGATGTGTTTGGATATGAGAAGTCATAATCTGTATATTTTGACGGATTCCCTAAAATGCGCGACATCCGCCATATTTGTGACGTAAAAGTGAGCGTATCTATTTTAGCCCTAACGTTATCATGTTTTATATATTAAAAATCTTAAACCTACATTGTTTTTGGGGAAAAAGAGTAAACTTGTCATTAGTTTCAGAAATTGGCCATTTTCGAGAAAATAGCTTCTCCACAATCAACTGTATTAGTCGCGTCAAATTAGCATTTCACATGCAACTTTTTGCGGAGAGGTCCGATTGAGATGCGGTTTTGTGCAAAATGTTCAGGAATTGTGCCGATGGTTCTCCCCATGATCCCAGAGTTATTGCAAAAAACTGGGTTTCAACGATTGCGGGAGTTACTAATTTGTTAATTAGCGAGGTTGCAACAATCGAACAATAAACAATTATATTTGCAAAAATCTTGTGCCGATGGTTTGCCTTAATAAGACAGAAATCCTGAAAAAATTCCGGTTCTCTAGTAATTTCGGGGTGGAGTTTTTAATTTGTTAATTAGCCCAGTTACAACAATTTAGCAATAAATAATAAAGCTAACACCAAAGTGATAAAGAGGGACCTCGAAAATCCCCGAGTGAACATTTTCCAGACATTTTCGTTGAATCGTGTGTGACATTTGCCATATGTTCAACAAAAATGGGTCATTTGTTAAACAAACAATTAAAAATTTGCGAGCGTACAGAGGTTAGATGTACCTTTTGTTATAAACAATTCCCTGAACATTTTGCAGAAAACCACATCTCAATCGGACTTCTCCGCAAAAGTTGTCCATATTCACTTTTTCATGCTAATTTGACGCGACTATATAGTTCATTGTACAATATTTTAACGTAGTAGGCGTCAAAATTCCTTGCAAATTGAACGTCTTGCAGGTATATTGACAAGCAATAAAATTTATAGTATATTTCAACACGCAACGTTTTTAAAATGGAAGTCTTACTGATTCTGGCAGCTTCAGATAGTCGTCCTGAATTAGTTTGTGAATGTCGATAAATGTTTAGTAATAGTAATAGTAATTTATAATTCCAACAGGAAATATCCCAATTACAGGAATAAACTGATACAAAATTTTAAATAATCATCGAGTAAGTTAAGAACATAATACATAATACAAAAACAAAAGCAAAATATATCCTAGAGGAGAGAGAAAACTTTAAACTAGTTGGGAGGCACATGGCTACAAATTACACTTATATTATCATTAAAGATATCACAATCCGATGCGAGTCTGTTATAAATACTAGACATTAGAAATATCGGAGATTTGGCTAGGACATTGGTTCGAGGTGCACTGCAATAAACCAGTGTCTGATGTTTCAAGTTTCCAGGTGATATCCGAATGTATATTTTGCTTAAAATATCCGATCAGTCAATCCTATGATTCAGGATATTAAGAAGATATTGAATCAAAGCAATATTGCGTCGTACTTCAGGAGTTTGGAATCCAAAGCGATTTAAGAGATCAGCATGATTAAAACCTATTGGTGGATAAACACCATCTTAAAAATGCCAACAATTTTAGAAACTATCTCTGTACCGATTCCAGCCTTCGATTGTGTACCTTGTAAAATGGATTCCATATAATGGAACCATACTCCAACCTAGAGCAAACGAGGGAACAAAATAACATCTTTAAAGTTTGAACATTCTTAAAGTCCCTACAATTACGATAAATAAAACCGTTTTACCGTTAGTTTTTCTTTAAAATCCTAAACAGATATTTAAATTGTTGATTATCAGGTTGTAATCTATTTTGAAATCCTTCCAAATATTCTCGTTGCTCAGCACGTCCAGAGAAATTTAATACCCAACAAATGACAGTCATCTCAATATGAACAGTTATTGTATCTCAGAATTATCTAAAGCAATTGGTTTTAACAAAACTGGATAAATACCTTATATTTAGAAACACTTATTAACTTTAACATAAATTTTCTCCAACAATTGTTAAAATTTAACTTACTATTGGTGCTTACTATACAGTGCTTTCGAAAAGTAACGAATAAATTCATTATTTTTAAATTGAGGGTTGCCATTTAAAAAAATGTCGATGACGTCACATCTCGAACAACGATGATGTCACAAATTTGGGTTGTATGTCAGAAAGTGCCTTTTAAAACAAAATCGACGTGCCAGGGATTTTTCGAAAACTTCTCAATTTAAAAAATAAATAATTTATTCGTTACTTTTCGAAAGTACTGTACAACTATTGCATAAGAAACTATGCAGCTGATTGTTGACAAGCTATTATCTCAAAAATTGTCAATTTCCAAAATTAATAACAGGTATACTCGCGTCAAGAATTCAGACGTCTTACGTCATGGTTGACATTAGGCGATTGTTTTATTGTCAACGTAATTTTCGATATTTGGTGGCGTTAAAAACAACAATGTTTTGCAATTTAGTGCAATATATAATGCAAACATTTAGTGTAGTATATAGTTTTATTACTCTCGTTGCAGTTTCTTAAATATTTTGATAAAAATATAATGAATTATTCATTTGTTCGTATGACGTAAGTCGTCTGAATTCTAACGCGAGTATATACTATTTTTCATCAAAAACAGTGTAGGTTTACAATTTTTTAGTAAAGAACGTGATACCGTTAGGGCTAAAAAGTTACGCTCA
>CM046726.1:746958-763058 GCA_025584915.1 Monochamus saltuarius | reverse complement strand
AAACTGATATGTGGTCCAGAAAATTAATCAAGCATGATTATGCGAGGCTTAGTCCGTTCCTGTATTCTCGCACTTAATCAACTGTATGCAGTAACTAGCGTCAGTTCAGTGTGGCACTTGTCCTTTGTATGCGAATCGTCAACCCCCAAAAGACAAGAGCCAAATTCCAGGACAGTGTAAAACGCTGTTTAAATACTGCGGAACACTGATTGAGTGAATCTAATATATGAAGACCAAGGATAAGAAAAACCGCAACGTAAATAGGGAAGATGACAATTTACACAAGAGAAAACCAAAGCTTCAGTACTCGCAATATTGCACGTGAAATGGATTATTCAAATCATTTAAATACGTTACTGAACATCGATTTTTAATAAGTAATTAATTTCTATTATTTTCAAATTAATTTCAGTGCAAGCAATATTTCATTCTACAGCAGGGTTGTATAAAATTATTTAAAAGTCAACATTAGTTAACTATCGGTATCACGATGGCTTAAATATGAACCCTGTGAAACAAAAATGAATAATAATCTGTGCAAGAATACGTCTGCGTCACTATAGTTAATTGATAAGAAATTAAGAATAATATACGTAATTAAAATAGCACATAAATTAGCATACCTAGGTATATATTTATTGATCGTCCTTGAATTAATTGTTGGTATTTAAATTAACTCCTCAAAAAGTTACTTACCTAAATATAAAAATAAATAGTTAAAAAAGTTATATACAAATTTGGCCCCAGATAAACTATCATAAGAAATTATAAGCACATAAAAAAATGTTAAAAAACATAAATAAGTTTGCCTTAGTTAAAATGTGTGTTTTTTAGAGTAGCCTACCTGTGAGAACAGCAAACAATCGCAACGGCAACATGGATAACTCCTCTCCGAAAAAGTTTCTTCCAACTCTTATACAATGTTTACAAACCGCGAAAACGTCAAAACCCAAACAATTCCGCACCAGCCACCTATCTGAGGAAATCAAACAACCGAGGACCCATCCGCGGCCTATCCAATTAATTCGCCGAAACAAAACACTCGGCGATAAATAAAGCACTCTTCAACTCCGGGAGTTGGAAGTTTAAAGAACGCGTGTTCGGCGCGGACTGCGACGCCAACGGGGACGCTCACCCTCTATTGTGGAGCGCCGATGACTCTCCCCTTCTCTTATTACGCTCGCCTCAACGTCCCGACGCATCTATAATGCTCATCGTAACTGAATAAGAAAAAAACAATAGGTGGATTGCCGGAAATTGCACTAGAATTGTTTTCCTGTAGGTTTCTGATTTGAATAGATCGTACAGAGAGCGGACAAAAAAGAATTTTATTGTTCTGTCCATACATTATTTGTTATGACTGTAAATGTACTACCTACTGTATATAATGGTCAATAAACATCTATCTATCTATCTATCCCCTACATATTTGTGAAATAAAAAGCAAAACAAAATGTACATACCTAGGGAATTTTTAAAACAGACAAAGCGATATTGTATTTTAGATTCAGTTAAATGACCTATTACCTATGTTTCGTCGTTTGAAACATTTTAAATGTCATTAACTTAAACAAACTTAGAACATTTCCTTATTTTGTCTAATAGCATAATTGCATTTGAAAATTCATCATACATTTATAGCAAATTTTAAAAAATATACCTAAATTAAAAATAAATATCGATTTTTGAACCACAGAACAGAACAGATCATTTGAACTACTACAAGTTAACCTACTTTCGTTACCCAAGTTTTGTCTTGCTAATGTTGGTAGTGACTAGTGGTAGCTGGTAGCACATGTATAAAGTGCTTTTAATCTGTATGGTTGGTACTATATGTTTATGTTAGTGGTTTTTGGTTTTTGGTTAAAGTAAAAAATACACAAAAATTAGCAAAATTAGTTAGTTTGTGTGGTTGTGTGGTTTGTGACTTGTGACAGTGACAGTTATGAGAATGTTTGTAATGTATTACTGAAAAAGTGCAATCGAAATATTAGGGATGGCGGCATCCATTGAAATCCCTTTACGGGATACGGATGAGGTTAGTAAATATAATACATGTAACAAAGGGATCCTAAAAACTCCACTTTTAGGTTATTGAGCTTTACTCTGACCAACTGCCTGATGGAGATGAAGTTCTTGGTATTCTACGCCAGGAGAACACCCAGTTGTCCATCTGGGTCAATCTTGCGGTAAGTATAACCCCCCTGTCAAAGAATCCGCTTTTAAAATGTGAAAAATTGTGAACAGCTGGAATACTATAAACAAGCAAAGATCGAAGACTTCCTTAAAATCTTAGAGGCTTCCCGTACAGATGCAAATGTGGACTACCGGGACTATGAGAAAGATCAAATGCGAGCCCTCGATATGCTTGCTGCATATTACGTACAGGAAGCGAACAGGGAGAAAAATAAGGATAAGAAACGAGAACTATTTACAAAAGCCACTCTGTTGTACACCACTGCTGACAAGATTATCATGTACGACCAGGTAAGTTTTTATGAAAAGTTTTATTAGCTATGTTAACAAATATTGTTGTAGAATCATTTGTTGGGTAGGGCCTACTTTTGTCTTCTCGAAGGCGATAAAATGGAACAAGCAGATGCACAGTTCAATTTCGTTTTGAATCAGTCTCCCAACAATATACCTTCATTACTGGGAAAAGCATGTATTGCATATAATAAAAAAGATTTCCGAGGTGCTCTGGCTTTTTATAAAAAGGCACTAAGGACAAATCCTAATTGTCCAGCTGCAGTCAGATTAGGTAAGTTAATTTTATCGAATTGAGCAATATTACTTTGTAAATTTTAGGTATGGGACATTGTTTTATGAAGTTGAACAACCAAGATAAAGCTAGATTGGCTTTTGAGAGGGCTTTACAACTTGATCCGAAATGTGTAGGGGCTCTAGTAGGTCTGGCTATATTAAAATTGAATCTACAACAACCAGAATCCATCCGAACTGGTGTTCAAATGTTGTCAAAGGCTTACACTATAGATTCTTCAAATCCCATGGTTTTGAACCATCTAGCTAATCACTTTTTCTTTAAAAAAGTAAGTTAATTGGACTAATATTTATGTAGTATAAAAACATGTTCTAATATTTCAGGATTACAATAAAGTTCAGCATTTGGCTCTGCACGCTTTTCATAACACAGAAAACGAAGCGATGAGAGCAGAAAGTTGTTATCAACTGGCTAGAGCGTTTCACGTTCAAGGTGATTACGATCAAGCCTTTCAGTATTATTATCAAGCTACTCAGTTTGCACCAGCCGCTTTCGTTTTGCCTCACTTCGGACTGGGGCAAATGTACATTTACAGAGGAGATACAGAAAATGTATGTAAAATAACATATTTTAATTAGTATTCCTGCAAAAAAACTTTATTTCAGGCCGCGCAATGCTTTGAAAAAGTATTGAAAGCTCAACCGGGCAACTACGAAACCATGAAGATTTTAGGATCCCTTTACGCCAACTCCTCTTCCCAATCCAAGAGAGATATTGCGAAGAATCATCTGAAGAAAGTAACAGAGCAGTTTCCCGACGATATCGAAGCTTGGATTGAGCTGGCACAAATTTTAGAGCAGTCTGATCTGCAAGGCTCTTTGAACGCTTACGGAACAGCGATTCAAATTTTGAAGAAGGACGTTCAAGCTGAAATACCCACAGAGATACTGAACAATGTGGGGGCGTTACATTACAGGTGAGTGAATTTTAAATTTGAATTTACTGCAAATAAAACGGTCAAATTTAGGTTAAGCAACTTGGAAGAAGCGAAGAAGAATCTAGAGGAAGCCTTGGTGAGAGCCAAAGTGGAAGCAGAGCACGACCCTCAGTACTACAACTCGATATCTGTAACTATCACCTATAATCTAGCTCGACTGAACGAAGCTCTTTGTCTCTTCGACAAATCCGAGAAGTTGTACAAGGACATCCTGAAAGAACATCCAAACTACGTCGATTGTTACTTGCGGTTAGGGTGCATGGCGAGAGACAAGGGACACATCTATGAGGCTTCGGATTGGTTCAAGGAGGCCCTCAGGATAAACACCGAGCATCCCGATGCTTGGTCGTTGTTGGGAAATCTCCATTTAGCCAAAGCCGAGTGGGGACCAGGACAGAAAAAGTACGAGCGGATCTTAAAAAATCCAGCAACCTCCCAAGATTCTTACTCTCTCATAGCTTTGGGCAACGTCTGGCTGCAAACGCTCCACCAACCCACTAAAGACAAGGAACGGGAGAAACGTCACCAAGAACGTGCCCTATCGATGTTCAAACAAGTTCTTAAAATTGATCCGAAGAATATCTGGGCAGCGAACGGCATAGGCGCTGTCTTAGCCCATAAAGGCGCTGTAAATGAAGCCAGAGATATCTTTGCGCAAGTTCGTGAGGCCACCGCGGATTTTTGCGACGTTTGGTTGAACATCGCCCACGTCTACGTGGAACAGAAGCAGTTTGTCAGTGCAATTCAAATGGTATAGCGTTAACGCACTCCTTGATTGCTCGTTTGAATTAAATAAAATTTTTTTTAGTATGAAAACTGTCTGAGGAAGTTTTATAAATACAACAACGTTGAGGTGCTCCAGTATTTAGCTAGGGCTTATTATAAGGCTGGAAAACTTAAAGAGTCGAAAATGGTGTTGTTGAAAGCACGACGTGTTGCGCCGCAGGATACCGTTTTGCTATACAACATCTCCTTGGTGTTGCAGAGACTCGCAACATTTATTTTGAAAGACGAAAAATCTACGCTGCAAACGGTACTGCAAGCCGTGCATGAATTAGGCCTTTCTTTGAAGTAAGATTCATTAGAATTCTGAAACTAGTACATTATCAAATAATTTTCTAGGTATTTCACGTATTTGGCTGAGTTTGGCGACAAAATGCGTTACGACGTTACATTGGCTGGTATGGAGGCGAGGCAATGCAAAGATTTACTTTCTCAGGCTCAATACCATGTAGCCAGAGCTAGAAGAGTAGACGAAGAAGAACGACTACTCAGAAGGAAGCAAGATGAAGAACGCACCGCCTTCAAAATGCGACAGTTGGAAGAACTCGTAAGTCACTTCCCAGTATATATTTTTTACACTAATTTGACCGTGTATTTTTTTATAGAAAAAAATGGAAGAAGAAAAGCGAGCATCGCACGAGCAAATGCTGCAGAAACGTCAAGAATACAAGGAAAAGACGAAGAACGCTCTACTGTTCTTAGAGGCTCCCCCTGCGCCAAAGAAAATGAAAGGTCGCAGAGAAGCCCAGTACATATCCGACTCGGACAGCGACGACGTCCAAAGGCCAGAAGGAGAACCCAAAGAAAAGAAAGAAAGGGGCAGAAAGAGGAAACGCAGCGGCGACCGCAAGAAGAAATCCGGTGGACATGAAGGAGGACGCAAGCGTAGAGAAAAGAATGAATCTGGAAGGCGGAAGAAAATCAAGGAGCCGAAAAGTAAGAAAGACAAAGATGATGGTCTCAGCGCTAAACAGAAGAGTAGAATCGTGTCCAAAGCCACAATATCCACCAGTGAAGACGAAAGTGACGATGAAAGACTTAAGATTGCAAGCGGTGATGAAAATGAAAGTGGAAAGAAGAAGAGGAGAATCTCTTCCGGATCAGACTCTTCTAGATCTAGGAGTCGGTCCAAATCTAGGTCTAGATCTAGGTCAAAGAGTGGCTCCCGATCAAGATCAAGATCTAAAAGCAAGTCACGTTCTAAAAGTGGTTCTAGATCCAGATCAAGATCTAAATCCAGATCAAGGTCCAAGTCCAGATCAAGGTCCAAATCCGGATCACGATCCAAGTCCAGATCAAGATCCAAATCCAGATCAAGGTCTAAATCCAGATCAAGGTCCAAATCCAGATCAAGATCCAAATCTAGGTAAATCTATATGTTTACATTGTCATTTACATATTAATTGTTTTTTTTTTATTTCAGGTCTAAATCTGGGAGTCGTTCAAGATCACGTTCAAAAAGTGGTTCAAGATCTAAATCTAGATCAAGATCCAAAAGTAGATCCAAATCAAAATCTAGAAGCAGGTCTAAAAGTGGTTCCAGATCAAAATCTAGATCCAGAAGTCATTCAAAGTCCAAGTCAAGGTCAAGGAGCAAGTCTAGGTCAAAGTCTAGAAGCAAATCTAAGTCTCGTTCAAGATCCAGAAGCAGATCAGGCAGCGAAAAGCGGTCTCCCAGAAATAGTGGGAATGAGAGTGAATAGAGATGAGATGTTTATGAAAAAGGCTGTAAGAAGGTTTTCTTATGATTTACGGACGTTATGAGGGCTGTAAATATTTTACTTTCACTTAAAAAAAAAAACGTTTTGTAGTTCAATAAATACATAGCTCTTTGATTTTATTTTAAAGATATAATTTATTTGTTATGACTATTTCCTGGTTTTATTTTCACGAAAATAACTTTGATGGTATTAAAAAAAAGTTTGGGTATATATTTACAGTTTTATATTAAGATTTAGATTAAAATATTACAATGTTATAACAGTAATGTATCCGTTAGTTGAGATCATAATAAAACGTTTAAAATTACAAAAGTTATTGCACTTTTTTTGGTAGAGAAAAATATGAAGATAGAAAAGGTGTTCGTTGCGATAAATTCGTAGGCCTTAAAATACAGTCACGATTTATTTACTAACACAACAAATACATAAGAGTAAAGGCTTACACTAAAGAAAATGTATTAGAAAGTATTTTTCACATATTAAAAGCATCAATGCTGATGAGGCAACTTTAGACTAAATTACTTGAATAAACCATTCGGTAGTTGATATTTTGGTCCTTCGAGCCGGATTTGAGGGAAATCTGTGAATGTCGTTACACAAAATTGTACAAATACCAAGAAGTGTATAATAAAACACTCACAACTTTGTGCAGTATTAATATTCTCTTATATATTTGTTGGTGGTGCGTATTCATTAAATATCTTCTACAAAGGGTATTAGGCGCTAGTGGTCTGATTATTGAGTACGTCGTGGCTACCATAAAAGGAGGTGAACGTGGTGTTTGTACTGTGGCTCAAGGGGAAGGTATCATTACTGTTTAAGGTTCCGAAAGCAGACAAGATTTCGTGATTTGTGTGTTCGGGACTGTCGGTTATCATATGCTCGGGCAACTGACATTCGGACCTAGAAAAAAAATACAAAAATTTTGTCTATAAACAGGAACAGTTAAAATTGATACTCACCCCCTAGAATTATTCATTTCGCTAATATGGCGCGAAGGTAGATTCTGTGTAGCCACTGGGGTCTGTTTAATAGCATAAATGTAAACGCCGATCATCGAGAGTGTATAGGATAGAAAATATAAGGCATGAAACTAAAAAAAATTGCATCAGTTATGTACGTCTTTAGGAAATATTCTTCAGTACTCACCTTATAATTAAAAAGAAGTATTCCTACAATTAGTGTATAAAAATTCCCTGATAGCAGGGACAAATGCAAGGCTGTCGTACCCATATTCAGCAAAAACACAGAAGAGAAAGTGCAGAACATGAATTGACATGCCGAGAACGAAGACAACAGGGCACTAGAATTCCTCCAAGTTGACGTAATCAACGTCTGCTTCTCCAAAAGCAACCTGAAAAGGAAACATATTGATTCCAACTTGTAAACTCGAGTTTTCTGGACACTTACATCTGTATGCCACTTACTATGCTACCAAACAGTCCTAACAAACCTAAGTATTCAACGATATCGGTATTTTTCACTGACAATTCTTGTAAAACAGTCACGATAGCAAACAGTACTGCCCCTCCTAGGCACAGCATGTCCCCTACCAGTTGATTTTTACCTAAAATAAGGTATACATTTGACCCATAGTCTGCTAAATCGCAACGACCGTGCTTTAACCAACGTGATTTAGCAGACGATGTTTGAACAGTCCAAAAAATATTGATTACGAATACAGCACGCTCCGAATCAAGTAAAAAAATTACCATTTCAATTTACAAAAATTAGTTCCTTGTAGTTAAGACTAAGGCTAAAACGTTGAAATGGGATTGTAAAGTATGTATCTAAAAGGTCTGTACTATGGTACCACATATTGGGGAGTCCAAATATGACGATTTAGATTGATAGTCTTTGAGATACAGGATGCCAAAGTTACAATTTTGTTTCAGGTTTTCTTTGATAACTTTTCTAATAAATTGTACAAAATTTAGCATAACAGAGTTTTCTGGGATGAGAATTACTGTCACTTGCAATACATTGCATACATTCGAAGCACTACAAGTTATACAGTTCAAGTAAAAAATATTTTTCTATCAAAAGTCTTACTAGAAGTTATTCAATGTCCAAGTCAAGATTCAAAAGTGTATTGACAAGAAGCAAGTCTAAATGATGATACAGTAACAGGTCTAAATTAATATCAAGGTGGAGAAGCAGATCTAAATCAAAATTGAGATCTAGAAATGGATTTAAATCAAAATCAAGGTGTAGAAGTAATCTCAGTCTAAAAAGTAGACATAATTTGAAACCATAGTCTAGAAATATATCAAAATCTAGGTCTAGATCAAAGTCTAGGCAAGTCTAAATCTTATTCAAGATCCGGAAGCAGATCAGGAACCTGATTGAATTCTTATTCTACAAGGGCTTTTACTAAAAAAAATATACTATTTTATACGAAAAAGTGATGATTACCATTACAATTTATTTAGATTTAGGACCGCTCTAAACAATTTGGAAATTGATTAAAGGCTAATGAACCAACAATAATAAGTATTTAAAGACAGGTCAACAACGATAAGAATGTAAGAGGCTGCCAACAAATAAAAAATATGAACATATAAAATAATAACTTTTAAATCAAAATATCACAAAAACTGGTTACTCAAAGTTTTTTTTATATAATTTATTGCCAAAAAGAGTTTATAACTAGAACTTGAATATACTTAAGCAAGAAAATTATAGTGTTTTAAACGAATATCACATATTGCGACTTTTATTCAGCAAAATGTGACTGAATTTCTGTTTATCAAAAGCAAAACAGTTACTCTTAACAACTTCAACAAGGTATACCGTTTTCAGAGAAGGTAGGAGAATCGACAGTTTCAATAGATGGATACACTAAGTCGCAAAAAAGTTCTGTCATTTAAAAGAAGCATGATGTGTCATAAAGTACCACTCTCTACTAGTGACCTCAAAATTAAAAACAATTTTTAATTTCTCATACACACAGCAAAGCCATATTAACTTTGCAACAAATCAGTTTTTTAATTGTTCTGAAGATGTTGTAATAAGCGATGAAACGTCAATAAGTAAAAATATTGTTTTATCTGGCACCTAGTCTAAGTTCTCACTGACAACAAAGTTATACAATCAAGGTTACCAATAATACTAATTAGAAGTAATACCATTTTGTACAAACCTTTTAGAGACCTCTGTGTAGGAAAACTAAAAGCAATATGAATATTTTGCGCTTTGTTTTTGATAAACATGCAGTGTTATGTACAACTATGTTTTAAAATCTAGAGTAAAATGTGACTGAATAGCAAAAAACAAAGTAATCTGTACCATCAATCTTGGTATCCTCGATGTTAGCCCACACGAGGCAGCCCACCCCCATGAGGCATACAGAGACAGCGATAATATGCACCATGCGGTAGCGCACACCAAGCACCAGGCAGCTCAACGCCAACGCTACGGGGATGGCCACACAACCGAGCAGCTGAAAGCCGTCGAAATAAAATTTAAGTTCAATCAAATATAAGCAAGCGCCAACCTGGATACTCGTTAAAGTTGTAAATTGATGGGCAGTGCTCAAAAGTGTATTAGCTTGAACGTCTATTAAGCAGAGTAGTAAATACCGCCACCCTCTCGCTTTTATTATTGATATTAGGCCTTTGTCACCTCTGCGAAAGGCCAACCAACTTGTGTATATCGCACACAGAAACATGTAATGAGGGAAAGATTGTCCTGTTGGCAAAACACTTGTGGTGGTTGAATTTATGTAGTGAGACAAGGTGTTTAAAGCACACAAAACAACAGAAAGGAACTGTCCCAATATAATGTTTTGCCACACATGCCTAGAAATATATACAATGATAATAATTGTATAAGTGTTGAGTAAAGAGAAGTGTTGAATAAAAATATTTACCATTTTCCCAGCTCTGAGAGATTGCTTCCTATTTTATCACAATAATCAACAGCATCTCCCATTATTCGTTAAAAATTTAAAATGCTACATCTGCAGTGACATATAGAAGGGCGGGGCACCCTTCAAAATTACCCCATACTTCCATTTACCCCTTTTAAAATATCCGCGCACGCGTTGCGTCTTTTTTATGCGACTTATCTTCTTTACCTACTTCTTATCATATTAACAATTAACACTGAAAATTGTATTGCACAGCCATGTAATTTAAAAATCTAAATGTATATTTTTGTAGGAATTTGGTAAGTTTTTAAAAGAGGAGATCCATTTGATAACTATATTTTTTACAATTTTACATACATTATTGTTCTTTACTGCCATCTATTAGACACTAGTTTTGAAAATATCAAAATCTTACAGTTTCCTAATTTATCTGAATTACCTCAGCACCTGTGTCCTGTCACTTGTGAATTTGTGAATGTCAAATAATTAAAAATAATCCAAAAACAAAGTATTGTAGTAAAATAACTCGGAATCAGGGTAAAACGTGAAAAGTAATGTTTTAAAATGGTTGAACCTATTTTTGACTACCAATTTCGATTAATTTTGATTGGAGACAGCACCGTGGGAAAAAGCTCATTGTTGAAATACTTCACTGACGGAAAATTCGCTGAGGTAAGAATTCGTCTTTCATGGTATGTTTATAAAAAGCACTAAATGCGATGTTCAATTTGATTATGATTTGATTGTTCCTTTCAGCTGTCAGATCCTACTGTTGGAGTGGATTTCTTTGCTAGACTTATAGAAGTCAAAGACGGTACTCGAATAAAACTGCAATTATGGGATACTGCGGGACAAGAGAAGTTTCGTTCCATAACAAAATCTTACTATAGGAATTCCGTTGGTGCTCTTCTAGTATATGATATTTGCAATCGAGCTAGTTTCGAACACATACCCCTCTGGATGTCAGAAGCCAGGAGACACATTGAACCTCACAGGCCTGCTTTTGCTCTTGTAGGTTGTAAGTTAGATTTAGTGAATAACGGTGGACAAAGAGAGGTCTCTCGGGAAGAGGCAAAAGCCTTTGCCGACCAACATGGACTGTTTCAAGTTGAGACCTCTGCAAAAAATGGTATGAATGTAGAGGAAGCTTTTCGATCTGTGACGCAGGAGGTCTACAATAGGATTCAGACAGGAGAATATAAAGTAGAAGATGGCTGGGATGGAATAAAAACTGGATTTGCTCGGCCTAACGGGTTAGACTTTAATTTAGTGGAAGCGGAACCTGCCAAATCATCCTGTTGCTAGACCAACTCATGGAAGTGGCGGAAGTATGATAAATAACTATAAATTAGGTATGTACATACATTATGTATAAGTCGTTTAAAATATAATAGATGGACGTAGATTTCACTTTTATAACACATGTAAGTACTGATTTATTAGAGATTATTTTTAGAAATTCATTAAATGAAAGTTATTAATATTATAATGGGGGAAATACTTATGATGAAGAAAGGAATTTCACATATTTAAGTATGTGATAGTATTTAAAGTTCTTATTCCTACAAAAACAATTTACTTTTGGCCCATATTATTATAAATTCATGAATTTCCGCTTCAACAGACATGTTCATAATTTGAGCACCCCAGAACGTTACTATCAAAACTTTTTCTCATTCTGTTATTTTTTTAGTCAGTTACGAAACAATATAAATCATTAAGATAAATTTTTTTACTTGAAGATTTGTTAAAATAGTATGAAAAGTAGAAAACTATAATTTCCCCTTTAAAAATATTACCATTAGGTAATGAACCAAATTTTTTAGGCCAACGGCTTTTAAGTGACATGTGAGTAGTATCTTTTCAGTAATATTTACACTCTTCACACTATATGGTTTTGGCCGTACAGAAAAAAATCGAATCGCTAAAATCTGATTGAGCGGAAAAAGTTTGTTGCTTTCATACTGTACGGTTTATGCACGGTTTCTTCCCGATCAGGTTTGTAGAAATTATCTGTTAATAATGAATCGTAAACAATTTATTGCCTTATGGTTATATAACCATTACCGAAATAAAAGATAAACATTCATTTGACCCCCTGTGTACCGCTATAAGCTTACAGTCACCATCCAGGACCCGTTGATGTAGTGGTTGTGGATGGCTGCAACATGGCACAGCGATAGCATTTTGCCATGAGCGTGTAATGTAAAAAGAACCATACTTTTCACACAGTAAAGAGAATGTTGTTCGGATTTTTGTCATACGTCAAAACCGTATAGTATAAAAGGAGGCTTAGTCTTGCCAGCAATAGGTTTGTTTTAGCAGCACTGAAAACGGTTTGGAAACTATCAGAAATGTCTGTCCAACTATTTATTGCGTCAAATTCAATAGTAACGCGTTCTCAACTTAACTGGTCGAATATTTCTGACAGTTTCCAAACCGTTTTCAACTGCTGCAAAAACAAGCCTTATATATCACAATTGTATCAAATATGACATTGATCTATTAACATTATTTTTTTTAATGGCATTCTTTAGTTGACCTTGATGAACATGTTTTTTTTTAATTATTTATAACTAATAAATCGATGCAACTTTTATATCTTTCCGCCATTGAACATGTTTTCACTGCATTTGAAGGTACTTCTTAATGATCCAAAACATACAAAAGTAAAACTATACTGTCAATTAGTTTTTAAAAATGAACTTTAAAGGTTTAAATACTCTGCCCGTGGCAGCAAATTATTTTTTATAATAGAGACAATGTACCATTGAACAAAATGTGCCAAAAATTTGGTTCATTTGTTAAGGCCTTAAAGAAGACAACAAATAAGTAAAGAAGATATCTGGGAAAGCTATAGGACGTGGATACTAGAAAGAATTAGCTCAAAGATATCTTCGTTACATTTTACCTTTGTGATAATTTCTCGTCCGTTGTTTTACTTTGAGGAATCGAGTTATTTAAGCTACAATTTCCTTACCATTCTATGGTTCTCTTTTATATCTATAATAATCTATCTAGTCTTGGAATGTTCAACTACGTTGCGGAGATTGTTTTTAAATATTTAATTTTATATTACATTGTTCGATTCAGCACTGATTGGTTAATAAAAGTTTAAATATGTTTTAAAGGTTTTCTTACACCTGCATACTAAACACTTCCTCAATATAAATTATCCTTTTTTAACATACAAGTCCTTTTTTCAAATTTGTATCAATTAATAATAATTATGTTTTTGGTTTCTTTGACATTACACATCTTTAACGTTTTATCTAAACAATAGAGATTTTTGTGAAATTACATTAGTTTGGTGCAAATTATCATGCAGCAAAATTCCGGACATCCTGTATTTTGAACATTTGAAACTAAATATAAAGAATACACTATATGCTTTTCAATATTTTATTAAAATTTAACTAAAATAAAATCATATATAAACTATTAAAAATTTGTAAATAAATAAATCATATATTAAAAACGATATTACACTGACAAAACTCCATTAACAATTACCTACATCATATACCCTTATTGTTTGCTTTAGTCATGTGTCACTATTTACATTTTACAACATATAGAACATTGTGAGTTGTTTTGAGTATGACAAATTCATTTAAAAACAAACTTTAATACATTATAGTTTAGGGAATGAATATATACTGGGTATAGCGGGTTGGTAGTCTGGGTTGTATGTTTGGGCCCTAATAAATGCTTCTTTGTCGCTGGGTTCCGGAAAGACAGAGGCGGTACCTAAAAAAGATATAATAAACATATAAAAAATAATTCTTTGAACTTGATAATATATCGGATATTTAAATAGATTAGATATAATGGCTAATTTTACCTGTTCGTATATGTTCAAAAGTGAATTTGATTTTTAAAAATCGTTGAATGATTTGTTATTCTTTGTTAGTAAATTTAGGTGGATTAATTTTTATTTTAGATATTTATTGAACTCAACACTGTCTATGGTATTGTCTTTAGCATAGATATATTATTTGGTATCAAAAAACATATACAGAGTGATTCAGTCATAATTCCATAAATTTTAAGAGGAGATAGGAAAACATGAGTATGATATGACAATGTGCCAAATTTATTTTCTCTTTAGTTTAATTGGGTAGTTTTGCCATATTTCTTGAAAAACACTTATCTGCTCTTTTAGTGTGAGATTTCTTTAGTTAGGCAAACTTAGTTTTAAAAATAACCCTTGATTGATACTTTTGGCGCAAGGGTTTATTCAATTAATATTTATTTTTTTCAGAAGTGTGGCAAAAATACCCAATTAAACTAAAGAAAGAAGAGGAATTTCTTAACATTGCCAAATTTAATTAGACATCGTAAATAAGTTTGACTACGCACTATTGCCACTACAAAACAAGTAATGTAGTCATTTAAAGTTGAAGGTAAGAACAGCAGATTCTGTATCAGATTTTTATCTCGCAGTCAACACGCTTGTTTCATATCCTGAATATTGGAATTTTTAAAAATTTCAAAACTTCAAGCAAAGTTTTCTTCTATAAAGAGTGGACTACTCAGGTCAACTTGTGGCTGAATTTTGTCTATGATATGTATACTTAATTGCCGCGGAGCATGAATTTTTAACTCTCAACAGTTAAGATGCTTGAGTCGATTGAAATTCACGAAAAATTACTAAAAAACACTCATTTTCAGCACACTGCTATTATTCAAAGGGATCGCCTGAGCCAATTATCTTCATTTACACTGAAACTATTATCTTTCTCACTCTGAATTCCGTCTTGATCATTCAAATATCTTCAAACAGAAAAATTTGACAGCAAAAATTTATAAAGCTTAAAAATAGCAATTTTTAAGTCTTTATTTAAATAGGCGGAAACAAGCGCTTGTAAAAATCAAACTCGTGTATATTTTGTTGTTTAGGACCCTAGAGAAGAGATTTTCAAAGTTACACCAAAATCTAAAATAGGTCGGCTTTGCCAATTAGACGATTTCAAATGGAATGACCCATAATCGATAGATATTTTGCTTATTAAAGTTGCAGCATTATGAAGTTTGAAAATTGTAACGGTATAACCGGTGAAAAATAAAAAAAACTTCTGTATCTATCAGTTAATTATGGAAGAAACATGTTTTGCACATATTTATAACTCCTTTTGAGTCCTTCCTAAGGGGAAGCTACTTTTAATTCACTTGTTTATTTGTCTTTGTGAAATGAAATAAATTCCTAAATATCGGTACAGATCCTACTCTCCATTATCAATAAATGAATGTAATATATCATTTTTTCGTGTTAACTGGAGAACAGCTCTATTTTTTACATCATTTATTTATTTTGAAAAAGAATACATTGCATATACAAGTACATTTACGTTTCGGGAAATGAATAAATGCAAGGATAGACTTCCTCGTAGTCGATTTTGAATTGTTGGGCACGGATAAAGGTTTCTTTCACCTCAGGTTCAGGGTATACGGTAGCGTTGCCTATAAAATTATATGAATAGGATTAATATTAGGTTAGGATTGTTTTGAGCAAATTTACTGTATGTGTTTTTGTAAAGCACCATCACCCAAATTTACCTTTTTTGTAAGAATATTCAGCAAGTCTGGTGGCAATCTTGATGGAACATTCGGTGATCGTTGACACAGGTGGATATATACTTCCTTTTTCCAAATCTTCCTCTGTTACTAGATTACATAATGACTACAAGAAGACATAAAGTGCATCTGCAATTTTATTAGGAAGTCAAATCTTACCTCTGCTGCAATCAGGAAATGGTCCTCTCCGATGGTTCGGATTCCTGCGCAAACGGCGGCGAGACCAACTCCTGGGAAAATGTAAGAGTTGTTTCCCTGGCCAGGGTGGAACGTTTTTCCGTTTACAGTCACAGGATCAAAGGGACTGCCACTCGCAAAAATAGCAGTACCCTGTAATAATAATTATTAATTATACAGGGTGTCCAGAAACTCTCCTGACAAACGAAGACCGGAGATTCAAAGATATAGATTATTAACAAAAAATTTTCA
>CM046726.1:725080-746858 GCA_025584915.1 Monochamus saltuarius | reverse complement strand
AGTGTCCATTTCGGTGCAATATACTTCATTTTTTACATATCTGCACAAGAAGAAGTCCAAATGATTTAATTAGGAAATCGTGGCGGCCATGGTACCGGTTTTCCTTGTTCCAATCCATAGGTATTAATGGTTGAACACGCTGTACATGGTACGGATATAATTAAGCCTCGTGTATAACACGCCACACTGCTGCAATGCGCCGTAAACGCCCTGGACCTCCATCTCTTCCACGATTTTGTTTCAAATCTCCCGTGTCACGCTCGCGTTGCACTACACTTGCACTCACTGCTCACCGCGGTAAAAGTAGCTGCATTTGGCACATGTTTACCGGCAAATCGTCCTGCTTAAGCATTTTCACATCAGCTTAAATTAAAACGAATCCATCAACTCCGAGTTAGAGTACATGCACGTAAGCCAATTTTGACATTGACATTTTTGAAAAACTAATGTAAATACTCGTATCACAAAAACGTTAATACCTACTATAAGTAATCGGATTTCATTATTCGGAATCGCCTAGCATCTAGAGTAGCCAAGGGATGTCAAGGTTGAAAATATAATAACTTATTTTTTTTTTACTCGGAAACTATAAGAATTTTACAAAACTTTATTTTACGATGTTGGCTCCATTTTTCATGACGCATCTATTTCCAAATTTTTTTAAATAAGTTGTAAATCACCTTGTACTCGATATAAGATTATGAACTATATTTATTTATTTATTTATTTCTTACACAAAATTGGCATAAAAAACGCACTTTGACACACGCAATTTGAAATTCAAATTTTCTAAATAATGTCATTTAGTAATTGGGAAAGAGCATGGAATTATTTCTACTTGCATAATATGACGAAAAAATATGAATGGATAAGAAAATCACTATATTTATATCGACAATAGCTTCTAATTATTAGACACATAATTATTATTATATTACACCTCAATCGTTAACTAGTTTGATGAATAAATTAATCAACAAGGTAACGATGGAACATATTTTCTGTGTCTAAGATTGCTTTAATTTGAGATCTACATTCCGAAGTAGCGATAATTAGCAGTTTATATTCGGAAATGCCATCAATAATTCAACAAAAAAAAGTATATCTAATTAGGAATGAATTCTTAATATGCAACTGACCTACTTGCTATTCTAGTAAGTATGCAGCACTTACATAAGTAATTTGACATTCAGAATTTAAGGTTGTCGTTTAATAGAAAGAAGAAAATCCATCCAGGATTCCTATTTACGTAAAGCTACAAGCATGGATTATCTGAAACTGAATAATTTCCTTTAACTTTTGCAGGAGAATACGTTATAAAATATAGCTATTTATTTAGAAACAGTGAGTTATACCGTTTAATGCAAATGCAATACGTTTTTAGATGACGGATGGCTAATGCTCATTTAGAGGATGGATAGATAAATTCCACTAAAAAAAATGTGCCTACACATAAGTTAATTCTACTTGTGACAAGAACTTAACTTTTCAACTTCGTCTCGACGTACGGCACAGTCTTTATATGGTTAGATATATGGGGTGATTTTTTGAAAACTCGCCACTCCAGAAATCTCGAAAACACTTGCGATATAAAAAATTTCCAAAAACAGGTAAATCTTTATCTCACCTCCAAGAACCCCTCTTAAAAAAATTAAACGGGAATACCCTTCTTGTGACATATCATTGAATAGCTAAAATTGTCCTGATTACAATGGTGTATACATTTTTGCCCCCTAAAAATATAGATTTACTCGTTTCTGGAATTTTTTTATATCGCAATCTTTTTCGAGATTTCTCGAGTGGGGAGTTTTAAAAAAATTACCCTGTATAATATTGACAGCTTTGTTGCACTATTCAGGTTAAACAAATATATATTTCATCTGACTGATAACATTTTTAATTAATATATTTACACACTGATGTCATGTATGTGAAATATCCAAGTTTAAAAATTTTCTCTGTGCATATTTTTCATTTGCAAATAAAAGTTAGTATATATAAAATATAAGGAAAACAATTAAATTATTTATATTATACATTGTACGTTTTACATTTAAAAAACTATTATGTAATTTTACATAACTAAAGTTATTAACGACAAATCTTTATCAGTGTACTGTTTGGATTTTAGGTACAAACTTGTTATTTTTTACGTTTCGGGTACTGTTTGGGCTTTAGATAAAAAGATTTTTATAGTTTATAGGTTCTATTTATTGAAATAAATAAATTCAACAATTATGTACAAGACAAAGAAGCCAACATTTACCACACTGGAGTTACAGATTTGGCAACAACAGGTGCAGCGTAAGAGGAAACAATTGGAGCTGGGTGGCTGGTGTAAGTATTCACAATCGACTTGGAGAGGACATTGGAGGAGTATCCAGCAACGACAGGTGCGTGAGCAGCATAGGTGGATAGTACTGGAGCAGCCAAAGTCTTAGCTACAACTGGAGCAGAGTATGATGAGACAAGAGGAGCGGAGTATGAAGATACTACTGGTGCAGAGTAGCTAGAAACCAAAGGAGAGGCTACTGGGGCGATGGACTTGGTTACCACTGGGGCGGCATAGCTGGAGTATGCTGGGGCAGCATAGCTGGAGTATGCTGGGGCAGCGTAGGTGGAGTATGCTGGTGCGGCGTAGCTGGAGTATGCTGGGGCAGCGTAACTGGAGTATGCTGGGGCAGCATAGCTCGAGTATGTTGGTGCGGCGTATGAAGAGATCACAGGGGAGCCGTGGCTGGTGTAGGTGTTTACAATGGACTTAGAGACGACTGGAGCTGACACTACTGGAGCGGAATAGCTAGATACAAGCGGTGCGGAGTAAGATGATACAACTGGAGCTGCAGAGTATGAGGCTACAGAAGGAGCACCCAGAATGCCAGCATTAGCGTAGGCCAAAGCAGTAGCGAGGACAATGATCTACAAAAAAGTTTGTGTTGTAATGATTGCATATTTATAAAATATAAGAACAAATAATAAAATGTAAAAGGAAATAACTTAATTTGTGCATTCAGATATTAGAACTTCAATTTTCTATACAATTGTGTTTAAATATTAGTACTATTTTTTATATTTGAGTCTATATGTTCCTTTTTTACTACTAGTACATTTGACTGCACAATTGTTAAAACAGTTATCATTTTTATGCGGACATAAACATAAAGTGATGTACTTCATGTTACAATACATATAACAAACTATAAAATGGGAAATGTCTTACTTTGGAGAACATGGTTGTGCTGGCTTCTTTGGATTTCAAGAAACTGATGGTGTTGTAAAGTTTTGGTGGATTTTTATAGCAGTCGTCGATACCAGAAGTCCACTTTCCCTCTCTTCGAAGGTCTAGGTTGCGGCATCTAGTGTAAATCCTTTTTAAACCAGTTATTGTAAAAGATAGAGCAGCTGTCACGGTTTGATTTAATTCATATAATTCTGTACGAATTTGGGAGCGATATGCGTATTCAAGTCCAAGAACTTATAAATTATCTTCATGATTTGAAATACATGTTAATATCATTAAGGCTTATTAAATCATAAGAATTGTCATACTATGTAGAAAATAAATAATATAATTAACATACGCAGTTTATATACATATTTTTATTATATGTAATGTCACAGATTTTCTACTAATGTTCGAAAGATATACAGAGTGATCATACGAAAATGTTCCATTCTAACTTTGTTACTCTAGGAGATATGGGAATACTGGAATATAGATTCTTCGCTAATTTTTTACAAGGATTTTTATCAAAAAATCAATCGAGCATCACACTACAGAGATATCTGATATTAACTTTGTTTTCTCTTTGTCAACTTACGTTAAGATTATGGATTAAGGACATTTAAGATATTTAATCATCGATATCTCACCAACAGTGAAAGATAACCCATTATGTAATAATATACAGGGTGAGATATTACCAATATTATCAATTTATATGTGAACATACATATGAAGGAACAGCCAGTTCAATTGTCGGTCATCTCACCGATGGCATACTGATGAGGGCTAACAAGCCCGAAACCGGTCTGTGTCTGGTGGTGTGTCCGACAAGGGTTCATGGCTGTTCACACAGATACTGCAGGAGTAATTCAATGCCGGTCGGGGTATTAGTTCGTGGACCAGTTGTTTCCTGCAGTATCATTTACTCATTTACAAATATACAGGGTGTTTCACAAAAATAAAATTAATCTGCAGTACAATAGAATGTGGGTCAAAGAAAAATAGACATATTATATAATTTTAAAGTACATTATTTAAAAAAGCACACACAAGAATGTGTCAATTTTTTACAAGGAGGACATCTTTTGAATAAAGTTCAAATTCCTGACTTCAACCACTTGGAAGAACCTGCCACCTACTTTAAAATTTGAAATGATGAGTTTTATGATGCACGCGTCGTTACAAAGACGTATAACTGTATGAATTAGTATGCACGATTCAAAGCATTAAACTTGAGAAATAAAAATAATTTTTTATTAATTTTACAATTTACTTTAGCGGCAAAATATAAATTTCGTAGAGGGGCAAATGAATTATTTTCAGTTTGAGATGATGTCAAGTGTCTAAAGTTTATCATTTGGTAACGCCTGTCTAAAGTCTAAGGTAGTTTTCTTCCATTAGCGTTGTAATTTAGTAAGTAGACCTATTTCTAAATCGGTCACAAATATTACGAATTTGTTAAATAACACTTACTATTCTTGAGACATAAAGAATGAAAGGTGTAACTATAAATCCGAGAAAAACTAACAACACACGGAAATAACGAGCATTGAAGATGAAACTGTGAATAGGTGTGACATGACTGAAATTATAATCGTCTTGAAATAAATGAAAGCGATTCTTCATTGCTTAATAATAAATAAGAAACGTTTAATTAATGTAATGTCTCAAGTATATGAGACCAATATAACTTAACCGTAAAACAACCAAACTTACAGTGTTTTCTCTGGCTAAAATTGTCACAAAAGATTTTAATGCATTAGACGTGTCTATTCCAATTTAAAAATAATTTGTTGGTAGTAATTTTTGTATACCTATCAACGGAAATTCATACCAAATAAGTACACAGTACACCTATACAGTCACCTGCGTAAAAATATCTCATAAGTAATGTTTTGAGATTGTAAATTAAATAGTGAATGCTAAATGAAAAAAAAATGATGAAAGACTTTGCTGAAAGACCCAGTTTTTTAAGAAAGAAATCATCAACACATGAAGAAGGTTGTATCCTTTTTCAGATATATATTTTTGATGTAGGTATAACAAAGAATAAAAAATAATAAACAGAATATTTATTATATTACCATTACATTTATACATTAAGAACATTCTCTCTCTAATGTTAAGTCAGATAATCAGACAGAGGAAAAAACACATCCAAATTTGTCAGACTGATGTGAAAATGTCTCTTTTCTTGATTTATATAGGATGTCTGGAATATAAGTGACGATACAAAAGAGGCTTGTATATCTAATCAAAAGCAACAAAAAACTCTAATGAAACAAAAATGCCTAAAACGAATACATTTTCTACAAATATATTTCAAAAATAAAAATACAATGCAATAAAATGCTGTGTTACGAAATTACAAACTAAGATACAATTAAGGTTAAGTAAAAGCTCCTGTAACGTAATTTGTATCAATATTAATGAAGTAAACAATTGAAATTTCTTAGAAAATTCTCAAACCTGTGACGTTAGACAACATTACAATGTGTCAGCTGCTGCTGTTAACCTAAAACTATTATTAATCATAGTAGTATTGTGGCTAGCGCGTTTCATTTTTATTTAGTGTTGCTTTGATACTTGCGAAAGTTCAGAAACAAAAATGGAACAATTTATAGTAACCATGACCAGTTGCATGGCATATGTTAATTTATGGCGAATCTGAGCAAAATTCTCTGGATAAGAAACATTTGTACGGTAAACGCTTTTGCCAAGCAACATAAGTCGTTTTCAACACTTATTACTATTTCATATTTTATTCTGTATTGTGAAAAGACTTCTAAGAGAACCATTTACAGTAAGTATGTTTAGGTGTAATTATTATATACAAATCTGCCATGGTATATGTGCGACGTTGTCGTATATTCAAGACCTGCTTGCTATCATAAATCTGTTACCGTTTAGAGAAAAAAAAAATGGTAAGTAAAATATGTTTCATTTGATACAATTTATCATCCACCAAAATAAAGGCACTCATATTCTGGACACCCTGTATGTTAGGAAATACATTTTAAAAGATATAAGAATTATTTTCAGAAAAAGTTTATGCTATAAGAATTTCACATGCTTCCATGTGCACCAAGTTCGAATACTTCTAAGATGAGGAAATGTTTTAGGACCACAACGCCATCTAGTGTTGGTAGTATCTCTTAAAGCTCAAAAGTCACATCCTATTCTTCATAAGAAGTCAGAATTGATCGCTAATTCTTTATAAATTTTTTTCATAATTTTGGCCAAGCCTTATTTATTACCTATTTTAAGTCACTTCAACTCAAAACACTTGCAACAATATGTATTTTAAGAAAACAAAAGCAAGTAGTATGAGATATTTTTAAGAATAACTGTATAAGTCAGCAAGTGCGTCCTTTGGAATAATATTGGGATTGTACTTGAAAAGGAAAAATACATGTTTCATGAACTTATAGTTTATTGTCAACAAATAAATAATATCAGACTATATACAGGGCAGTCATTTCTGCATTTACCAGGCGTAGGAAGCTCCAAGTCCGGTGAAGGAAACATGGGAGACAACAGCAGCTGGAGAGTAACCGACAGCGGTCTTGGTTACTACTGGGGCGCCATAGGCTGACACTACTGGAGAATGAGCAGCATAGGTTGACACAACTGGAGAATGTGCAGCGTAGGTTGAAACAACTGGGGAATGTGCAGCGTACGTTGACACAACTGGAGAATGAGCAGCATAGGTCGACACAACTGGAGAATGAGCAGCATATGTTGATACAACTGGAGAATGAGAAGCGTAGGTTGACACAACTGGAGCATGAGCAGCATAGGTTGACACAACTGGAGCATGGGCTACTGCTGGAGCAGCATATTGGGTATATACTGGGGAAACAGTCTTGGTTACCACTGGAGCAGCAACCCTAAGAGCGTCGTTGGTGATACGGGTGTCGAATTTCCTAACGCTGGAGAAGGCGCTGTCTACAGCTTTCGAGTAGTGAGACACAGACTGGGCGCCTCCAAGGGAGCGTTCTACGCTTTGGTGAGAAGCTCCAATGGCTGGGGCATGTACTGCCACTGGGGCAGCAGCGTAGGTTGAGACTACGGGGGCGGCGTGGGCTAAAGCGACTGGGGCTGAAGCTTGCTGGAAATAGGATGAGCTGACAGCTGGAGCTGAAGAATAGGTTGCTACGGCTGGGGCGCCGATGATGCCAGCGTTAGCGTAAGCGAGGACAGCTGCGAGTACGACAATCTGAAAAAAATTATTGCATTTAAAATTGGGTAAATGGATATAAAGACGTGATTACATTGTAACACTTAGCGAATAAGTAATAATACAATAACTAATGATAAAAAATTGAAAAACGAAAGAAAATATATATAAAATTAGACAAATAAAAACATTAATTCACAGTAATCGATGCAGTTTCAAAATGTATTTTATTTGAAAGTTGAGAATTCATATATATAATATATTTAATATCTACTATTAGCAATTGCAATGGTTATAATAAAAATACAGTAATAAGTAATAGATACAGGCTATTACATAATAAGGGTACTCAAATCAGGTTCCGAACTACTTGGGTTCTACACAAAGTATATTGTATCATTGTTATATTGGCATTACAGCTTCATGAATGAATTCACCACCAGTTTATTCAAGAAAAATTTGATTTTGCACTATTCTAATCTTTGTCAACCGTCACAATAAAAAAATTTTCTTGGCCATGAATATTTTTTGTTCAACTGTCCAAAGTTTCTGCCGCTATATGTTATTATTTTTCAATCCGTTTTTGTCTGAAGTTAATATCAATGTCAAAAGTGACATGAAAAAAGTACTCAAACTGCGAAAAAAAGAGATTAAAAAAAGTCGTTGGACAAAAAAGACTTTTGAAGTGAAGTAAAAGTACAAGAGCTAATAACAGAAAATATGCAATTTTGTAAACTGTCCCTTGCGTTAAACACGATCCGATACACTCAATCATTTAAAATTCGCCACACTGTACACGAATGCGTAAATTTAATCTGTAGTACTTACTGTGAAAGCCATTGTAGTATATTGATCTTTAGTTTGCGAGAAACTGATGCATTGTCGTAGAATTGGGCGAATTTTATAGCTGCCAAATTGCGTAAGGGAGCCTCAGGTGTGATCCACTTTCATTGTCAATGAAGGTCTCGGTTAGGGCGTCTCCGACTCCTTAGTGTCTCTTGTGCCCGATTCAGACGCGGGCCCACATATTTTTTCCATCGACATGTTGCAGTGTAATCGCATAATCACTGCCCATGCTAATAGACCCGGTTATAAAACACTTTGATGTGAATGGCATAATAGTAAATAGTATCTGACTGGACTTGATGGATTGGTACATCAGGTTATTTTTATTAAGAAAAGTGTATCTTGTATAAAATAATCGATTAGGTTTGCAGGAACTCATAAAATAATACAGGGTGATTCATTTTCGGTTCCATAACATTCAAGGATAAAATTTCACATGATAATGTTAATTTTTCATACAAACTTTGTTTAGACTCCGTCACAACGAAACGTTATGCTGTGCCTAAACACAGCAGTGTTCTTTAGTTCATATCTGTATATGATTTCCATGCTTTGGGACAGCGCAGTACATAGTACATACGTTTAGAAGAACTAATTTGTCATTTGCGATATTATTAGGTGTTACTGTGTCAAATACACATTGATATTGAATAGTTGCAAAATTGATTCGTAAAATGTGCGCAGAAAGTGCAACACACCGGGCAAATGGATGATTATGCCGTTATGTATGAATACAGCGCCTAATATTTCACCGTGCCAAAAATTGAAAAAATGTTGTATAGGGCGATAAAGCGCGACGAAAGGAAGCATTGCAGCATTGTACGTTTGTGAAGACCATTTTAATGTAAGTTTAATTGGAAATGCTGGTAGGTTGAAGTTCATTGAAAAAATTAAAATGGTAAAGAATCAAACTTTTCTATTAAGCTACCAGAATATATACAACATGTTCTGGATTTGCTCCTACCATTTACAAGATGTAGAATGTTATTTGAGGCATTTATAAAATTTTGCTTAAACATTAAATTACCTGTTTTATTCTGTAAACATAATAAATAATATAAATAAATATAAATTCTTTAAAAATGTTTAAGGAGAAATGAAATCAGTAGTAATTAGCAATAAAAAAATTATAAAAATGAAATTTCGGAGAAAAAAAAGTTGTCCCAGTGTTGCCAAAAAAAAACTAGTAATTGTGGAGTTATGAGTTAGAAAGCCATATTTTGCTTAAAAAAATAACACAAAAATTTTAAAAAATTATAGGAGTAGAAATTTTGAATTTTCTAGGGGAATTAATATAAATACTCCTATGCCACTTATTTTTCCAAAGCTTTGATAATAACTCCGTATTTATTTTTGTATTTTTAATATAATATTTTGTCTGTAAATAACTCTTATCTTCAACACGAAGGCCAAAAAATATTTATATGAAAAACCATAATCATATTGTGAATTCCCTGGTCCTCAAAGTTTGTAAAAATAAAAGTAAATCACCCAGTAGATACTTCAGAAACAAATACGGAACATCTCTGTTTTATACTGACAACTTATACATGGATTTATTGATGAACTTTTTCATGAATTTATTCACTAAGGGGATTTGTTCGCGGTAGTAAGAAAATGTATGAATTCCTTTGAACTTTGGCTAGGTTGTATATTTTTAGGTACTTATAACATATCAAGGAAAAAAATATGTTTTATGGGTTCTAAAATCTTTCGACTTTAGCTGCTACAGCTAATATATAAAGAGTTAAATTTTATAAGTTTTATTCAAAAAACACGTTATAGTTCCAAACTTATGCAAGTTACATAATACTATGTTCCATTTTGAACTTGTGTGGGCAAATTTTATTTTTTCGTTGATATACAGGGTGATCCATAATGAATATAGATTCTACATATTACAATATACTGTGTGAGCCATATTGTCTTAGTTCGAATGTCAATATTAAAAATGATACAGGATGTAGAAGCGAAAATTTCAAATAGATTTTTTTCAATATTTCAAGTTTTCGAAATATTTGAACTTCAATCTTTCAATGCACGTTGAGTTGATCATAAAGTGAACGTGCCTTGCCCTTGAAGGACTGAAGTTCGAATATCTCAAAAAATGAGGTGGTTTATTGAAATGAAGCAAGTTTACCTTTTTTGCTTAAAAAATTGGAGATTCATCTGTGTTATAAAGAAATACAGTAAACATACCTACAAAAAAGTTTAATCCGATTGGTAAAACACGGTCTGACCAACGAAATTAAAAGTGTTAAACTTGTAGTGTATGTGTTTTTTCTTTCTCCGATTGGTTTTCACTTTCATGGCCGTCTTTGACCTTATAATATTAAATTGTCTGATTTTTCGAAGTTTGGCACTCCGTAAAAAACAAACAATAGATATTTTTCGATCAAATTTGGTATATGGGTATTTTTATCGGTGGCTGAATAGCCTGGTAATATTATCTCTTTGATAAAAAAATGTCAATTACACTTTCTGGAAAAACGACCTTTTAAAAAAATCGTGGTAAGCCATGCTTTTGCACATCAATAAAATGGTTAGTAGAATATAACCTCCTTTCAGGGTACTAATTGTATAAAAAATGGCTTGCGGAAATTCCATAGCCTTCTTATACTTCCAGAGGTATTAACCTGAAAAACGAGACACACTGTATAAGTATTAAGAAATATATTCGTTTATTTTCGATATTTCCAAAAATAATTACAGATTACAGCAGTTGCTTTTGTCCCCTTGGATAACAAGTTTACGATTGGCCTAGATTTATCAACGACTACAAGCCAATCAAGTTGTCACTTTGGCAATGCAGACAAGATTATCCAGTTCTTAATCAGATATTTTTAACCTATTTTGTACAGGTTCCGTCGATTAGCTCAATGTCAGCGTCTGAGACAAAACAGAAATATGTACAGTATACAGGGTATTCGTCTGCATCTAGCATAAATGTAAGAGATGTACCTATTTACTTAAAAGATGTATTTACTATTTATAGCCACCAGCAACTAGGCTAATTAAATTGTTTATTTATTCTAACTTAGGAAATTTCTTAAATAAAATTCAATTCAATACAGGGTGAGTCACAAAGAATGGATCAACACTAAGCTGGAGATACTAGGCAACAAAATATTATGAATAAGGATATCATATCTTATACGAATGTCGCTGGTTTAACAAATACAGTGTGTTGAAGATTTAAATTTTATTCTGAAATTTCTCATTAATTGAGAAAGTTTTGATGGCATGACTTTGAAAATTGTTCGTGTTGGGTTTTTTGGTGTGAGAATTATGAATTTAAAGCTTATTTTCATGTTTATCCTAGAGGGCGCTAGAATCGCCGTATTATTTAGGTAAATCAAAACATATTTTTTTGATCTGTTGAGATATGCTTAAATAAAGTTAAAAAAAGTTCAATTCTGCAGAAAAAATGTACTCTTGTTTAGGTCGCCTAACTTTATCGGTTTCTCAGACATTTGCATTCAAAACTTTCAATGCATTTTGTGGTGATTTTCTTTCAGGCGCTGATATTGCTATTTCTCTTCTAAGTAGGCTTGTGTCAAATGTTTGTGCCAATAAAGATTAGCGTATTTTGCTAATGTACATTAAAATTAGCCTGAGTGAAAACACAAATTATATCACGCATCTCACTGTTGGAAAAATTATTGTCGTGACATTTTTTGATCACTAGCTAATAATTTTGCTCGAATAATAAATCACACGCTCGCAAAATACACTGATATTTGTTGACGTGAAAATTTGACACAAGCCTACTTAGAAAAGAAATAGCAGTATCAGCGCCTGAAAGAAAATCATCACAAAATACATTGAAACTTTTAAATGCAAATAACTTAGAAACCGATAGAGTTAGACGACCTAAGCAAGAGTACATTTTTTATATAGAATTGAACGTTCTTTTAGATTTTTAACTTTTTTAAAGCATAATTCAACAGATAAAAAAATATGTTTTGATTTACCTAAATAATACGGTAAAACTAACGCTCTCTAGAAGCAACACTAACCAATGTTCAGAGTCGTGCTATTAAAACTTTCTCAATTATTGAGAAATTGCAAAACAAAATTTAAATCTTGAACACCCTGTATTTCTTAAACCAGCGACATTTATATAAGGCATGACGAGCTCAAACATAATATTTTGGATTCTCTAAGTATCTCCAGCTTAGTACTGACTCATTCTTTTTGACTCACCCTGTATAATAATTAAATTTGTAAGAAAATGAGAAACTGTAGATACTTTCAGAGAATACCTAACTTTAGAATTTACAGTGTCATATGGCATGACAAATACCAAAACATTTGGTTTAGCTCACCTGCTTTTAATTTCTATGTGATAAAAATATAGGTGTACTGATCATAAAGATAAGATTAGATTAACTACTGCGAACTAGCTAATGACTAAAGTTTTAATCTAACAAACAAAGTCTGCTCAGCATATTTAGAACATATTGTTGTGAATTATGGATTATCCGCGACCACCTGATCCAAATTATCCTTCAGCTCCATCAGCGGCAATGTGCTGGATGCCCGTGCCACCAATGCAACCTCCAATTCAACCACCGATGCAACCGCCGATGCCACCGCCGATACAGCCACCAATGCAGCCTCCAGATTATCCATGGATGCCGGATTATCCACCACCGCCCCCGTCAGACGGACATTGGGACCGTCCTCCTCATGAATGGGCTCCTGGTTATCCTCCTAACTACTACCCTCCCGCTGGAGGGCCTCCCCAATTGGGACCACCTACCTGGGGATCGGAGTACCCTCCAATTGGACCATGGACTCCCCCTTATCCAGGTATCTTACTATTATTATTCGCATATTGTATTTAAAAGCAACTAAAATTAGTAGATATACTACAAAAACGTCAATCAGTTTTAACAATAAACCCTTTGCAAAAAATAAATTTGGAAAGGCAAAATGTTCTCTTCTATAATTTGACTGTTACAAAATTATTTTGCTATTTATCCTATATAGATAAAAAAAAAATCTGCTTCTATTTTTTATAGGTCATTTTTACTGTCTAATTTGTTAAGTCTAGCTTCTAACTTATTTAGTATTGATGAGCAAAATCAAAATTGTGCAATATTTTTTCAACATTTTTATTATTTTGTTTTTCAATTATCTTTATATAAGTAGAATAAATAGATTAAAATATCAATGCTATCAAAATCGTTAATATCATATACAGGGTGTTCCAAAATTAGATTGCCAAAATAACCCCTTAAAGAGGGACCCCAAAATTTGTTCTTTTCCAAATATTTCCAAAACGGATCAAGATAATGAATAGAAAGAATAATAAATTTGAAATAAAGAATCACAATTAGATTGCATTGAGTAAATGCTGTCCTAATTTTTCATATCTCGAAATTCATGTCGTCAGATCAAAAAATTTAAAATTTTGAATAATTTTACATTTGTTTTACGTAGATAAATTGTCCTGTTTTCGAATATAAATTTAAAAAGTAAAGTTAATTGTAAAATACTTTGTTTTATTTTTATTTTTTTATTAAATTTATATTTTTTTATTCTCAGATCCGCCTCCATACCTTCAGCCCCGAAGGAACAGCCCTCCCCCTTCAGGCCCTGCATATCCACCCCCGTAATTAATATATATATAACACAGTGTGTCCAATTAAGTCGGCACCATATGGGGAACTTTTTCATTATTGATTTTATGAAAAAAAGTTATTCTTGATGAAAAGTTCTGCATGACCTAAAACTCAAAATGAAATAATCAGATTTCAATTTTTTGGAGTCGTGTACGAGGTATGTCGAAAAGTGTAAATTTTGCTCAAGAGTAAAGTGCCCTTATTTTTTATAATATCGACAGTCGTTATTAAGAAAAGTTGATCCTAATGACAACTATGGTCAGATATCCAATATTATCCATCTACCGTTAAAAAACCGATTTTATTTTTACAAACTTCTTTGTATTAGCACTGATAATTTACATATATTTTCAGATATTAACAATTAAATTAAAAAAAACTGATAATTTACGTCTAGAGATCGACATTAAATCTAAGATGCACTGACAAACCAATGAATTTTAAACAGCAAACGTCAGCAACGTATTTTTTTAATATTTTTTAATAAATAAACTCCCATTCTATTCCAATCATTATGGGTTTTAGGTCATGCAGAACTTTTTATCAAGAATATTTTTTTTCCATAAAATCAATAATAAAAAAGTTTCCCATATGGTGCGGACTTAATTGGACACACTGTATATTGGTGTATAGAATGCTGTTGGCTTAGTTCAATTTGACCACTGTATTTATGTTGATTTTACTGAAATATACATACTGTAAGTGTAACCAGATACTGAAGCTAGGTTTTTAAAATTACTTAAGAAAACAAAATAATAATACCACATAAGTAACGAAACGTTTATTACTCAAAACACATTTAATCCACAGCTATATTAGATTTACTAGCAAATTCAGAGTTCCCAACAATTTTCGACAGGTTCTTTAAATGCTCCTCAGTCAACGTAAGCTTTTCGTCCAGTTTAGCAGCCAAAACTTTTGCTTCCGGAAAACCGCTATCGGCGCAGTACTGAATACATGTCTAAAATTAAAAAATAAAATACATCTTTTTTGACTTCAAAGAAAGGAATACTTACGATTGCTCGAGTAGGGGTTAATTCTTCGATGCATTTGTCTACAAATAAAGAAAGATCTTCAAACCTGGGAACTCCCACAATACTGCCATGGCCTTTATCTAATTTTTCCATGATCTGGCATGCCTTGTTAAATTCATTATTTTGCAAGACCAGCATCATAATTTTTCCCAGAAGTTCTCCAGACAAACTAAAAAGAAATAACAAGAAAATTAAAGGAAAAAATGTGGCAGGTGAGGCAGTGCTTCAGCCGAGATTTGGAAAAAAATAAGTAATATCTAACCCATTTATTACATTCACTAACATTAGAATATATTGGTTATCTACAAATTATTACAAATGTAGTATTAACAGTGGCGCGATAATAATAATCTGTAATATGTGTTGGTAATCTTCAACACATGCATATAGAAACAATAAGATAAATGTGAACGCAATTTTAGGAACTCCTTATATAATTTAAATATACAGGGTGTATACCTAGATTCTCGACAGCAAATGAAGTAATAGTTATTTATGTGCCAAGGGAGATACAAGGATGATTATGCCCGCAAGCGACGAAAGCAAGTTGCTTAAGAGCATAATCATCCTAGTATCTTCTGTGGTGCATACAACGTTTTATACTTCACTTCATATGAAATAAAAACTATAAAAGGCTATAGCTTTGGCGTTTCTTGATTTCTGGTAATGACTAGACATTTTCAAATATATCCGTAACAACCCAAGAGTCATTATTTTTGGGTTCTCGTGGCAGCAGACATGAAAAGATCCATTTTGCCCGCTGCTATGATTGTGGGCATTATGAATGTCCGGGGTGACATGGGTATGTTTATATATCTCATATCCTAGGTATTATAACTAAATTAAAGTAAAATAGAAAATAATATAGGTCATCATAGATCATAGGTCCATTATGAGATTTGAAAATTAAAAATACTTTATAGAAGATTACAAAAAGGGACAAACCGCACTAGATGCACCTGTGAAGTGGAATGTAGTGGAAACTACAAGATCAGTGTTGTCAGATGTGAAAAATGTCTTCATATCGAAGAAGTTTAACTTAAAATTTTATCCCTGTAAAGAAAATCAGATTTTTTCAAATCACTAAAATGTAAAAAATTTTCTGATTTACTTAGTTTTTAAGTTTTATTTTCTGTTCATTTTTTATTCGATTTATAGTCGGATATCATACTGATTTTGAATGCATTTCTTACGAACATTTAGGTTTGTTAAAAAAAAAAAAACAAAAAAAAAACATCATTTAAGCCTTGCCGATTTTTTGCAATTATTTTTTTTTATTCTAGTTTTGCCCTTAAAAGACAATAAAAATAACAGCCAGCATAAATTTCCATAAATTAAATTAATTATCCCTATATCTTCTTATTTGTTACTTTTACAAATTTCCATAAAATTATAGGTTTGTTCCAAATGCATAGAAAACCGTACAATGTATGGTTTTGGCAAAACATGATTACGGACTTTTAAATATAAGACTATTTTATTTCGAATAGTCTCAGGCAGTGCAGTGGACAATGCGCGTAAAATAGAAATCGAAAATGAATTAAAAAAATTCAGGAAAATTGACAAATAGTTAAAAACTCTTAAAGAATTTATTTGTGAAACAAAGCAGAGCAATTTCAAATAATCGTAAATTTCCATTAGCTTATTTGACAAAGAAGAATTATTTAAAAAGTCTACACAAACATCAACTTACGTTATTTTATTGAACTTGTTCTCATTTTGATTCTCGATTTTATTATAAATGTCCCACGCGACATAAGAAAATCTTTCCTTCAGTTCGGGATTAGGAGCTGGACCATTGTTCACCATAATATTTAACATCATTTGCAAGAGATTTTCCCTTCCCGTATGATCGAATATCGTCATGTCAGACCACAATTTAGGAACATACTCGATGGCCCCATTTAAATCCACTTGCTTCAAAAGTTCTGTCATAACTCCAGGTTCCGGTACGTAAATGTTAGGTACCAGTTTTTCGTATACTTCTGACATGAATTCTTCAAGAGGTAAGTAAGTAACCAAGAGGGTAAAATAATGGCGACTGAAAAAAATATATTAAGAATACAAGTGTTTTATATAGAAATATCGAGGAGTAGATCGTTTTTTTATTTTTGTACACCAAAATGCTTTTTTGTATAGAAATACCTCATAATGCCTTCAATATTGCCTAAAACACCTTATAAAGCCTTCACAATGTTGTCTAAAATAACTTCACAATAATGAGCTGGACTGCGGAGGTTTTGGAAACAGCAGCGACATCTATTGACAGTTCACTGCAACAATATCACAAAAATACCTTGAAAGTACCTTAAAATGCCACTAAAATTACCACAAAATGTATTGAAATAACATAATCCCTCAAAATGTTTCACATTACCGAAAAAATACCTTGCATTACCTCAAACATGTGCACCAAAATACACCAGTGATCTACCCCTCGAGAAATATATAAAAAAAAAATTCTCATCAACTTACTAATAAATAGACTCTTTGTAAGAATCGCCAATGAGATCGTAATTATTACCAAAGTGAAGAAGCCTGTCGACTCGTTTAGCTAGCTCTATATCGTTTAAGTGATTTCTGCATACGTCCATAGCAGTGACAAAGAAATTGGTATCACCCAAATCTCTGATATGATGTTGTTTATTTTCCACTTGCGTCATAACGTCGTAAAGAATTGTACTTTTAGAACCACGTTCTTTACAAAACGTTATCAAAATATAATAGTAAGACGCTAATGACGGTTCTATGCCAAGATCCTTAAATTCCCTGAGGGTTTTTAAGGCATTCTCTTTCGCTATTTTGCCACCACCCATGGTACTGAGAGCTTGTAAAACAGCATTCAAAGTGCCTAAGTTCGGTTTAAGTCCAGCTTTATTTATTCCAGAAAGTAAATCGACTACTACATTCCACCTCAAATCGTAACTCTCTTTTAGGAAGTTTACTACGCCTATTAAGGAGTTGTAAGTATTGACGCTTAACGTAAAGCCTTTTTGCTGAGCCTCCTCGAATAACTGCCAAGCCCTATCAACTTGGAAGTGCTTACTCATTCCCTGAATAATTGCTGAATACGTTTCAGCCGAGGGATTTTCTATACTAATAAATACTTCTTCTGCTAAACTACCATCTCTACAATATAATTCATAAAAACCGATTTCATAAATTGTATAGAATATATACTTACTTCCATACCTTTCGATGACGTTCCTTTGATCGAGAACTTTGCTTAAACCACCGTTCTTCAATGAAATCTTCTGACAGTGTATTTTCACTGTTAAAGTAACAAAGTAACTCCAGCAAATCTTGCTGAGTCTTCTCTGAAATTTCTACCCCCTTATTTTTCAACAATTTGTAAACAAAATAAGCATCAGCGACCTGTACATCTTCAATAACATGTTTAAGATCATCCTCGGTAACATCACTGTTTTCGTCATATACAACCCGAGGTAGAAAAGCTTTAATTATAGGATCTGCTTCTCTGTGGTTGAATAGATCTGCATGTTCTTGCCTAATCCAGTAAGCAGCTTTTCTTCCTGCCTCTTGTGCCATAGCAAAAGTACGTTTGCCAATGTTTGACATTGGTATGAGATAAGGGTCATCATGGTATTTGTAATGTGCTGCTGTTGGATCACTAGATACAGTGCTCTCTAATGCCCTTAAAATGTCTGTCGGCCCTCTTGGAATTCTCTTGGGTATTTCAATTTTTTCATCTATTTCTACGGACTGGGAAAACTTGCGACATACTAAAGATGACACGTAATTGGCTTGTTTCAAGTTTTTGGACCTATAATTTAGTGTGTTTAAATTATCTGAGTTCAGTATAGGTTAAAATGAAAATAATTTTATGGCATCAGTATAGTAGTTACCTTTTCAGTAGTACTATTGATAGATTGCTCATGATGTGAGGATGAAAATGCAAATTACTTTTTTTATATATTAAAAATACTGGAAAATGCCTACAAAGTCCTCATTTTAAATATTCTAACCTAAAAGTTTGACACTTTGAAATTTGAAAAAAATTTTTAAATGGTCACACTGGGAAACTGGGCGATTTTTTGCGGGACGTCATAGTAATACTAAATATAGATTAAATATAAATATCATTGGGCATTGCAAAGTAATATTATTATTATCTCTTGGTTTTTCTCAATAATAACATTTTCTAAAACTCTTAGCATAAGTTAAGGTTAACAATTAATATTTTGGAAAAAAAATATTAACTCGAAAAATGGCTTGTAAATAGGATCAATCAGGGTCAGGGCAACCAATAGTATAATTTTAAAATTACTGATTTTAGTCAAATGTCAAACACAAAGATAGTAAAGATACATAACCTAGAAATTATAAATTTATTTATCTTGCGAATTTGCAAATTTGTTGAACTCAAGCAATGATGGGTAATTTTATAAGTTTTCTAATGATTTATAGCCATTAATGTCAATTTATCTTATTTGTAGATACAAATGAAGCTCGCAAGAACCTAGAGATGTGCTTAGGTGACGATTTAAAAAAAGAATATTTTGCTTTACTTCGGCAGTGGTTCTCATTCAGTGTTCCTTTAACAAAAGAAGAATTTGATAGAAATGTAAGAAGACTGCTTGTAAACGAGGAACAAATCCGGTGTCATAACTATTTCCTTTTAGCTATGCTATCAAAGAATAGCTCAAACCATAGACCGAAGAGTGTGAGAACTACCAATGACAAAGGCGTCTTTGAATGTGCCGACTTTTCTGAATATGTGCAACCCTCTAGTCCGTCAATGCTGCCTCCATCAGATTTTGAAAATAGAAGTGCCGCTGCGGAACTATTTATACCCGATAGTAGTTTCATTGCTAGTAGAATTGCGGTAATGGCTTGGGAGAATGGATTAGAAGGTGCCGATGACAGTGTAACGGAACTTATTGTTCATGCTTGCCAGGTGTTTGTGAAAAATATTATTACTGCAATGATATCAAGATGTAAAGGATATAAAATAAGGAGTAAGAAATTTCAGTACGGGTTTAATCATCCCATACCAGATCCATTTATTAGAAATTTCAATAACGTTAATGATGATACTCAGGAGTCAAAGGTAGAAGTTGCAAATGGAGATGACAATTTTAGGCCTAAGTGTAAAATGTCTTTAGAAAATGCGGAACAGCAAATGGCTTTTGCATATTCCTGCGCAAAGAAAAGAAAGTGTGATAATGTTTTGTCTGTAGGACTCTTGTATGATACCATTAGGGATAATCCGAAGATATTAGGCTTACATTCAATACATAGTGTCAATCTCTTCAAGCTTGGTTTGCAACTAGACGAAGAAGATGAATTTTAAAATGTTTTTAAATTTTTGTTGTAAATTATTTTTATACTTTTAATAAATTATATTTTTTTCATATACCTAATATAGTAATTTAACACATATGCAATTTTAGCTTAGAAAAATGAATTATTAAAAGAAAACTTTAGCACTATCCAATATAAAAGTTAAAACACGATGTTATTGATCAACGTATACACAAAATTATTTACATGAAATAAATGTTTGTACGCTTTCTTATTTTAAACTATTTCCAATAAATTTAGAATGTTTTAATTATCAAATCAAAATTAAATCGTGATAATCATAAATTGGATCTTAATTATTTTTTAATATCAAAACCAAGTTAAAAATATTTAATCTAGATCAAGTTTACAGTTCTTTTTTTGTTTATTATTTGAATATTTACACCTTTTCTTTCATATCTCAGTAGAAAGCCGGCGTTTACGCTATTTGACCAGGAATAATGAAATTAACACAGTGGCGTACGGCGTACCTAGACAGTTAAAGGTAATTATTGAAAATTTATCTACATATTTCATTTTGGCGCCAAGATTGTTTTCTTATATATATAAGCTTTGTTCCTAGAGCGCAAAAATTGGTTTCAAACTGTCAGGGATTGTTTGACCAGGCGAATATTGCTTTGATATCGCTGAAAGTATAGTAGCAACATAATTGGTCGCATATCTATGATAGTTTGAAACAGTCTCAAACTGACTCTTGGAACAAACCTATAATCTTATATGCAGAACTATAAAATATACGTATTTGGAAAAATTTGTTGGTTAGACCGCTTTTTGTCGTTATACATCCGTTTTACTTCGATTCCTATGAATATTGGCGGATGGCATGAGATAACATGTCTATTATTTGCTAAGCTCTATATTATTCTGTTTTAAAATGTCTAAAATTATTTGTATTTATAAAAAACACTATTTCAAAAATACGATGCCCTTAAACCATAAATTACAAACAAAAAATTATGAACTTAGTGATAGTAGTATAGTTTGAGTGTCCATAAATTATGTTCTTCTCAAAACAATAGTTGACGAGTCCGACGAGTTTTTGTTTTCGCATCAAAAAGGAGACGAGAGGGTGGCAAATTTTTGGTGACCCACACTGTATATTTAGTGTCTTATTTAATTAGATGGTATGGTAACTTTTTCTGTTTATGCTGGAAATTTCTCCCGACGACTCTGGCTAGCAAATAGAAGCCAGAAATGTGTTGCACTTGCAATTATCGTAGCAGAACGCTAGAATGTAGAATGTCTTTATAGATATGAACCACCATCACGAGCTAAGTCTGCTGAATCCTCGCGTAAATGTTAACAATTCCAATACATAGGTATATCAGTTTGTGCGAAAACGTTGCCGATACATATCAGTTCGCGCTCATATACGCGGTAACATGTGATGTTAAATGTTCAAGTGGCTGGCCTTTAAATTTTTAATTAATAATCTATTTGTAGTGATGTTACCCCTATTGCTTTGGATGGTTACGGAGTTTGGTATGTCTTGAGTTCTACTAAGAAATATTTTCGGCAGATCTTAACAAATCAATTA